>SSNP01000136.1:708104-804205 GCA_006937955.1 Pachypanchax playfairii | reverse complement strand
AACACATCTGACAGCAGATCGCTCGCAGTGAGCTGGACCGCATCCCAGCCCAGAGCCTGGCAGATCTGCGCCACCGACACACGCAGCAGCGAGCGGGCATAGCTCTCACACATGACTCTGGGTTTCTTACAGTGCAAATTCCGGTCAATTCTTCTTCAGAGACATGCTCCTGGTCTTTAAGTTTCACAAAATCCCAAACATGATTGGGAAAACCCACTATCTCGGGTAGAAATACACATTCACTTCCATAAATATGTTGGCGCTTTTGCCAGAGTCGCCATCTTGAGTCCAACGATAAACCCAACCCCGAAGTCCATTCTGCACATGCGCACGAGAGCCGTTCAGCAACGTCAGAGACTACGGAAATGTACAGCAACATAATTTATCATATAATTGACCCCTTGTCAAACAAACATTTTATTCATTGTCTGATCCCCAATCAACATTTAGGACACATCAATCGAACGTCATTCTTTCTACAAATTACATCCCTTCTCCCATTCACAACGTCCTGTTATTAATAAGTATGTTAAAGGTCATCCAAACTGTTTTTAAACTTTCCTGATAAAATAAAATTTGTATTTTCTATTAGAATTTACGTTGTGAAAATCTTAAACTGTAGTTTTTACAAGTTTAGATATCCTTAAATTCAGCTAAAGCTAGTGTGTGTGCCATTTTGACAGAAGAGGGCGTCGTTTGAATACATGTAGCAACAGCTTGCCTTAACATTAACATTTTTTTTCCACGACCGTTTTCTTCTTCTTGTGTTTAAATTGCGGTTGACAACCTTTATAGCGCATTACCGCCACCACCTGCTTAGGAATGTCGATCAAGTCAAGTAAACCCTCTTTAGTTATTTAATCTACAATAAACCGTCACGAAATTTACATTTCCTCTCAAGAATTAAAAATTTTGTTTTAGCTATAAACTCGTATTTATTATAGTTAATCATTTTTTGTCTTTATAGAAAACTCAAGTTAAAAACCTCATTGTGTTTTGTTAAATTTGACATTTACCATTCTTTTTACTTGAAGCATCAAAACTGGACTTAGTATATAAAAATACCAAATTATCAAAGAAGAGCCCTTGAAGGGTGAGCTTTCTTCTTGGTGGCACTTTGTATTCCCTAATTTTCTTTATTACCTACATGTTTCTTAATTATTGAAAAAAAAATCTTATTTAGAAAACATACCATGTGCTCAACCATCTGCAGGTATTGTACTTTAACCTCTTAAGCCCCAACGTCCCCCAATCGGGGGACTTAGGGAAATGAAGTCACTCATTTATTCTTGTGTTCCAGCTTAATTTTCTCTGAGTCAGTGACCTAAATACTGATACTTACACATCTAAACAAATTTCACAAGTGTTCCCTTTATTTTGACACCAAAACTATTCAAATAGACCTTGTAGATGCAGACCTAAAAAAGGGCTTGGGGCTTAAGAGGTTAAATACAACAAATACACTCACCGGCCACTTTATTAGGTACACCATGCTAGTAACGGGTTGGACCCCCTTTTGCCTTCAGAACTGCCTCAATTCTTCGTGGCATAGATTCAACAAGGTGCTGGAAGCATTCCTCAGAGAGCTTGGTCCATATTGACATGATGGCATCACACAGTTGGCGCAGATTTGTCGGCTGCACATCCATGATGCGAATCTCCCGTTCCACCACATCCCAAAGATGCTCTATTGGATTGAGATCTGGTGACTGTGGAGGCCATTTGAGTACAGTGAACTCATTGTCATGTTCAAGAAACCAGTTCGAGATGATTCCAGCTTTATGACATGGCGCATTATCCTGCTGAAAGTAGCCATCAGAAGTTGGGTACATTGTGGTCATAAAGGGATGGACATGGTCAGCAACAATACTCAGGTAGACTGTGGCGTTGTAACGATGCTCAATTGGTACCAAGGGGCCCAAAGAGTGCCAAGAAAATATTCCCCACACCATTACACCACCACCAGCAGCCTGAACCGTTGATACAAGGCAAGATGGATCCATGCTTTCATGTTGTTGATGCCAAATTCTGACCCTACCATCCGAATGTCGCAGCAGAAATCGAGACTCATCAGACCAGGCAACGTTTTTCCAATCTTCTATTGTCCAATTTCGATGAGCTTGTGCAAATTGTAGCCTCAGTTTCCTGTTCTTAGCTGAAAGGAGTGGCACCCGGCGTGGTCTTCTGCTGCTGTAGCCCATCTGCCTCAAAGTTCGACGTACTGTGCGTTCAGAGATGCTCTTCTGCCTACCTTGGTTGTAACGAGTGGTTATTTGAGTCACTGTTGCCTTTCTATCAGCTCGAACCAGTCTGGCCATTCTCCTCTGACCTCTGGCATGAACAAGGCATTTCCGCCCACAGAACTGCCGCTCACTGGATATTTTTTCTTTTTCGGACCATTCTCTGTAAACCCTAGAGATGGTTGTGCGTGAAAATCCCAGTAGATCAGCAGTTTCTGAAATACTCAGACCAGCCATTCTGGCACCAACAACCATGCCACGTTCAAAGTCACTCAAATCACCTTTCTTCCCCATACTGATGCTCGGTTTGAACTGCAGGAGATTGTCTTGACCATGTGTACATGCCTAAATGCACTGAGTTGCCGCCATGTGATTGGCTGATTAGAAATTAAGTGTTAACGAGCAGTTGGACAGGTGTACCTAATAAAGTGGCCGGTGAGTGTACAGCAAGCATGTTGATGACTTCACGTTATTAAAGATTAATATTGGTTTTATAATGAACTCCTGCCGTAAAAAGAAATTAACCCAACTTTGGACTTTGAGTTGACTCATTCTTATTTTTATGTCACCAAAACCAAAAATGGACAACTAATTTATGGGTCATAACAGATTAATTAAGATTTGAAATTATTCACAAAAGGATTCTGTGTAAATTATGTTCTGTTAAGTTGTAAATTTGATCTTTTTTTAAAAAAAATCTAACACAGAGTTGTTTAAAAAGCAAAGTAACAGTAAAAAAGAAACAGACACCATTCAATGTGTAAATTATATAACTAATAACCATTTTGAAAGGATTTATACCCCAAACAAGTCAATCACAAAAACACATCTTATGTAAAAACCTGTGATTTTTAACCCTTAAAAGTAACCTTTATTGTTGTTTAACAAAATTAGAACTTATTAGACAGATGTAATATTTAAATATGTAACAAAAAACTATTTTAGCTTCTTGACTTCCTGTAAAAGTACAAAGTCTGAGTTGTCTGGACAGATATAAGCCTTCTGCAACAATCATCAGCAAATTTACAATTTACAGTTAAATTAAATGACAATACAAACTCCAATTAAACTGAACAGCTGCCAAAATACAATCATTCCTATCAACAACAGTTATAATTAGAGTTACACGTGAACAAGAATAAAAATACCAAAAAACTTTTGAGTACAAAAAAGTTTAACTGTTATAACTCTCACTGGAGTTATTTTGTACCAAACATTACCGGATGCTGGCTTTCAGTCACCTCTAGTGAATTCTGTGAATTTAAAAGTCTTAAATAATAAAATAAAGTTCTCCCATCTTACTTTTCTTCCTTAAGTCAGACTGGGAAAAGTTCAGTAAAAGACTTTGTCAAGAAAGTGTTCAAAGTCATTGTCAAAATCCCATTCTCCTCGAAGGCACCGTTTGTTGCTGCGTCTGTAAGAAGAAGAATAAGATTCATTTAATGATGGACATAAGAAAACCTTTAAAGCCAAATTCAGACCAAAGTCATTCAGAGATTATGTTTGTGTCCTTGGAGTGAACTGGTTATTTAAAAACACTCATGATTACTATAACTAATGTCACGCTTTTTGTTTATTGTGTATTTGTGGGAATCTGTCATGGCTTGACATCATAATGTGTATGTTAGATGATCAGGGACATAAAAAAGACAATGTTGTGACGTTATTTTCTTAAAGCAGCGGATCTCAATATACCATGAAACTCAAGGCAACTACACAAATGTGT
The DNA here is from genome assembly GCA_006937955.1 of Pachypanchax playfairii. Taxonomy (NCBI): domain Eukaryota; kingdom Metazoa; phylum Chordata; class Actinopteri; order Cyprinodontiformes; family Aplocheilidae; genus Pachypanchax; species Pachypanchax playfairii. The sequence continues at coordinate 800,239 of SSNP01000136.1, read as the reverse complement.
GATGTGGAAGAGGATTGCAATATTCTAGTGTTCTTCAGTAAGAAGCGTAATATCTTTGATAAAATCTTTCAATAGTATCCCCTTAAAAACAAACAAATACAGCTGTGGAGCGTCAATAGTGCCAAACAGTGTGTGTCTCACCTGTTACAAAAACAGGATAGCGAGATGATATATGCTGGACCTGCAGTCGCAGCAAACATGTAAGATAGTCCGGCTGGTCCTTTAACACAGAGTCACACTCGTGGTAAGGCAAGACATCCAGTATTCCGGTGTCTTGACCCCAGTACAGGAAGAGTTTCTTCTCATTTGCCTCGTCACTTAACCTGCCACCAGGAGACACAGTAGGCACAGAGCTCAACCAACAAGAGGCAACCAACAAGAGGCAATTAAAAAAATTTGATCTCAACCTTGCATTTTCTTTCAGTCGACGGCTGTCTCTGTAGTGCAGCATCCATTTCCACTTCCCCAATCTGCTCAACTCTTGCAGGACTTTTGAGATTTTCTTCATGTTGCCTATAAATTAATTCATATTTTTGAGTTCATTGAAAAGGAATACCTTGCTGAGAGAACAATACCTTGAATTCTCAAATATAAACATTAAGTGAACATACAAAGGCTAAGGGGCTCCAATAGTGCTTTGTCAAACATTATAAAGCCGGCCCGTATGAAGAGCTCTTGATGGGTGAAATTCACAACATCATCGGGTTCGTCAATTCCAGCAAACTGCACACCTGGGCTTGTCTTCAGCTTGAGAAAGTGTGGTATCTGAATATCACAGAGAGGAGACTTTAATTCATGACTGTTTGGTCAAAATCAATGTATCTGTCATTATCACCGGCTGGTCCTTTACCTCACAAATGTGCTCAGCAATATCTTCGTTTCTGATGATGATAATTAGACATGAAGAACTGTCCTCATTAAGAAAGAATTCAGATGGCTGTACAGCGGTGTGGCCCTCTGCTTCCATGTGAGTCTTGAAATCCAAAAAAAAAAAAAATCTTTAGAAGACATTTTTCATTTCTAAATCCTACTGCTTGGACATAAACTTATATATACCGGGAGTGTCAATTTGCACAGCTGGTGGTTTGGTAACACCCCCTCCCCCCGGAGTCAAGTCAAGTCAAGTTTATTTATAGAGCACTTGAACAAACAGCATGACAGATGAGCAAAGTGCCGTACAGTAAATCAAGAAATAAAGCAAAGTAGAAAATACAACAATAAACAATACCAAAAACAAAGAATAAAATGGGGGAGAAAAACTACAATAAAAGACAGGTGGTAAAATCAGGAATAGGGGTATTGGCACAACCGATAACAACATCAATAACCAAATACTAATTTAAAATAATGGGCTTTCAAACGAGATTTAAATGAGTTAACAGGTGGATTGTCTCACAAAGAGTGGAAGATTGTCCCATAATGTAGAACCAGCAAATGAAAAAGCAAGTTCACCATGGAATTTATAATTCATGCATGGGGTTTGTGATAGCAGATCTCAATGAACAGGAGGGGGTTGTAATTAATGAGCAGTTTAGAGAGGGGATGGATTTCTTATGATATTACACTCAGTAACCCTGGAAGATATGCTGTTACCATTAACACACAGAGCTAGCACTCACAAACTGACAGAAAAACACATACTCTGCAATTTTATTTTCAAATACTGATATTTGTTTGCTCACAGTTTAATCATGAATGGTAGTAATTCCTCTTTAAGTCACAATGTTAACACATATTGTGTTGAACTGGTCAAACATGTTAAATCCCAGCACCACAAAAAAAGCTAATTACTACACAGATTATAGTTTTCCTCAGTCACATATCAAATCCATAAACCTTGGCATTCCATCAATTAAGGGGCGTTCACACCGCCCAACGCGTCCAGGCAGCAAAACGCTCAAACGGACGAAAGTTGCTGCTTTAAATAAAAACACAGCTGCTTGCACACTTTGCACATTATGCGTCCGCGCGTCACGTCAGTACGTCACGGTCGGGCGGGGGATTTCTCTGTTGCTATAGTTATTTACAACATGACGGATAATGTTGAGAGAGTGGCTTTGCTTTTTTTAATAAATAAAGCTATACAACGTCATCGGGTGCATTTGCAGAGGTTGTGGATACACCCCATTGAGGCGATCTGAGTTTCATAAAATAAAGTATGAAACTGTTTACCTGGCACTCCAATATCCTCCGATATCTTTCTCCAGATTAAGTCCAATCTCTTCCTGTCCTTATAAAAAGACGAAGACGGGTCATACAGTTCACGGTGGTTACAAACAGCGATAATCAGTTTCTCCTCCATTTTGAAATGATTTTGAATGACTGGCAGATCTAGCAGTTGATGACGTGATCAGTGAAAAGAGTTACTGATTGGTTGCTGCCCCGCGTTTGCTGCCCCAAAGTTAAATTTTCCCAACTTCAAGCAGCAGCTGCCTTGACGGACCGTCCGAGCAGCAGCTGTGCTGACACACGTGTTGAGCTGCATGGCAGCTTGGCGCCCACCTGCTCCTCAGTACCATAGACTTTACTTGTAATCTAGCTGCCCTGCTGTGTGGACACGTTGGGTGGTGTGAACGCACCATTAGAGTATTGATCTTACCTTGGTATTTTCGAAGAAGACACTGTCGGACGTCACTAGTATGTAGAATCTGTACTTTGTTTTGCAGGATTTCTTCACAACAGCATTTAGATTACTCCGGAAAGTCTCATCCAGTTCTTTCTTCATCTGACCACAGAAATCAAAATGGCTACTGGGTTCAGTCCTCAAGTAACCTCGATGAGTTCTTTTAGCCTTGAACAAAGCCTTTTTAACAGAACAAACATCGTGCATCTTGGTCTTATACACCCGAGCGCATTCTGCAATCACATCAGAAACCCCAGCATGTTCCTGTTCCATTGGGTCGCTTGTTCCCTGTGAACAGGAAATATTTTCTTCCTTTCTGCGATCTGTCAGGTCTTTCCTATCAGACATGTCTACCATTATTTTTTGTCCAACGAGCGGCATGTCCAAAAACTCATGAGAATCCTCCTGCTCCTCAAGACTGGAGAAGTTGACAATGAGAGACTTGGTAGAAGACTGTGGCAAACTGTCACACAAATCCTTTTGGCAGATAGGCCCACTCTCACTCTTTTTTAAAAGGTTTTTCATTTGATTTGAAAAAATTAGACACTCTTGCTCCATTGATGCCTGAGTGAGGTCATCAGTTAGGCACCTCTGAGAAAGCTGCTCTAGAACAGAGTAAGCATTCTTCTGCTCTGTATTGAAGACTGTACATAATAGTGAGCTTTGAGCCCCTTGAATGTGATTGTCTTCATGAAAGCAGTCATCATTGGGGTTTGTAAAGGGTTTCTCCAAGTCTTTCTGACTCATTTGTTTAGTTGGATACTCAGTTGGATACTCATTTGAGCTGTATTTCCAGAACCATTGGTGTTCATCCACAAAGTCAGGGTAACATCCTGTAGATTTAAAAGACTGCACAGATGGAGGCGATGATGTTTTAAACTCTGAATTGCTTCTGCCCTTGTAAGGCTCTTGAGGGCCAAGAACAGTGTTGTCTTCATCTGTGTTCCACTTACTATAGCTAGCATGCGCCAATCTATTGGAAAAACGCTCATGAACATTGTGATTATTATTTAGTCCATCAGATGTTTCTCTTGTCTTCTTTAAGTGGACAGAGGTTGATGAGGACTTTTTGACAACATAAGCATAAGCTTGTTTATTTTTGGAGGTAGTTTTAACGTCTCCTTCTTTAGAGAGCTGATGCACCCAACTTTTGTCACGCTTGAAAAGTTTCTTGGCCTTGACAAGATTCACTGTGTGTGAACAACATCCATGATTCAAAACAGATTGTAAAGTTATTTTGTGTTTGTCTCGCAAACCTTCAGCAGAGGTATAAGTTCTGTCTGACTCTACAGGGGTTTGCTCTCTTTTGAAACGTTTAGGCCGACATTGAGGAACTGATGAATTCTTCTTCTTTAGCTGCAATTTAACACCACGTACTTTCTGTGATTTTGTTTTGAAAGGTGATATATGAATATCATTTGATGAGTACGGATCTTGTGAGCTAAAGCTTGACACCTCTGGTGGTTTTTCATTGCTTGTTCTCTGGTCCACAACATCAACTGTTGTGTTGCTTGGTTCCAAGCAAGTGGAAGTAGATTTCTTGCACGACTTGTTTGGAGGATCAAGATATGGCTTTATGTCAGTTGTTTCAAGATGACTGGGCATGCCAGTGTCATGTCTTGTAGATAGGTATCTGTCTATGCTTTTTAGAACTCTCAGAGTTCTTAAGCTAACATCAGAATCACCATGAACAGGTTTAGGACCAGCATTGGCTGCAGAGGTTTTAGATTTTTGAATAGAAAGCAACTCATCTGTAACAGGTGTTGGACATTTTGGGGTATTGTTTGGGCAAATTTCATTCCCACGATAAGCTAAAGCGCCACTGCTAGGAGATATGTTCTCGTATGGTTTTTCATCTATAGTTGGAGTCGGGGGCCTGCTGTCAAACATGCATTTAAAAACTTCTGGTGTGTGGGCTTCACTTACATCAAGAAGTGATGTTTTGAGAGAAAACAATTCTGCCTTTTCACAAGCTTGGGATGTACTACATACATCACTAGCACTAGGCAGCTCATCAACAGGGTCAGTACTTTCACTGATAAATGGAATAACTTTTTCAGTCTTGTCTTGTGGTTGTGCCACACAGACTTCAAGCATAGCTTCTTCCAAAATTGGAATTACAGTCTCATTCAAACTTTGGTCCGATTCTTTATCAGTTTCATTTTCTTCTGAATCCATTTTTTCCATAAATGACTTGTCTGGCTCACACAAGTCACACTTAGGAGAAGGAAATTTTAGTTGAAATGGTTCTTGTTGAGCTATTTTGCCAGTATTTTCATCTCTTTCAGTTGGCTTGATTTCGTGTTCTTTGAGGTCATCAATAGAAAGATGACCTTTGAAGTTTGATCCATCAGTTTTGTTTTCCATTTCAACATTTTCCTTTGCCTTAGGAATACCCAGTGCAGTGAAAGAATCTTCAAATAAACAGGTGTTCTCATCAGAATTTGGTAACACTTGCTTTTGACAGTTTTTCTCATTTGTCAAGTTTTCTCCAACCACTGAGTCATTAGAAATTACCTCTGATAGAGTGTAACAACTGTTTAAAACTGGACTTTCATCTGACAATGGTGCTTTCAAATTACAACCATCATTAGCAATATCTGCCAAAGGTTGTCCATGCACTTGTTCATGATGAACACATTCTGAAGCAAAATCCTCCTTTACTGGACTATCAGATATCTCAGGTAATGTCTGATCTCTCAAATCTTTGTCCACTTTAGTTGTGAAACTGCAACTTTCTTTCTTGTCAAGACCACCTTCTCTCAAGCAATCATCTTGAAACTCTTCAGATCTTGAACATCTATGCAGATCTCCATTCAGATTGTCATTCTGTTTTGATAAGACAGTGTTTGTTTCCTCACTGGATATCAGCTTATCATTTAGTAAATACTCTCCTTTGCAGGTGACATCTGATTCTTTGTCAGCAGAGTCATCATCGACCTTGCCTTCAGGTGATTCATGGTTTTTCATGTCGCAGCTTTCTTTAACTTTGAATTCCAGTTTATCATGCTCATTTCTATCAACCAAATCACTTACTTCCAAGTTGGAGTTTATGTTTTTGTCTGCACTATAGTTTAACAAATCCATTTCAACCTTCTGCACTAAACTTTTTTCTGAAATTTCCATGGTGTCTTTTGTATAAATAGTATCTTTTTCGCATCCATGCAACAGATGGTCCATTCCAAATGCAGCAGGAACAGTTTCCAACATAAGTGATTTAATTTCCTCTGGTTGAGAAAATGATGTCCTCTCAGCCTTAGATGGAAACTCAGTGTGGTCCAGACATAGTGCTTTTTGAGGAATTTCAGTCATTTTACTTTCACTTTTCTGTCTCATCTCATTATCCTCAGTGATTATCTCCATCTTTTTGCAGGACTGGAAAAGAAAGATCAAAATAACATCAAAGGACATTCAAACATAAGAAATATCCCAACACCATGCCTATTTTCTCTCCTATTCCCCAAACTGACATTGCTCTTATTGTTGTCTACTTTAGGAAATATACTGACTACTTAAAACTATTTTACAAAAGCCCACTTCAAAAAATCCAAATTGTAACTTTGAAGTGTCTCTGACATGCAATTTTGATGTACGGTATTATTTTGCTACTTCATATCAATAAATTTTGCATTTTGGCCCTGTAGACTAACCTTGCACTGCAAGATGGATTCTTGCAAGATTTGGAGTTTTCCAAACCCACGAAAAAAACCCATCTGACTCTGTCAAAAAAATGCTCGGACCAATCACATGTTTGCATTGTGCTTTGAGGCGAGTGTTCAGGTATGACTGGCAGCAAGTGCCCAGGCAAAGAAAAACAAACATGGCTGCGCCGCTGGATGTACGCATAAAAGCAGCTATTGAATCTGTTTTAGGAGAACTAGAGATGATATTTTCATTGAAAAATGAGCAAAGGTGAAAACTTTGTGTATTTGTTGATAGTAAAGATGTGTGTGTTTTTCTTGGTGGTAAGGATGTGTGTGTTTTTCTCCTGACTGGATTAACAAGAGCTTGATTTACTGTGACTGGCTAAAGACAAATCATGATAGGCAGACACTTGCTGGTGTGCCCTCCAATCAGCTTAAAATATTATACCAGATGGCCCTCCCTTTTTCAGAAACTTTCAGATGGAGCAGTGCCAGATCATTATGTGGCACCGACTGGATATGTGGCACTACACATAGATCTGGCAGAGCCAGGTTACCTGTAGACACTTTCCCACGTAAATCTGGATACACAGACTTCCAGTAATTAAGCCTTAAACATGCATATTTACAGAATATTGCTGCACTTTTTGACAAAACCAAAAGTATTGAAATGCAGGAATGGGAAAGTAAACAAAGCTCTCGCAAAGTATTTCTGAATCAGATCAAGAATCTGTTGTTCCTGAGGGTTTGTCTGTTACTGAACAAGAAGAGACAGAATAAGAAGGACAAATCTGGATGCGCACAGCCATTTATGTTTGAACCAAAATTGTTTCCTCAAGCTTTAAGATCTGCTGATCAAACACAGTAAGTCTCAGTGTCACCATGGATGCAAACAAACATTAAAGATGAACAGCCAGATCAGAGCAATAGGAAAAGAGAAAGAAAAAGACCAAAAATCCACAGATAAATCTCTCATGGAATTAGGATCATTGGATGCTGACATGTACAGGCATCTCCAGCAACATCATGAATATGTCAGGCAACACATTTTAATGGAGAAGTATAAAAGCCTTTTTGTGGTCCACATGCAATTGTGTGTGAACCAACTGGAATCAGAGGTGAGGGGCCAGTGTAGAAGAATGGGCAGCTGCAGACAATGACAGGTCAGTAAGCGGCTGAACCTAGATGGCGAGAAAGTCTCAGTGGCTAACAGGAGACTTCTGGCATTAGGAATTACTGTAAAGAGGTTTGAGCTGAAGACTGTTACTTGGAAGGATTGAGCTGGAACCGAGGGGGATAAAGAGTAAGTGCTGATCTGGTGAGGACTGTTGTGTGGAGACATAACAGGAGCTTGTGGCATGATGAGAATTAATGACTGAACATAGCGGGGTGAGTGACAGAGTACTTTTTTCTCTGATTATCAGTGTTTTTGTGGGCTTTAATTATTATGATTCAGTCACTGCCTTTTTTTTTCTGTCCAGTATTCCATTACAGGTTGTGTTGTTCAAAGAAATTATATCTGATGTTTAACTCGTGGCTCTGCAGTGTGAAAATGGGTTAGACTTGAACCTGGTCGTATAAATGAATTATTTACATGGATCAAATTCTTTTCTCAAATATTTTTCAATGTCCATGTAATGGTGCGTTCACACCGGCCACTTTGTCAACGTCAAGCAACGCTCATAACGCTCCAAGTTTGAAAGTTGAAGCTCATAACGCCTGCCAGTCAGAGCGCATAGGCGTTAAAGCTCGTAATGCTTGACCGTTTAAAAAGAGCGCGAAGGCAGGGCTTCCTTTGTTATCGGATGTTCAGAGCTATGGCGGATCATATAGAGAGAGTCGCTAGGCTTTATTTACTCCGTTTGTGAATACACCCCATTCTTCAGATGTGTTTTGAGTTTGAGGAGTTAAACCATTTGCTCCAGGAGCTACATATGGATGGCGTCAACGCCTGAAACGCTCAAAAAGCTAGAAAAGTTGCCGCTCATAATGCTCACAAAGCGACGCAGAGCCGTCTGACGCACTCCACCATAGACTTTACATGTAAACTTGCCGCTTCTGACGTTGACGGCTGAGCCGGTGTGAACGCACCATAAGATGTAAACAAAGCACTGTTACTGCTTTTTCTACTTTTGGTTTCAAAATTTAGACTCACCCAAAGCACATACAAACATTCACATCTGTCCTATAAATGTCAAACAACACAAATTTGCACCATGTTTTGTTAGACAAAGATATAATGCATCTAAATGTTTAGGAGCTGAGCATGTCAGAGACACTTTATGGATTGAGTCACACTGAGCTGGAGACCATCAGCAGTACTCTAGTAACCACTCCACTAGCTGCCAGTACGAAACATAAGTTTGTGAACAGTTGCAGAAGTTTGGCAATTGATTGTTGACTGGTTGCCAACATTATTTTGAAAGTATGATTTTGACTTGTATGAACTCCATCCATTCATTTGCTTCCATTTATCCAAGGTAGGATTTCAGGGACAACAGTAGCAGGAAAGGAACCCAGACATCATCCTAGCATCACTCACCAGCTCCTTGTAGGGAATCCCAATTTATTCCCAGGCTAGAGAAGACATACATAATCCCTCAAGCAAGTTCTGGGTCTGCCAGGGGATTTTCTCCCAGTGGAATGTGCCTGGAAAACCTCAAGAGGAAGGTGACCAGAAGACATCCAAATCAGATGTTTAAACCACCTCAACTGACTCCTTTTGATGCAGAGGAGCAGCAGCTCTATTTCAAGCTTCCCCAGATGACAGAAGTAATCATCTTTACTTTAAGCTAAAACCTGGCCACTCTATGAAGGAAGCTAATGACGATAGAACCATAACATTCACATAAAGCGGTGATGAGACCCCAAGGTTCCCATATCAAACACCCTTGTCGCTATGACCACACTTTGAGATCCTGTCCATGAACACAAGTCGCCCTGGGGCCCTGTAATCCTGCAGTACGCTTCACAGAATGTTCCTAGGGATCTGGTCATAAGCCTTCTCCAAGTCCATAAAATACATGTGGACCAGAGAACCAAACTCAACAACTCTACAAGGATGAAGATCTGATCCACAGTTACAGACAAAAGCCACACTGCACCTCCTAAATCCAAGGTTTGACAACCTTTTGGAGCCTCCTTTCCAACACCCTAGAGTAAACTTTCCTAGTGAGATGGAGAAGTGTGATCACCCTATATCTGGATCACCACCTCAGTCTGCAATTCCAAATTCATTTTCTTGGTTGTCTATGCAACACTGAAGGCAAATCTCATCTATTTCTGGTACCTAGCTGCCAGGTAGCATTTTAAACCACCTCTGTGACCTCTGCTAATATAATACTCTCAATTTCTCTCCCCACCAGTGGTGAGCCCACTTATTTTAGTTTTATTTCGGTCAATTTGTTTTTGCTTTTTCTCCAGTGGAGAGCTCCTAGCAAGTGTGGCCATTGGGCTCCACTGGAGGTGGCATATCCTTACTGTGTGCACTGTTTGCTATGGCTTCCTCTAGGGTTGAGTTCAGCTCTGAGAGTTCAAGTGTGAATTATAAGTGTATGTTAGATATATATTTTAATTTAGAACTTCCTTCAGCTACCTAGAGAAAATTTTAATTAAGCTTTTAAATCTTTTAAATTGCCTGATGTCATTTTATAGAATAACACTTTAGTACAAAAGGAACACAGTCTTGAGTCTTCATTGGTAAAATAACCCTTAGTGGGTTGTTTGTGGTTAATAAATATGTCATGTCATTGTATCTAAAAATGATAATTCCTTGAGAGGAATTCCCAGAGCAGCATTGCTGCTTTTAACTTCTTTAATAAGGTTTGTGAAACTAGCCTCCCCTTGAACTGGCATGTAGATATTTCAGTCACCTAGTAATTTGGGTTGTAAGATTTTTTTGGACCGCTAACGTGTATTGAGACCAGACAAGTCCCCCCCTCCCATCAATAATATAGATTTTACACACACAAAAAAAACAATAACAAACAAAATAAAAACAGTGCATTTTAGATTTTTGGGTTCTTTTAATATAATAGTAGTAATAAATGAAGAACCAAACCTTGAAAGGTTCTTTATCTTGTTCCTCTACAGCTGACTCCAAGCCATTCATTGTTTCAGAGGATTCTACATGTTCACTGGAATCTTTGATATTGAATTGTGGCTCTGGAGAAACTGGTTCCACAATTGAGTTCCTCAGTGACAAATCCAAAATCAATGATTCTGGTTCCAAGACAGTGCTCTCCTTTTTGCTGAGATCCAAAGCATCTGAAATCATGGAGTCTGGAGTTTCTGTTACACTTGAAAGAGTAACAGATGAATTTGGATCGTGCTCAAGCCGAGCTTGGCAAGATGCTGTTTTGCTGACCATGTTCAAAGATTCACTCTCCTCAAAACATTGGTGTTTTAAACTTGGGTCAAACTGGAAAAACCTAGCTGTTGACCGACTGTAAAACAAGCCTATCCACATGTGGAAGATGAGCTGCACCTCCTCAGTAGTGTCTTGAATGGAGAAATCCCATGGCCTAAGAAAGATGTAAAATTCACAAAAATCACAATGTTATCTAACCTTAATGTCAAGTTTACCACAAGAAGCAAGAATTACATTGAAATAAAGTAACAAAAAAGTAGTACAATGTACATACCCATGCAAAGCTCGGATGATAACTCTGTCCTTTGGGTCACTTGTAAACCTGCTGTCTAAACTGAAGTCATAGGCTTCTTGCCATGTTCTCGTGACCTGTACAAATCCATCCTTGATAAAAAAGGTGCGAGAGTGCCTAAATTTTCTTCTGTGCCTGTGCAGATTTTCTGAAGTCCTCTTGTGTTCACTTATGTCTTCCTGAATGACAGAAGGTTGTAGTGTCTTGACTTCACCGCCAAACATTGTCTGGTGATGGTTCAGCAGTCCAGATGAACCACTTAAAGGTGAAACCTGGAAGGCTGTACCTGGTAAATCCAACAGCAAAGAGGAAGATGGGGGTAGTGAGTAAGTATGTTCTTTAGATATCAAAGCAACCATTTCACTGTCTCCCACAAGAGGGTTTGATGAAGGAGACTCAAGAGGCTGAATGGCTTTAGCAGCAGAATTTTTAAGCAGAGCATGAAGAACTGACTGTTGTTCAGCACTGGAAAGCCCTTTTGTAAGGTCACACTTCTTCAAATTTTCTTTAGGCTCTCTGTCAAGTGCTTTGTTTGGTTGTGGATGAATCTGGTCATTACTGACACTGAGTGCCAAGTCAGCAAGTAAGTTCAAAGCATCTGTAGGTGAGCAAGCAGTTTTCATTTTTTCCTCAACAGTCTTATCTCTAGAACAGTCATTGTATGTGACTTTTTCACTGGTATAAGAAGCTGGAGTTTGAAAATGCAACCACCCTGTGAAGACAAAACAGAGAAGAAAAAAGAAAAACTGCATGAAGACAAAAAGTGGCACATTGAAAGCACATAAAATACACCATTATATTACTATTAGGAATGTATCCCCGACGTTTAAGATATATCAGAGAGGTTTTTGTTTATTAAGCCGATATTTGCATGCTTGGATAAAAGTTGATATGACAAACAAAAAGCTTGCATGAGCAAGAAAAAGAAAAAAAAAATCAAGAAGCTAGTAAAGAGAATAACAAGGAGAAGCAGTTGCATGCTAAGGACAGTCATAGGAGTTTCCGATGCAACTATATGGCAAATTGGTCACTGCTGTGTACAATACAAGAGATATGTGCATCATGGACAGACAAAAGGAAATATTAAATCCCATGACTTACATTTTTTGGTAACATTTTCTGCAGAGTCAATTCGATCTCTTTTCAGTTTCTTAATCCTTGTCCTCTTTGGGAAAATTGATAGAGGCCTTTGCAAGATCATAGGTCGTTTGTCTAGATAGGTATAATCTTCTTTCTTTGAGTCGTTGCTCTTCTGTGCATCCTGATCCCCTGATTTCTGAATCTTTTCTATTTTCTCTTTAGGAGTCAGGCCCAGGCAATGAGCAAAAGCAGGGTCAACTGAAAGCATCTTTGAATCTTTGTTTACAGTCAAATTCACATTTGTAGTTTCATTATTACACTGTGATATCACAATGTCTGAGTCTATGTTCATCTTCTTGAGAAAAGGTTCATCGCCTTGGTGAGTATTTTCTGTCTTCTCTTCTCTCTCAAGAAGTTCTACTGTTCTTTTCTGTCTTGAAAGAACAGATTTTAGTCTACTTAGAAGATGTTCACCTTTTGTTAAATGTTTGATTGGCATAAAGGTTTCAATTTGCTTGTTCTGAACTGAATGCAACAGAGAGGAATCCGTGTTATTTGTTTTTGGAGAATCGTTGTTCAGGTCTGCAGTCAAAGGCACCAAAGCCTCGTCAACATCTGGTTGTGGATTAACATTAGCAATACTTTTAAGATCATCCCCACCATTCAACGACTTTGCACTGACAGTTTCAGCCAGTGGCATCTCTGACGGCATGCTAGATTGTTTCTCCATTTCAACCGTGTCAAGTGCATCCACAGGGACATCAAGCAGCATCTTTTCAAGGCATTGGTCATTTTTTGTAGACTGCAGCTCAGCCTTCAAAGACTTAACTTCAGCCAAATCAACAGAGCCAAAAGGAACCAAGATTCTCCCACATTCACTGATAACTGGTTTGAGGTCCCAGCGCTCAGTTTTCTTTCTTAGTGGTAAAGACTCAAGTTCCATTAAAATGGTGCTTTCCAAGCTCTGCTGCAGGTTATCCGTTTTGTTATTTTCTGCTTTGGCTGAACCAACAATCCCAGATCTTGTGTGATTGTTTTTTGATGAAGGCTTTTCAAATTTGCCCTTACACTGACGTACTTTTCTCCAACTAGTTTTAAAAGAATTACTCAACTGAGGAAAATCCATCTCTGGATCATCTGTCTTGCAGTTTAAATGATCAACCTCTATTGCTGATAAGGCTATCTGTAATCTGCGCAACTCAACACAAGGCTTAGAAATCTTTTTCTGTGTACTGAAAACTTTTCTCCGCCGTTTCCTCTTTTTTCTCCTTTTTGTGACCTTGGTGATATCAGAGAGGTTCAAAAACTTTCTTGTTTTTTCAGTTTCATCGCTGACAGAGTTTTTGCCTGCTGTTTGCAGTTTGTCTATGGATGAAAATCCACAAGACTTGATTTCTCCATGCTTTGTTGCTGACATAGCATTGACATTACTTAAAGTTGAATTGGCAATGCTTTGCTCAGCTGAGGTTATGCTAACAATGAGCTCAGCAGGAAGATCCTCTGATGAAGAAGGAGTAAGGAGACTTTGTGCCTCTGTATCATGAGCTTTTTTCAGCTCAGTGAGGTCAATACATTTCTGAAATCCTTTGGAATCATCTCCAGTTTGCAAATTGTCCAGCACAATACTCTGAGGCACACATGTTGGACTAACTTGTGATTCCACATCTGATTTGTCCACAGATGCCTCAACATTAACTGGAGATTGCTCATCTGATAAATGTCCATCTAAATCCATGCCAACTGGACTGACTGGCGTCTCCTCTGGAGAAGACAAACAAATATAGACATCGTCATCAAGGTCCTCTCGTCGCTCCTCTTGTCCAGCTGCCAATATTTCAGAAACCTTTGATACTGGTAGCTGAAAGGAGACCGGTTTGCTCAAGTATGACTTAAAGCTCTGCCATGTTCTGTTAGTCCACTCGGGAGATGAATAGAGATGTTTGTGGACTTCTGCCACATCATACTGATCTGGAAAGATGCTTAGCTCCCTTGAGGGCCTTGAGGGACTTGACGACAGTCCTGGATTTATTAGTGTAGCATAACTCTGCATATGCTGAACCAACACTTCACAAATGTCATAACTTGGGTCCATGTGTGTTTTCTCAAGTTCGCCTTCTGCAAAACTCAGTACTGGTAGAAGCCGGAGGATATCGGATGACATGGAGAGGTTCTTCTGTCTGGATTTTGTGTCTGTGGTAAATTAAGAAATAATACATGGTTTAGTGCCTTGACCAGTCCCATTGATTATCAAATCAGAAGCAGGCTTGATTCATTTATTGTTAAGGCAAGAAGTTTCAAAGGTTATGCCACAGTTCTTGTTGCTTTGATTGCTTTTCTATCAAACTGCATCCAGAGGTATTTGGATTGGCACATTTGTCTGGTGATTCTAAACCCAACTAATGCCACTGTACTGCAAAAAAACAATTATGTAGAATTTAAGATTTGAAACTTAAGAAAATGGGAAACAGATGCCATAATCACCTCTTCTTACAACTCGTGAATCAGGAAACACAAAAAGGCCTTGGATTACTTCAGCTGAGGTAGACTCAGTGTCTAGGAAAAAATAAATGCATTTAAAAGAAATCTGGCTCTCTAAGTTAAGATTAGGTGCACCTGACAAGTTATAGGCCACCATCATTTCCATTTCTTACCATCATATCTGAGGAAGTGTGAGGAGTGCAACAGGATAAGAAATCCACCATCATTCAGTTGAACAATGAGAGCCTATGTAAATTTTAGGCAACAAGTTGGTTTTGTTAGACATTAACCACATAGTTTCTACCAAATACAGTGCTATAAGCACAGAGGACAATGGCTTAAAAATTACCTAGTTATTAAAATAATCAGTTTAACTACATTCATAAAAAACACTTTGCAAGTTATAGCAGTAATCAAAAGTAATCAAAAGACTTGACTTGGCTTTCGGTGTTTTATTTTAGTAGTCTAGGTTCTTACTTGCTATTCATCCTATGTAATGAACAACTAAGCCATACAAACTCACAAGATCTTTCTTCTTGATCTCTGAGAGCAGCTGAACAAATGAGCTGCTTTCTTCTCCTTCAGAGGGCAGAAACTCACACAAACTGCAGTAAACACCATCATGAAAAGCTAAAAGAAAATTTTTCAAAAATCCATGTAATTGTTTGTAAGTTCATTCCTTCAGAACTGTTAGTTAAATTTTGAAGAAAAGATATCTCAAAACTTTATTTATTTGAACATCCAATAACAGTAATAACAACAACAAAATAATAAAATCAAATAAAAAACCCACAAACCTTCTTTGGTGAAGCAGGTTTCAAAAACAGCTCTTGGCAACAGCTGTCGTAGAAGTGTTACCGAGATAACTTTGTTAACTTTCACTACTGGTGACCTTAAATACAATTAAAAAATGGATCAAACAAATTAATGTATATATGATCTACATTAGAAAACATGTACTGTATTTTAATATATGCATTTTGCTTACAGTTTAACAGGGATAAAGGCCACAGCTTTTGACCGAAGGTCAACATGGTACAACAGGTGGCCTATTTGAAGTTGACCTCTCCAAGGTAAGTACTGAGTAGCTGAAATACAAATCAACAATAGCAAAAATAAATGATCATTAAAGCCCATTTTTGAGATACTGCCATTCACTAAAACATTGCTATAACGAGAAACTGTCAGAGTGTGTAGACCTCCGCCAAACAGTTAGCTTCACCCATAATGGGATTTATACCAAAAACAAAAACATCTACAATTATTTTGTCAGCATCATTGGATGTCCTGAGCATGAAAACATGCTCAAGGACTTTGAAATCACATACATTTCCTTTTTTGGTGGTTATTTCTAAAGGATTAACCTGCAATATGAAATATTTTATATCTAAAAACATTAGAAAACACTGATTTACAGCCCTTTCAATCTGCCAGCTTGAAGATTTGCCTGGCTTCGACTCCAACTCATTAATATTCATTATGCTTATTTGCTGAACAAACTAGCCTATGAGACCAAGGCTTACTGTTTCCTCCCTGCAGCGCATGGCAATAGCACACTGAGTATCTCCCTGTCTGATACGTGTTTATGCTAACAGCTTTTAGCCAGCAGCCTGCTAGGAGTGGTCTCAACTTCGCAAGCTGATGAATACGAATGAACAAAGTAGATGTGACGTAACAAATACAGGCCGTTTGAACTCGGGTTTTATTGTCACTTGTGTATTTTGAGAGATAAAAACTGAAAGAGAAGTTATTGTGCCATTTTCACACCCAATACAAAGCCAAGAACACCTGTGGACTTAAAATATTTAACAGAAAACTCAGAAGAAACGTTTTTAATGGAAAGGCCTCTTTAAGATTATTTTGAAGAAGCTGTCAACAGGTTTAGCTGTGACGTTTTTCCCTGATAACTTTTCAGCTCGCTAACACTAAGACGCTCAATTTTGTCAATCAAATTTTGGGCTTTCCTTAAACCTCTAATTTAGTGTCTGAAAACAGTTCCTCGCCGGAGTGGAGTTTTAAACAAGACAAGTTGTGCTTTGCGTTTGAATTACACACTACAAGTCAAAATATTCATGTGAAAAATCTACTAATTACTTTGATAACGGCGCTCCCATTCCATATATTAACTCTGTTATAAAAGAGATTTAAAGAAGTATATCTTAAATCTATGTACATAAAACACACCAGTGGTGACTTGTCCAAACTATTTTCTCTGAAAATATTCCCATTAAAGGTGATACACCCGATTAAAAATTGCCTAGCTTAGAATGTCAACAAATGTAAACAAAGGCACAGAACTCTCCCCCCTCCCATCGGGTAGAATTCCTAAGCCACGCCCTCCCAGGTTTGGAAATATGCATAGCCCTAGAAGACGAAAGAGTGCAAGACACAGGTCAGCAGTTCATTCAAGTACCGTAACATGGCAGAATCACCAGTAAATGAAAACAATATAACAACAAACAACTGACATTAATCAGTCTTTTAACTTATTTAAACATTAAACTTAGTTTTTCTTTTACCTATTTATTTAGGCCTTATTTATGAAGAATAAATGCTCGCGAGCCTGCTAGAAAAAAAGCCTCTCCTGCTATCTAAATGAGATAGCTGTGTTTATTGTAATTCATATTTTCTGTGGGTCTTGTTGAATTTTTTTCTGTTTTTTCCACTTAGAGTGTCCATGAGGATAACATTGTAGGCTCCGATACAGAATATGTACCAGGCCGAAAAGCAACAGCTAAAACTGGGAAAGCCTGTGAGAAATCTCAGCGTCGACAGTTGAGAGGTGTTGGAAGGAGACGATCCAGTGCAGTCCCTCAGACTCACATAGTTTTCGCTATCGCTGTAAAGCAACACCAATGTTTACTCTGGTTTTTGCTCTTTGTCCAAACGTCATTTGTTTTCTAAAACTTCAAATGGGTTTTTTCTTTTTCCAAGTTTGTTACTCTGTCCAGAACCTGACGCGGAACCAGCTGGCGGCTGTTTCTCCTGCTGTAACATGGTAGAGCGGCGAACACTCCAAGCAGTGTTTTGCCGTAATATGTCTGTTTTTTAGGAGCACAGAAGCCATATAAATGCGGAAGTCCGTATGACTGGAGGGACTCTGTTCAACCATTCCTTTCGAGCCGAACTATTTGATTGGATGAATTTTTTTATACAAATGCGGGAGAACCACTTAATTATTATTATTTTTTTTAATCTTCACAACATATTTTTCTCCATGCTGTGTTAAAACGTTTTTAATGGGCATGAAAAAAAAACATGTTTAGCTAATTTGTTATGCAAAATGAGCATAGCAGCTTTAAATTGGGTCAAAAGTCAACTTTGACATTATTCTATATGGTCATTAAACTTAAAACCATTAAAACCATTAAAAATGGTTTTTCTGAAGTGTCTGTTGAATATTTTAGCTCCACGGGTGTTCTTACCTTCATAGTGGGTGTGAAAACAGGTCAACAACTTCTCTTTCAGTTTTTATCTCTCAAACTACGCAGGTGGCAATAACACCTGATTTCAAACTGCCGATACTTGTTTCGTCACAACTCAGCAGTTTACTAGACCAATCAGTAGACAGGTGGGCGTGTGGGCCCGCTTTGGGCCGCTTCGGACCACCGAGGAGGTGGTCTGAAAAAAGAGGCCGGGTTGGTGCGGAATGACGCGGTTAAGACCCGAGAAAGGTGGTGGAAAAGGGTCCGCAGGGGGCTTAAGTGAACCGAGCCGCACCGTGTTCTGTCGGTGAAAAAGCGGCATCTGAGTCCAGCAAATTCCAATAATGAATATAAACGAGCTGCTGCCCAAAGCCTGATGGAACCAGCCAAATTTTGACGCAGACAGATTGAAAGGTCTGTTAATCATCTTTTAGATATAAAATGTTTCATATTACAGGTTAATACTTAAAAAAATAACCAAAAAGTCCTGAAATTTGTATGAAATGGCCTCTTTACATTGCATTTTTACATTAAGACCTTTACATCCTCACTAATCATAGTGATAATTACCTGACCCTTATTTGTAAACTTAATGCCGGCAAGTTTCCTTGCCATGGTCATCATTGCATCGGGTAATACTGAATGTGTGAGAGGGGTCTGGCTGCAGACCTCACCTCTCAGGACCCTTCTTTGCAGACCTCACCTCTCAGGACCAGCTCTTCTGTCAGGACCGGAAGTTACATATTTATCATTTCCCATGTGAAGTGTGGAGACGAGGTGAGTTGAAGTTAAGTGATAACTTTTTGTTAAACCAAGAAATAGAAACAGGTATTCATTAGAACATTACGTTGCACACTACACACCGCCCTGTGAAGTTATATGAATTTGAAAGAACTGAGGTTTGGACTTTACGGTAGTCCGTAGCGTTGTTATCTTGGTTATAGTAACGATGGCTAGCGCATGCTTCACGTTAGTCACTTTATTTGTTGCAAGTCACATTTTTTCTGAAAATCAATCGGTAGAGGAGTCTAAACTCTTGCTAAATATGGCCACACAGTAGCTGCATTAGCAGCGCTAGAGCTTCTCTGTCAACGCTTCCCTCCTTTGTTGTTTTACTGAGAGGTGCCCACCTGTACTTGCATATAGGATTTGAGATTTTAATAAAATTATTTCTAATATATTTGTCAGTGCATTTCTTATCAAGCAGGTTTATTCCTCCATTGGAGATGGGGTATTCCCTGAAATTACAATTTTCAACTTGTATATTTTGGGCTAATGCTTTGATACTATGTGAGACTGACTTCTTAAAGGTGTGATGACATCACTGTTTAAACTGGCGTAAAGCTATTTCATGTAGTAGATATGCCCGCATATGTCAACTCACAAAAGAATTTGATTAAAAAACTAACAGGGCGGGGGTGTACGGGCAGGTCAGAATCCTCTTCTCAGCAACACGGTTCCTTTCATTAATGATATGTGGGTCTCCCTGGCTGACTTCGCTCTGATTGGCTACAACCATTGCCCGCAGCAAGCCTTTCTTCTCGGCTCCGTCAACAGTCCAGTAACATGGCGAGTGGACGTTTACAACCGTATATGTTCGAGCCTGAAACGTCTTCTGAGGAAGACGGAGGGGTGAACACATAAAACTTAACTAATCACATGAGCGAATAAACAGTGCTGTCAGATGTTATCAATGAAAATAGATTCACAATATGGTATGATAAACCTGTTGCTCACGGACATTGTTGCTAGAGCGGCTATCACATGCTAGCATCATGAACTCTTCAGACCACGAACAAACGTTTATCAGGCAAGGCAGCATTTTATTAAATAAATAAACTTACAGGTATTGACGATGTGGTCGCCTCCTTCAGGGTTGGTAAAGAATTTTTAATTAAAATCAGTTTCTTTGACAATCCCAACTTGAATTCACCCAAGTTATGGAAGCAGTCCTCCGTGAAGTGAGCTGAACATATTTTCTAATTGAGGTTATAACTGCGTGGCACTTCTCCATAAATGAACTTCAGCCACTCTTCTCTTGTTTTTTCATCCTTCGGGAGTGAGTGGAAACTTCCAGCATGGGTTGAGCATCCTTGGACACAACAGGTCCCCGTTTGCGTAGCCATCCCTTCTCAAGAGCAGCAGCACAAGCTAGCGCAACGCAGCTACCAGTGTATGGGCTGGGGGTGGGGGGCTGAGGGTGGGGGGTTGGACTGTTTACTTTACTGTGCACTGTTATTGGACGCTATGAAATACGTAGGATAAAATGCCACGTAGGAAAAAATGGTGCTTTCCGATTCAACCGTTTTTTAAATAAGAAACAAAGCGGACATATTCCGGAATAGCGCTACAACTGGTGGCAGCTTGTTGGAGTAGCTCTGTGACTTAGCTAGCATTGCTAGCATTTTTTTATTCTTTGTGAGTATTTCTTGATGGTTTTTTCTTCTGGAAATATTTTCTAAATACTTTTCTTCTGATTTGGGTGCTGTGCTGATTGAGTTTTTTGCTGGATTTGTCACTTTTTTGCCACTTGTTATGATGCATAACCATGGCAACAAGAGACTTGTTTACAAGTAAGAGCAGCTAACTGACATTTCTAAGGCTGAAATAATCCTCAAATTGAAAGTCTGGATCCCTGATGAGCTCAAAAGAAGAAGACGTGGATGCAGAGCAGGAGCAGAGTGAAGAGAGAGAAAGAGGAAGTTTAAACCTTCACTTCCATCAGTCATATTGACAAATGTGAGATCTCTTTGCTAACAAAATGGATGAACTTGAAACTCTGAATGCAGCATCATGTGTTTCACTGAGACATGGCTAAAGGGACATATCCTGGACTCCAGTGTGTCTCTGTCTGGCTTTCAAACAATACGAGCAGAGAGCAGCAAAAGAAGAGGAGTTTGTCAGCTGATCACATCTGCAGTTACCTGTTGGGGGCAGAGCATCAGAGTATGTGACACGAGGAGGCTGAACAGATAGATAATGAGGACTGATTCTGTCATGGAGACTGAACTGGAGTCTCTTGAGTTGATTGTCCAAAGGAGGATGAAGAACATGATGGAAAATCCTCATCATCCTCTTCAGAACACAGTAACTCAACTCAGTCAGAAGATTCTTCATAATCCACTGCAGCACAGACCGCTACAGGAGATCCTTCCTGTCCACAGCTAGAACTCTCTATGGCTCCCTGAAGAAGAACTGAGCTACAACAACACTTGAATTTCCCTTCGGGGATTAATAAAGTATTTTTGATTTGATTTGATTTGGACCGCCCACAAACGGGAACTTTGATACTCGCTTTGGACGTTCACACGGCCTCATCAGTGCACAACACATCATGATATACCCCAAAAAACTCAAAAAAGTGCATTTTGATGTCATAACCCCTTTAACTATTTAAAACTCTTTTTGATGTGCTTGCCAATGATGTCTGTTACAGAAACTCTCGTAATCACAGACATTGCCATTATCATCTAATAATTGGTTCACCATATTTTCATTATTGTTACCTAAAGGATTAATCTCTAAATTAAATACGTGTATTAATTATATATATATATATGGGATTAGTTTAAGAATGCTTTCATTGTCGTTTGCAAACAGCATTTGCATAGAAATGATTGTGTCTTGGCCATTTTTATCCATATAAGTGGTTGATCCATGATCACTATTTTAAGTGGTTTCCACTGTATTATTATAAATTGTTGAAGTTGTCTTGGACACATGATAGAGCTCACTTAAATGTGCCATTCTCCTGCTAGAAGACCAAGAGTACTGAGTCACCTACATGTTATGTATATTTTTTTCACTCATTCTGACAAAATTTGTCTCTTACAGATGCATATTTCAATAATAAGCGCTGGCACCACGCCCAAAATTGAATGCTGCAAGACGTGCTGCAGTCATTTCCACTGTCCGCTATGCCTAAAGTTTAAACCCACAAATGCTCCAATCTACAGAGCCACTTAGAGGCACATTTAAAAGGTGGCATTTTATTCAAAGGTGAGCCAAATGTTCATGTTTGTACTCATAAGTATGAATCCAGGCCACTTTCTTCTGGCAGGTTGTGGTTTGGTAAAAGGAGAATGATGGACCTGTGAGTAAAACTGTACATGAGTTATGTGAATGAAATGATTAGCAGATAAGTGAAAAGTTAAAAACTAGAATGTTGCTGATATGGGGTGTGTGTACACACTAACCTTGAAAGAGAATACTTATAAACTATACTTGTTGTTTGTCCCTAACTACAATGTTTTTTTTGTTTTTTTTCTTTTGCATGACTTTCTTCTAAATAAAATTATCTGCAGATGTGGACTGAACTGCAGAGATCAGGGACACTTTCATTGCCCTGTGTGCTGTAAAACTGTTTTGAGAAGGATAGACCTGACAAAACACTTTGCCAGGAGGTTTGCCAGGGCACCATGACGGCCGCCACTCCAGAACAGACCTTAACAGACCCACCCTTAAAGATACAGCTGCAGTGTCCACCTCGGTTCCGAAGCTGGATCTGTCCTTCAGTTTTTAGACTGAGGTGAAAATTGGTGGACATGATTGAGGTCTGTTTGCATTCCTTTTTTTGTCAGTCTTTCTTGGTTGTTTTCAGTTAATCTTATATCATGTTTCCCATTCCACTACATGGTTTGTAGACTGACTTTGTGACCTCTGCTTAGATTTATTGCAAAATAATACTTTTTAGGCTGAAGAGAGGAAGAAAAGGTGGGACCAAACTGCTGCTCAAGTTGTGCTGGAGGTGGAGACAACTGAAGAAGAGGTAGACCTGATATCAATGTTGTTAAATTTTGCGAGATGACCTTTCATGCCTTGACAGAAAGCTGACACTTTTTTCCCCTTTAGACCAGTACAGTGATCCGTGTTTTACATCACTGCAAGAAAGCAACGGACTGGGTGCAGAGTAACCTGCAACTGTTTGCTGCCAGGGTGGAGATCACTGCAATTTTAAACATGGATGCCACATGTACTGGGGAGGCCATGCAGCAACTGGCACACCTCTTCGATGACACTCTTAACGTAGAAGATGAGGACAAAGAATGTATTCTTGAGCCTTTAAAGTTTTTTTTCAAGCATCAGAGCAATTGACATGAGGAGGCTGAACAGATTGATAAGGAGGACTGATTCTGTCCTGGAGACTGAACTGGAGTCTCTTGAGTTGATTGTCCAAAGGAGGATGAAGAACATGATGGAAAACCCTCATCATCCTCTTCACAACACAATAACTCAACAACAGAGTGTCTCAGTCAGAAGATTCTTCATAATCCACTGCAGCACAGACCACTGCAGGAGATCCTTCCTGTCCACAGCTAGAACCCTCTACAGGAGAGCCTTCCTGTCCACAGCTAGAACCCTCTACAGGAGATCCTTCCTGTCCACAGCTAGAACCCTCTACAGGAGATCCTTCCTGTCCACAGCTAGAAACCTCTACAGGAGATCCTTCCTGTCCACAGCTAGAACTTTCTACAATGGCTCCCTGAAGAAGAACTGAGCTACAACAACACTTAATTTCCCTTCGGGATTAATGAAGTATTTTTGTTTTGATTTGATTTGATTTCTTTTAAAACACTGAAAACATGTTTGTCTTCTGTGAAGAAATTGTCAATAAGAGAGGGTATATGATGTACTGTGAGGTAAAACTGTAATAAAAAGTTTGAAAGTTTATTTGGTGTCTGCTGTTCTAGGTCATTTAACTAGTATTCAGTAAATTAATCAATGGAGTACACAAAATTAAGTTAATCGATCCTACATCCTCTATTGGCAATTCCACATGCTCCCATGGCGTAAGGTAAGAATGTAGTACAAAAAGTAATAAGCAATCATTAAAATCAATATGAAAATGAGTCCAACAGTGCAGGAGGCCATATTTTCAATGATAAATAATAGTGTAGAGGCAAAGAACAGTCAGCAATAGGTTGGTGTGTAAAAAAATTGTGCCATCACACATCAGGGTGCATTTGCACAGATGTTGTGTTTCAAAACAAACAAATAGGTAGTGCAAGCTAAAATAACAGTTGTCCTTTTAGCTAATTAAATCTAAAATACTGTCTGTCTGAAGTAAAATAATGCAGTAATGTTTTAAGGGGATCATAATAGCTGTACTTTTCTTGCATTTTATCCAGTTGAAGTGGAAATAAACATGTTTTTAAATCATTGTAATTGAACAAGAATACACATAAATAATATTTATTAGACATAAATTAATGCCCCAAGAACTAACGTGTGCTCACAGGGAAAACTAAAACTCTGTGCCTAAATGTGAAACGTGCTATTTCTGGTATACTTGGTGTACTGGTATACTTTTGAATCATAGTTACATTATATACATATACAGTATAAGGCCCCAAGAAATAAAGCATATTCACATGGGGAACGAGAAATAAGGGCTTCCAGTATGTCCGCTTTTATTTTGAAAGGCTTTGAATAAACTTCCGGTCTGTGCTTTCGTGTCTGCTTTTAATTTGAAATTCTTCGAATAAACTTCCTGTCCTGACAGCAGAGCTGGTCCTGAGAGAGGAGGTCTGGGGGGAGGGTCCTGAGAGTGGAGGTCTGCAGCCAGACTCTCTTGGAATGTGTTTGTCCGACCCTGTGGGTGTGTGCATCACATGACCAGCTAAGCACAATGGGATGACATATTTGTTGATTGCTGCCATTGGTCCCTATGCCATTCTCAACCAAAACTGAAAATGTTATCAGCATCCATTAATCTTACCATCACTACAAAAGCAACAACAATAATTCTAAAAATATTTACAAATAATAAAATCCACTAAATCATATTATTATTATTTATTGTCACACGAGGACGTTGCAGTTCACGATTATGAGAAGTGACAAGAAGAAAGTGACAGGTACATGGACCAGTAGAGTTGGGGCACTTATGTACAGTGGGGCAAAAAAGTATTTAGTCAGCCACCAATTGTGTAAGTTCTCCCACTTAAAAAGATCAGAGAGGCCTGTAATTTTCATCATAGGTATACCTCAACTATGAGAGACAAAATGAGGGAAAAAAATCCAGAAAATCACATTGTCTGATTTTTAAAGAATTTATTTGCAAATTATGGTGGAAAATAAGTATTTGGTCACCTACAAACAAGTAAGATTTCTGGCTTTCACAGACCTGTAACGTCTTTAAGAGGCTCCTCGGTCCTCCACTCATTACCTGTATTAATGGCACCTGTGTGAACTCGTTATCAGTATAAAAGACACCTGTCCACAACCTCAAACAGTCACGCTCCAAACTCCACTATGGCCAAGACCAAAGAGCTGTCAAAGGACACCAGAAACAAAATTGTAGACCTTCACCAGGCTGGGAAGACTGAATCTGCAATAGGTAAGCAGCTTGGTGTGAAGAAATCAACTGTGGGAGCAATTATTAGAAAATGGAAGACATACAAGACCACTGATAATCTCCCTCGATCTGGGGCTCCACGCAAGATCTCACCCCGTGGGGTCAAAATGATCACAAGAACGGTGAGCAAAAATCCCAGAACCACACGGAGGGACCTAGTGAATGACCTGCAGAGAGCTGGGACCAAAGTAACAAAGGCTACCATCAGTAACACACTACGCCGCCAGGGACTCAAATCCTGCAGTGCCAGACGTGTCCCCCTGCTGAAGCCAGGACACGTCCAGGCCCCTCTGCGGTTTGCTAGAGAGCATTTGGATGATCCAGAAGAGGATTGGGAGAACATCATATGGTCAGATGAAACCAAAATAGAACTTTTTGGTAGAAACTCAACTTGTCGTGTTTGGAGGGGAAAGAATGCTGAGTTGGATCCAAAGAACACCATACCTACTGTAAAGCATGGGGGTGGAAACATCATGCTTTGGGGCTGTTTTTCTGCAAGGGGACCAGGACGACTGATCCGTGTAAAGGAAAGAATGAATGGGGCCATGTATCGTAAGATTTTGAGTGAAAACCTCCTTCCATCAGCAAGGGCATTGAAAATGAGACGTGGCTGGGTCTTTCAGCATGACAATGATCCCAAACACACCGCCCGGGCAACGAAGGAGTGGCTTCGTAAGAAGCATTTCAAGGTCCTGGAGTGGCCTAGCCAGTCTCCAGATCTCAACCCCATAGAAAATCTCTGGAGGGAGTTGAAAGTCCGTGTTGCCCAGCGTCAGCCCCAAAACATCACTGCTCTAGAGGAGATCTACATGGAGGAATGGGCCAAAATACCAGCAACAGTGTGTGAAAACCTTGTGAAGACTTACAGAAAACGTTTGACCTCTGTCATTGCCAACAAAGGCTATATAACAAAGTATTGAGATTAACTTTTGTTATTGACCAAATACTTATTTTCCACCATAATTTGCAAATAAATTCTTTAAAAATCAGACAATGTGATTTTCTGGATTTTTTTTCCTCATTTTGTCTCTCATAGTTGAGGTATACCTATGATGAAAATTACAGGCCTCTCTGATCTTTTTAAGTGGGAGAACTTACACAATTGGTGGCTGACTAAATACTTTTTTGCCCCACTGTAGCTGCAGTTACCAGAGGTAAGTTACAAGTTACAGCAAAACCAGACATGTACCCATTCTTGCAGCACCGAACGCAGCATTTTTTACATGTCTGTGTATAAAATTTGGATAAATAAAACCCAAACTGAACACTTTTCAATGGCATTAAGAAGAAATGTGTAAAAAAAAAAATTTCTACACTAAAATGATCTGTGAGTGTCAATGTTCTTCTTGTTGTCTGTTTGATACAGATTTTAATCTTCACAATACTAGGATTCATTGTAGTTTTCTAAAACTGACAACAGTTTTTGTTATCAATCACATGGTACTTACCAATTTCCTTTAGATCACTGAAAGAAAAAAAATTATAAACAGTCAGTGAGATGTGAAAATTCTAACTTTGAAATAAATTTTACTGGATAAATAATGATGTAAAAACGTGATAGTACCTCCCCTGCTGTGGAAGAAGTGTTGCGTTGGTATCTTTATATGTAAATGATACTATAGCAAAGGGACAGGTGGCACTAGGAGACAGAGCAGTTCCATTGGATCCATCATCTAAAAGCTCATATATGTAATACTGAAAAACCAAAACAAAGGAACACTTGAGCTCTCTGGTGTCCATCTTTCTATATTATCATCAAATTGGATGGTCAACACAACCATAGTAAGAAAAATTAGGAACTAAAATTTATATGAAGAGTGAAATTTTACCTGTGACCTCTCAAAAGCAAGAAAGGAGCTTGTTTTGGCAGAAACAGAAGGCAGCTGTTCTGACAGGTGACAATCAAACCCCACAGTGGGTTCAGTAAAATTCTGAGTGTAGTTCTCCACAACCTTTTTAACTTTACCCTGTTAGCAACAACAACCAAGGGACATAATTCATACCAGCAGCAGTATTTCATCACATAAGTATGCCACAATCTCATTTTTCAGTACCTTTGTCAGTCTGATGATGGCAACGTATCCAGATTTTCCATGATACCAGGGGTTTAGATCCAAACAGTCAGAGTACATTGATATGTAAACACCTTTTTGAAGAGAAGACGTTTACTCTATATGCATTATCAATCCAAAGGAAATAACAGGCAGGCTCATAAAAACAGTACAGTGTTTAATGACGAACTTTAGAAGTTTACCAAACTGACACAGGGGTCAACCACACCCTGAAAATTGGCTGTGCTACTACTGTGAAAGACATACCTCAAGTTCAAAACAGCATTTCGCAACGCATGTTTATTTAAATAAGTCATTTTCCTGACATTTATTTTTGTGTTTCTGTGGTTAACTTACCAGGCAGATATCAGATATGTATTTGAGATATATAAGACCTTGTAGAACAGATAAAGACCCTGTAGATTTCAATATAAGACACACAGTTTAGCTAAAAAGCAAGTGCTTGTTTATCTGTTTGACCTGTGTGCTGGGAGCATTAACAGCAAATACAAAACCAAGAATTCATATGAAAATAGACAAAAAACCTGCTGGAAAATGAATAAAAAAGCTCATGCAGCTTGTGGAAAAAGGCAAGTCACAAATATGGTTTAGTGGGTACATTGCGGAGCCAAAACTGGTCTGATGAGTTGGAGTGTTTTTCCCACATTACCTTGCCAGCAGTGTAAAGAAACTTGCGTTCTGTGATGGGGAATTAGCTAGATTATTTAGGGGAAAAAACTGTCTGTTCTGTGGAAATCTATAGAATCTTTTAACTGATCAAAACTGCTTTAAAGGTGTGAAATTAAACAGAAATTATCTCAGTGCAACACAACAACATTCAGTTACACTCTCAGAAATAGAGGTACGAGACAAGGACATTTTTGTACCTATAGGTAAAATGTTTTAAAATGTTCCCTTAAAAGTACAACATTGGTCTTTAAAAGGCCAGAAATGCCCCTTAGAGTGTTCAAATTGATATAAAGTACAAATTTGTACCATTTCAACTGCACCTGTAACCCTGGCCAAGGCTGGTTAATCTCCATTTTATTAAGTTTCTTCCATCATTTTCAATATTATGTTTCAGAATGTTGGTTTAAGACTTCAAAACATGGTGTAATTTTACTGTTTTAGTGGAACAACTTCATAAGGTACAAAAGTGGACCTGGACTACAGGGTACACCCCAGCGACAAGAATTTGTACCCTTCTTGTTGCTGGGGGTGTACCTCTATTTCTGAGAGTGTACACAATGAAACTGTTGTTTCATGGGCCATTCTGGTGACCTTTCATTCATCAGTTCACAAAAAAAGACTGAAATTTGTTACCTGATAGTGTCTAATGTAGATCATATCCTAATGTGCACAGAAGTGCAAACAATTCTTTAAGAGTCAACAGTTAAACTTTAAAGTTCTACAAAAAAGGAACTGTTAAAACATAACTAACCGTTTCTGCCCTAAACACTCTTAATATATCCAGAAACTCACAGTTTCAGTTTCACCAGATATTTTCTTCCACTTTCATTTGTATACATTAGAGCTCTTGCATTTGCTTTCACTTTTAAACACACCGCAGCAAGAGACAAAAACAAAGGCAATTCCTTGGCTGTATCGGGACTACAGACGAAGACGGTCAAGGAGATTAATCCTTCACATTTTTCTCAACCACTTAACCGTGAGTACATGTGTTCCTCCCTATTCTTTCTTGTTCAAAAGTGCAGTTTGATTTTATGTCGTGGATAGAAAAGGAAGTGCAGTTATTTACCCTTCAAAGGATCACCCAGAATCGTGCATGTGCTGTTTCCTGTGAACACACCAGTTTCTCCGATTGCGTTAGCCTTTACATAGAGAACAGTAACATATGAGCACCATATGTTTAGAATAAAAGTGAATTCTAATGTGTTGTGGTTTGTAATGCACCTTGCTGCCATCGTCAAACAGCAGAAACCCATATGACTCTTTGAGCTCGTCCTCTGAATATCCTGCAAGTCTTCTGTTTGCTCTGAAGGTGTTATACTGTCATAACAGGGAAATTAAAACAAGGAATCAAACTAACGGCAGTCCTGAATTAAAGATCACTTCCTATTTTGAGACATAATATACTCTTTGTACTATGTTAGGTATAACTGGTATAATTCAAGCAAGATGTATAATAGGATACTAAATGATAAAATGCAACTTAAGTATATATGTATTTATATGTGTGAACTACGTTTGAGTTTAACCCTTTCAGTCTGGATGTTTGTTACACTAAAGGGGAGGAACATGAAGAAGGAAAAAAACCACTGAACTGACCTTTTCTTCCAGTTCAGGATTCTTTACCAAAACAGCAGACTTATATCTGAAAAACTGCTCCGACTCCTCATACAAGTACGAACTTTTAAGTGAAACTAAAATACTGTTCTGAAAGTCTCCCGAAGACTCCGACACGGGTATCAAAACACCTGTATCAAACAGAGAATACAAACATTAGAAGTAAAGCATGTTTTTAAAAGCCTCGGTGGAAAATCACAGCAGAATAGCAGCAGGAAAACTATGCTGGATTTCCCAATCCCGGTACAGGCTGACCTGTGAGAACGACACCTATCACATGCGTCCTTTTCATTTAAATGTTTCATAACTAGGATTTCACTCCTCAAACTGGTAAAAAAAAATACTCCCTGTAACATCACATATCGTGAAGTTGGAATTTACACGTCACAGTGAAAGTCACAAGTAATAGAAGCTCATTACCTTTAACCGAGGCACCACCATTTCCACTTTCCATTGCTCATAAAATCTGTCCTTCTCCCTTGAATTGGCGTTGAAAGCAGCTTTCCTCGATTCGAAACATTACAATGGAAGATTTATAATAATATCCCATGAATCCTATTTTCTTTAACAGCCCTCAAAGTCACTGACGCTGTTGTCACACTTTCAACTAGCATTAATGCGACAACCAGGAAGTTACAAAATACCCCCCCGTCCAAATACAAAAGAAGCAAAGAAATCCTTTATTATCGCGTTTTTAAGTGTCACAGCCGTTTAGTTAGAAAGCTGCTTCGGGGTTCCACATGGCTCGTTGTGCGGACGAACGACGTATGCAAAGTCCGAAGTGAAAAAGAAACAGAAACCTATCGAGGCGAAAGCGTCCATCTTGGAAGTCTACACCAAACTAGTAGCGAGGCAGTTGTGGAAGCGATGGCGAAACTGCTACGACTCACCTCTCTCATGTGTCGTGGCTCTGCTTCTCCTGTCTGACGCAAAACATTCACATAGATTATCTATCGATTATTGGACACAGTTTAATGAGCCGAAATATTTGTTTCCACTCTAATGGTGGCTTTTGACAGATTTTCCAGCCATTATAACATAGTTTAATATTCCCCAGAAACTAAACTGAAGAGGAAGTTTAGTGTAACGTGTCTTGTAGTTCAAATATTGGTTTTCTCATGATTGTGAATCTTCGCACCAGCAGCTCCATTAAAGTGAAAGTTAAGCTTTTTTTAAAGCTTGTTTTAAACGTGATAGAGCAACAGTTTCTGTGGTGGTGCGCTGACATTCAGTTACATGCTAATGTTCCCCTTTGTTCAATAAAGTGAATAAAAATTTTTTAAACATGAACACAAGATAATATATTTGCTCTGTCATTTGTAAATCAAAGGAAAGGGCGTTGGTATCTAGATAAAGCACCGATACATTATATGCAAAAATTTCAAAGTGAGCACATCAATGTAGGACATTTTGTTCCATTCAGTTAAAATGAACACCATATCATCTTTAATCAGGGTGAAGCCAAAATGAAAATGAGTTTAAGTTCAATAGTGCTGTTTTGAGCATAAGGGAAAAAATTCAAGCTTCTAGTGGAGGCTCTCAGTCATGACTGAGAACCTCCTTTAGAGCGGTGGACATAGACGCCACTTTAACTGGGGACGCTGGGGACATGTCCCCAGCACTTTTTGCATTAATTTAGACTAGTTCTTCCCCACCACTTTTTATGGATCACTGGCTGCAGTTCTCCATCAAATAGCAGAAATAAGCCCAACTACAGGACATGCAGTAACATCACCAAGACTTTAGAGGGTGCTAAGGCATATTATTTTCTTACATGGCACGATGTGTGCTGCTCTCCACCAACAGAAAACTTCAATGTACTGAATCTGTGCATTTTAAGTTCAAGTTTAAGTATAAGTTCAAGTTTATTTATTAATAAAGCGCCAGTTCATGACAAAGTCATTTCAAGGCACTTCACAGAAAAATCAACCAATTAATAATAAAACATTTTCTATCTAAGGAACCAGCCGATTGGGCTGAATTGTTATTTCAGCACAATCCCCCATCCTGAGCAAGCATGATTGGCGACAGTGGAAAGGAACGACTCCGTTTTAACAGGAAGAAACCTCTAGCAGAACCCGGCTCAGGATGGGCGGCCTTCTGCCTTAGCCGACTGGGGTCTGAGCTGACAGGAAAGAGACACAGACAAACACAGGTGGATTTTGGCCAGTTGTCATGTCTATAGAAAGATAAACAGTTAATGGCAGCAGTAACAATCAAAGCAATAACAATTTGATGACTCTAGTGGGAATATTTCATTGTTTGTTTATGTGAGATACATCCTCCCCAGAGGCAGCCAGAGTAAAGAAAGACAGCAGAGTGAAGAAATGTGGTCAGTATGTCCTCCGGCAGTCTAAACCTATAGCAGCATAACTAAAGGGAAAGCTCAGGAGAACCCAAGCTAACCCTGACTATAGGATTGTGTAAAAAGGAAAGTTTTAAGTCTATTCTTAAAACTACACAAGGTGTCTGCCTCACGGATAAAAAGTGGAAGCTGGTTCCACAGGAGAGGAGCCTGATAACTAAAAGCTCTTCCTCCCATTCTACTTTTAGAAATTCTAGGAACTACAAGCAGACCTGCAGTCTGAGAGCGAAGTGCTCTGTTAGGAGCATATGGAAGAATAAGATCTTTAATATAAGCTGGAGCTTGGTCGTTCAAGGCCTTATACGTCAAAAGTAAAACCTTAAACTTTATTCTAGACCTTACAGGGAGCCAATGAAGTGATGCTAAAACAAGAGAAATATGGTCTCTCCTTCTAACTCTCATCAGAACTCTGGCAGCAGTATTTTGGATCAGCTGGAGGCCTTTAACAGCACTATTAGAACACCCTGACAATAATGAATTACAGTAATCAAGTCTAGAAGTAATAAATGCATGAACTAAAGTTAATGTTAGTGCTCCGTTCATGCAGTTAAACCAGTCGTTTGTGCTGCTTTAGTTACTGAGGTAAAAGTTACATTTACGATGACGTCACCAAGTCATTCAGAGGTCATCAGCCAGGAATGGTGAGTGTTGTCTCGTTTGCTACGCTGCACATTTTTTTTCTCATATTTGCATATTTGACCGGCCAAAAATAATACAGTGGTCGATGGTTATATGCGTGACCTCACTGCCCAGCAGTTTTGTGCATAAGCGTTGTGTGCAGTTATCCGTCGGTGGTCATTTGGACTGTAAACATGGGTAGCAGTATTTAGCATTGATAACAGGTAATCAGAAATGATGTAATAATGCAATTAAAATATTCTGGGAGAATAAAACTCTCAAACAAACCAAGTTATTTACTCGTAGAGTGGATCCAATATAACACTGGTAACAGATATTCGCCACACACGTGCATGGACGCAACAGTAATAATACAGATTAAGTTACAGTTAGTAATGGAAAGAACGGTTTTCTATATCAGATATTAAGAAGTCATGATCGGGCACTAAAAACTAGAACAAATGTTTCATGTGACACTATTTCACACTGAATAAGTCTGTGATTGTTTTTTGGTGACCTTCGGACAGCTTCAGGCAGACGCTCACCAGACAAGCGTGCGTAAACGCCAGAGCAGCCTAGTTCCACACACCTAACAGTGAGAGTGTGTGTGAGAACACCAGCGGAGGTTACTAGTTACGGTAACTAGTGAGAAACAGCGAGATTTAGTGAGATGCATGTATGATACCGCCAAATTTTTTGTGCATATAAGTGTTGGCGATGTAAATGGTAAATGGTAAATGTCCTGTATTTGTATAGCGCTTTTCTAGTCATTCAGACCACTCAAAGCGCTTTCACACTACAAGGTTTTGCATTCACCCATTCACGCAACCCGATATGTAAACCGGGGGGAGAGGGTAGGGGCTAAAACTCACACAACCCGATATGCAGATCGGGGGGCAACATGGGGTTCAGTGTCTTGCCCAAGGACACTAGGACACTTCGACATGTGGCGGTGGAAGCCGGGATCGATCCACCAACCTTCAAATTGGAGGACGACCGCTCTAGCCACTGAGCCACAGCCGCCCACCGCCCGCCGATGTGCATACAAGCGTATGGATTCTCTACGACGCAGGCACGTGCCCAGCAGTTTTGTGCATATAAGCGTTGTGCATATAACCGTTGACCACTGTACTATAAATATAATCAACATTATTCTTTGTGCTAGCTACGGGATGTTAGTGATCCTTCAACCTAATGTGGGTTTCGATGCAGTTTTTAAAATTAGGTTAAAATGACCGGCTTTCGGGGCGCTGGTGAGCGGCGACATGTGAAGACGTATGGTGTGGTAGCTCCACAGGGATACACTATTTTTTTTATAAAAATAAACTGAAATTTGTCGCTAGAGCATAACCTGTCATCGCCTGTGACACCAGTGCATAAGCTGACTCTGTCAAAAACGTTTTTTCTGCAATGTCTGTTTCAAGAGGAGGTAAAAAGTCCGAAGCAACCGGGGCTGCGGCTAGCCATGCTACATCTCCGGATACGGCTGTGCTAATGGCTGCTATAGCTAACTTAGAACAAAATGTGATTGCCAAAATCACCGCGCTGGAGTCTAAGGTTGAAAGCAAATGCCAAACTCTCAACGACATGATCGTCTCTCTCCGCAGCCAGATTGATACTGATCAGATTGACGGGGTTTGGTTGGAATTCTGTGCTAAAACTGCGCCGATTGACACTAGCCTTGCGGACCACCAACAGCGGCTAACTAGCCTGGATGAAGCTACAAACACCTACTCTGATAATGTGGTGGACTTAGAGATGCAAGTCAAGTACTTGAAATAAATAGTTTCAGCCTTATGTGAGAAACCCGAAGACCAAAGAGGGGAGACAGCGCAGATGCAATGCCCAAATACTCGGGATACGTGAGCATTTTGAAGCAGGCTCCCAGCCTGTCTCCTCCGTGGCTAAGCTACTACAAGAGGCTTTGGGCCTAGACGCCGTGCCAACACTTGACCGGGCTCATCGAAGTCTTCAACCTGCCCCAGGGCAGGGACAGAGAGCCAGGCCGTTCATCGTTAAGTTTTATTATTATCAAGAGAAGATGGAAGTGCTTCGTAGGGCAGTGCAAAAGAGCCGTTTGATCTACAAAGGCGATAAAATCTCGATTTTTCCAGATCTGCCTTCCTCGGTGGTGAAGAGGAGAGGAACTTTTAAAGGAGTTAAAGAACTGCTTCGTGGCTGTCGTGATGTGAAGTTCGGGATGCTTTATCCGGCAAAGCTGAGGATCACCTCCCCTTTGGGGAGAAAGTTTTCATCGACCCAGCCGGGGCCAAGGATTATGTCAAGAACCAGCTCCTGCCTGCAGATGATCAGCATCATGTGGGATAAGTTTTCTGCGCTGTTATGGACAAATGACTGAATATTCCTCATATGTGAGTTTGTACCAAATGTGAGTCATTGTTTTTTTAATATATTTTTCTCACTCACTTTAGTTCTACTTTTAAAATATTGCTACTTAGATTTGCACAAAGTGGTTATGTGTCTATACCGAGAACAGGTATTTTTGTAATAATTCTCAGGTATTTACCTTTTCTTCAGGCATTCCCTGCTGGGGACTGTGATAGTTTTCTGGTTTTACAGCTTTACATGTTACTAATAGGCTCTTTTGGAGGGAGGGTTCTGGTCATCTCCCGTTTGGGGGGAGTGACAGTTACTAAGTTTTTTATGTTTTTCTTTTGTTTGTTTTATTTGGCTGCAGTTCTACAAGTGTACAGTTACTTTATCAGTGATGTTGGTATGATCTGTCTTATATGTGTAAATGGCTGCTTCTCCTAATTTATATCACATGGTTAGTCCTCACTCTACTAAGTTTATTACGTGGAATGTGAAGGGGCTCAATAATTTTGCCTGTAATGAAGGTCTTCATTACTTGTATGGTTATTTATTGATTTGATATGTTACAGGAATAAAGATTCACACTGCAAAGGAGTTAAACATTTTTTTGTTTGATCTGAGCTGTGGCAGTTGCTTCTCAGTTGGTACTGTGGAAGACCTGTCCGGTAGAGAAAACAATGTTGACAGAGATGTAAAATTTAATTAAGTAATGTTGAAGCACTTGTTGTAAGTTATTGAATTTATAGTTTCATTGGGATGTGAATGTGGTGCAGAACCCTTACTACTACTACTACTACTACTACTGTCATTTAGCAGACGCTTTTATCCAAAGCGACTTACATTGTCTCTTTCTTGTCCTGGTATGTTCAGGCTAAAAGAGTCCCCAGGCGCTTGAACCACCTTTTAAAGGTTCCAGAAGAGACCAAGTATTGATTGAATGGGGGGTGGAAGGAAGTTAAAGTTTTAAAGTTATTGTTTGCAGTTCACTCTAACAGGTGAAATGTGTTTTTAATAAGTATATTCTCCTGTAAAATAATTGTAAGTGGGAGTATTTGAATATTAATTTGGTCAGTTGTAAATATTTTTCTAAATGTCAATATTCTTGTTACCTCTGTTTTGGTGGGTCTGTTAAGTAGGTGGGGCATAAGGTATAAAAGGATGTCAGTTAGATTCATGAGGGATTTTGTTCTTTTGGTCTCCTAACTGCTGACTTCCTGATAAAGTACCCATACTGAAATGGCACCAGACCCACTGAACAGGGTTTTCTGTTGTATGTCCTGGTACTAAAAGCATTGGTGGCAATAAACACCTGGTTGGTCTGCACCGTCTCCCTGTATCAAGCCTCCTGGTTATGTCCAGCCGCTGAAGGTCATTCTAACAAGTGGTGTCAGAAGCTGTGCTCATTGACAACAGGGAGGACATGAAGAAAGGGAAAAAACAGGACCAACAGGTGGAACCTGATGAAGGATTGGAGCCACCTACTGACCAGGGGGCTGTGGCAGCCAGTAACCCTGAAGTAAAGCTTGAGGAACTGACGGGTATGGTGAAAACACTTATCCAGTCACAAGTGGCCAGAGAGCAGCAGATGGAGAAAGATGCTTTCTGCCAAGAGCAAAGATGGAAAAGTATGCAACACCAGTTCCAACAAATACAGCAACAAGTGACTGAGATGATGCAAGACTACAAAGGCGAGCAACAAGAACCTGTGGCAGCAGGTGTTCAAGGTGATGATGATGACCCAGGGGAGGGAATGAGCCAGGTGGCCAGTCATGCCAGACCTGAGAGAGAGGTCAGCATGCATAAAGAACTTAAGCTCCTTCCCCTTGCACCCAGTGATGATATAGAACATTTTTTGACCACTTTTGAAAGAGTGGCCCAAGTCTGCCGCTGGCCAAGAGATGAGTGGGCCATCTGGCTTATTCCCCTACTGACTGGGAGGGCACGAAGTGCTTATGTCCTCATGGACATTGACGACTCCGAAGATTATGAAAAGGTGAAAGCAGCCATTTTGGAAAAGTATGAGATTACTGCTGAAACCTATCGTCGTCGTTTCCGCTCTTTGGACATTCTTCCTGGGGAGACTCCAAGAGAGCTTTATGTGCGCCTCAAAGAAATGTTTTTCAAGTGGGTGAGACCAGACACAGCAACAGTGAAAGAAATATCAGAGACTATGATACTGGAACAATTTCTGAGAATGGTCAACCCGGAACTGGAGGTGTGGCTTCGCGAGCATGACCCAAAGACTGGAGGGAGGGCTGCACAACTGGCTGAAGTCTTCACAGCAGCCAGACGAGGGACAAAGCGCAGTACTTTTGGCAGGGACTCCAACTTTGCCCACAAAAGTAAGTCCTCTGGGGATGAGTGGGGTTGTGGTCAGCTACAGAATAGGGCACTTTCTAGTGGCAGGCAGACTACGTCAAGTACTTATAGAATTGACTCTGCTAAGAATGCCCCTTTCTGTTCTGGTAAACGGGATGTGAGATGTTACTTATGTAATGGGCTGGGTCACACGCAGTATTCATGTCCCCTTACTAATCAGTCCAAGCCATCACTGTTTTGCACAGTTCCTAGGCCAACTAGACAGTTTTTTCAGGATGCAGCTCATACAGCACAAGTTCTAGTCAATGGTCAGTGTGAGACAGCCCTATTAGATACGGGGGGATTTCAAACTGTGGTCCTGGCTTCCTTAGTACCTAGAGATAAGTGGACAGGAAAAAGAGGAAAAATCTCACATAAGCTGTGTTCATGGGGATAAACATACTTATCCTATGGCTGATGTTTATCTGACTGTGGGAGGACACACATTTTTCATGTCAGTAGCTCTTGCCTCAGAGTTACCATTTGCTGTTATACTGGGTAACGATGTCCCCATTATTGCAGATCTCATTCAGCAGGCAGAAGTACATCCTCACACATTACGACAGGCTGCACAGGCAAGTGAGCCTGGCACAAAGGAAATGAGGCATGCCCTGATAGAATCTACAGAGTCCCAGGTTAAGACGCCAGTTACAGGGTATAACATGGTGACCACAAGGGCTCAGGCTGCACAGGCAGTATTGGAGGAGTTGCCATTTTTTGGAGAAGAGTGGGAACCAGGGGAAGTTAAAACTCCAAAGTCCAGGGCTGAGAGACGAAGTGACAGGTTGAAAGGTACAGCCAGTAAACAAGCTTGTTCTGGTTCCACACCAGGTAAACCTCTAGATGTCAATCTTCCAGCAGATGTGGGTGAATTGCAAATGCTTGACCCAACCCTAAAATGTTGGTTTGATAAAGTGGCTGGTGTGGCAGGAATCAAACGGGGCAACATAGGGTTTCTTGATGATGCTACTTATAAAGTAAAAGGGGGAATTTTATATTAGTGCAAAGGAGATGTGGAGGCCTTGGCCTTGCCAAATCAGTTCAGAGAAAGAGTTATGGATCTTGGACACACAGTTCCTTGGGCGGGACATATGGGATTTCAGAAAACCCTCTGTAGAATCGCCAGAAGATTTGTGTGGCCAGGAATGTACAGTGAGATAGCAAGCTTCTTTAAATCATGTGTAATATGTCAGCTTACCTCAGGAAAGAAGGTACCACATGCCCAGTTAGAGCCCCTACCAATTATTGGTACTCCTTTTGAGAGAATAGGGATGGATGTAGTGGGGCCCCTAGAGAGAAGCTCAACAGGAAATAAATACATCTTAGTGATATGCGATTATGCCACGCGGTATCCTGAAGCTTTTCCCTTGAGATGCGTGAAAGCTAGAAATGTGGCAAATTGCCTGATACAACTGTTCTCCAGAGTTGGAATACCAAAAGAGGCTCTAACAGATTGTGGAACGAACTTCATGTCTAGGCTGCTTCAACAAGTCTATAAGTTGTTTAGGAGTGAAGGGAATTAAGACCACCCCTTATCATCCCCAGACGGATGGGCTTGTAGAAAGATACAATCAGACACTAAAGAACATGTTGCAAAAGTTTGTTTCCACCACAGGAGCAGATTGGGACCAATGGTTACCCTATATGCTGTTTGCTTATCGAGAAGTCCCACAGGCCTCAACAGGATTTTCGCCGTTTGAGCTCCTATATGGACGCCAAGTAAGAGGACCATTAGACTTCCTAAAGGACTATTGGGAACATCCTGAATCAACAGACGACAACATCGTTGCATATGTAGTCAAGATGCGACAAAGGTTGGAGGAGATGACAGCCCTGGCACAGGAGAGCATGAAGACAGCTCAACAGACTCAAAAAAGATGGTATGACCAGAAATCCAGGGAAAGGGTTTTGAAACCAGGCCAACAGGTCCTATTGCTATTACCAACATCAGACAACAAGCTGCTGGCTAAATGGCATGGCCCATATGAAGTGACTCGTCAAGTGGGTAAGGTTACATATGAACTGTGTATGCCAGACAGAGTGAAAAAACGACAGACATTTCATGTGAATTTGCTAAAGGAATTCCAGGTACGCCAGAAGCCAGTGCAGCAGCTTTTGGTTTGTGATGTCAAAGATGAGGAGGTGAATGAAAAGTTTCTACCCTCCAATGTAAAACTGTCCGGGGGGGTTGATCTGTCTCATCTGTTAGCTTCGCAGCAGGAGGACGTGGCATCTCTGCTGGATCCGGAGCTCTTTAAAGAGACTCCAGGTTTTACAGACCTATTGTGACATGACATCTGTCTCAAGAAGGATGCTCCAGCCCAGCGGAAGAGCTACAGAATTCCAGAACGGTTGGTGCCAGAGCTCAAGAAAGAGATCAACTTTATGTTGGAGCTTGGTATCATTGAAACATCCACCAGTGAATGGTGCAGTCCTGTGGTTCTGGTACCAAAAAAAGATGGTTCACTGAGATTCTGCATTGACTTTCGATATCTGAATTCTTTGTCTCAGTTTGATCCATATCCGATGCCCAGGATAGATGACCTGTTAGAGAGAGTCGGAGGGGCCCGGTACATCACTACGCTGGACCTCAGTAAAGGCTACTGGCAGGTGGCATTGACACCAGAGGCACGCAAGCTGACTGCATTCAGGACACCCTTGGGTATGTACCACTTCAAAGTGATGCCATTTGGTCTTCAGGGAGCACCTGCCACTTTTCAAAGACTTATGAATCATATTTTGAGAGATGTCTCAGATTTTTCAGCAGCCTACTTGGATGATGTGGTGGTGTTCAGCCAAACCTGGAAGGACCACATGTTCCACTTACGACGAGTGTTGGGACAAATCAGAGCAGCTGGGCTGACCATCAATCCCCAGAAATGTGCCGTTGCCCAGAGAGAGGTGGCATATCTGGGTTATGTTATTGGTCATGGCAAGATTAAGCCTCAGGTGGGGAAGGTGGATGCTGTTCATTCTTTCCCTGTACCTACCACCAAGAAGAAGGTGAAAAGCTTTTTGGGTCTTGTGGGATGGTACAGAAAGTTTATTCCTCAGTTTGCAGAACGCTCAGCCGTGTTAAACAACCTGATGAAAGGTAAAGCTCCCAACAAGATCCAGTGGACTGATGAGTGCAGCAGAGCTTTTGAGGATTTAAAAAATGCGATTGGCTCAGAGTCTGTTCTGCATACCCCAGATCTTGAGAAGCCATTTACACTGCAGACAGATGCCTCGGGGAGTGGTCTTGGAGCAGTGTTATTGCAGGACAAAGATGGAGAGAGGAAGCCGGTGGTGTTTCTAAACCGCAAGCTCCTGGACCGGGAGATAAAATGTTCAACGGTGGAGAAGGAATGTCTGGCGATGAAGTGAGCCATTGAATCGCTGAGGTACTACCTGCTGGTAAGACATTTCTTTTTGGAAACCGATCACAGGGCTCTCCAGTGGTTGCATCGGATGAAAGATGCCAACACACGGATCGCTGGATGGTACCTTGCCCTGCAACCTTACAGCTTTACGGTACACTACAAAGCAGACAAAGCAAACACTGTAGCTGACTGTCTGTCTAGGATTCCTGAACAGTGAGGTGCGGTGCTCTAAAAGAGGGGGGAGGAAATGTAATGAAGGTCTTCATTACTTGTATGGTTATTTATTGATTTGATATGTTACAGGAATAAAGATTCACACTGCAAAGGAGTTAAACATTTTATTGTTTGATCTGAGCTGTGCCAGTTGCTTCTCAGTTGGTACTGTGGAAGACCTGTCCGGTAGAGAAAACAATGTTGACAGAGATGTAAAATTTAATTAAGTAATGTTGAAGCACTTGTTGTAAGTTATTGAATTTATAGTTTCATTGGGATGTGAATGTGGTGCAGAACCCTTACTACTACTACTACTACTACTACTGTCATTTAGCAGACGCTTTTATCCAAAGCGACTTACATTGTCTCTTTCTTGTCCTGGTATGTTCAGGCTAAAAGAGTCCCCAGGCGCTTGAACCACCTTTTAAAGGTTCCAGAAGAGACCAAGTATTGATTGAATGGGGGGTGGAAGGAAGTTAAAGTTTTAAAGTTATTGTTTGCAGTTCACTCTAACAGGTGAAATGTGTTTTTAATAAGTATATTCTCCTGTAAAATAATTGTAAGTGGGAGTATTTGAATATTAATTTGGTCAGTTGTAAATATTTTTCTAAATGTCAATATTCTTGTTACCTCTGTTTTGGTGGGTCTGTTAAGTAGGTGGGGCATAAGGTATAAAAGGATGTCAGTTAGATTCATGAGGGATTTTGTTCTTTTGGTCTCCTAACTGCTGACTTCCTGATAAAGTACCCATACTGAAATGGCACCAGACCCACTGAACAGGGTTTTCTGTTGTATGTCCTGGCACTAAAAGCATTGGTGGCAATAAACACCTGGTTGGTCTGCACCGTCTCCCTGTATCAAGCCTCCTGGTTATGTCCAGCCGCTGAAGGTCATTCTAACATTGCCAAACGCAAGAGAGTATTTAACCATTTGTCAGCTTTTTAAACCAGACATTCTCTTCTTACAAGAGACACATTTACGCTCCTCACAAAGTAGTAGGTTGTCTCAAGGCTGGCTCCCTCATGTCTATCACTCGGGATTTAACTCAAAATCTCGGGGAGTTGCAATTCTGATTAGAAGAAACTTTACTTTTATTTTCACTAGTGTAAAGAATGATGTTTTGTGATGGTTACTGGGAAACTGCTTAACACCCCAGTAATACTAGTCAATGTTTATGCCCCAAATTGGGATAATCCACAATTTTTCACAAGGCTGATAGGTATGCTGCCAGATTTGAACACACATTACTTGATCATTGGAGGAGACATGAATCTAGTAGTTGACCCAATCCTTGATAGGTCCAAACCACGTCAATCTGCTGAGATCTCCAAATCAGCCTCTGAGCTCAGTACATTTCTTCAGAACTATAATATCTCTGATCCGCTGCGCGCTGCCGAACCTCTAGCAAAATATTATTCTTTCTTCTCTCCTGTACATCACTCGTATTCGAGGATTGATTATTTTTTTCTGGACAATGCTGTCATTCTAAAAGTTACCACGTGTAAATATCATGCAGTTGTTGTCTCTGATCATGCACCGGTACAGATGGACACCTCACTTCCAAACATGGCCGCATCGCAGCGGGTATGGAGATTTGATTCCTTGCTACTTGCTGACGAAGATTTCTATAAATTTATAACATTTCCCATTGAGTTTTTTCTGGAAACTAATAGCACTCCGGGTATTTCAAAATCAATAATTTGGGAATCACTTAAGACCTACTTACGTGGCCAAATTATTTGCTGCTCATAAAAACAAAAAGCGAAGTGCAAGACTTAGAGAACTAACTGAGCTTATAGCAAATCTCGACTCACAATATGCCACTAACCCTTCCGCTGATCTGTATAACAAGCAGGGATTTCAGTAGAGCAAGGTAACAGATAATTCAGGTGTGCTGGTTTCGATTATTGTTTACTTCCGGGCGAAACTGGTGACGCGGGTTACGTAATACTGGGGCGGTCACGCAGGTGTCAGCCTGTTGCAATTAGCTTAGCCAATCAACTGTGTGATTGTTAGGTATATAGCCAGACACATTAGGCTGAGCGTCAGCGAGGCGTCAGCGTGTTTGGTCCCACATCGGTTAAGACCACAGAGGGTCAAGACCTGCGAGTCTACCTGCGCGAGTCCACCGAGCACAGTAAGCAAACGACTACACAGACACCATGTGCAAATCACACATCCCAGTCATAGTTGGGCACAGACCTCGACGCACTCTCTATAGACAACGTAATCCGCACTGCCTCATCCAGCCCATGGCGTGTCGGGCTGCCACTGCCTCCGTTACCCTCGGCCTCTGGAACTGTCAGTCCGCAGTTAACAAAACAGAGTTCATCAGTTCTCTGCCGCACCTCTCCGATATACAGGTCCTAGCCCTGACCGAGACCTGGATCCGTCCTGACAACACAGCAACACCGGCTGCCCTCTCTTCTCATGCAGAATTCACACACACTCCTCGTCCTGCTGGGCGAGGAGTCGGTACAGGCATCCTGATTTCCAAAATGTGGAAATTTTCCTCCTCGCTAACCACTACCACCTGCTCCTCATTCGAATTTCATGCAGTACGAATCTCTAAGCCCGTCGCTGCCTATGTTTTGGTTATTTACCGCCTTCCGGGAGGCAACATGGAGCAATTTATGGATGAACTGGACACAATCCTATCCGACATTCCAGATGATAACTCCCCTTTAATAGTTATGGGCGACATGA
Source organism: Pachypanchax playfairii (assembly GCA_006937955.1). NCBI lineage: Eukaryota > Metazoa > Chordata > Actinopteri > Cyprinodontiformes > Aplocheilidae > Pachypanchax > Pachypanchax playfairii. The sequence goes on along the minus strand of SSNP01000136.1, from coordinate 756,657 downwards.
ACATTCATATTGATAAAACACAAGCTCATAACTTTCTGGCCCTGGTCCACTCCTTCAATCTCAATCTGGTCCAGACTCCCCCAACACACAGAGCTGGCAACACACTGGACCTGGTACTGACCAGAAACTGCACTGCAGGTAACGTGCAAGTCACACCACTGCACCTCTCAGACCACTTCCTGATTAAATTCTGCATCTCCATCCCTTACGTACCTAACGCAAAAGTAAAGACTGTCTCCTACCGCAGAAACCTTCAATCTCTCACTCCCTTGCAGCTATCGGAGCATGTCTGCTCCTCCCTCCCTTCCTACTCGGTGCTCTCAACTCTGCCTGTAAATGACGCAACAGAGACGCTCTGCTCCTCACTAGCTTCTTCTCTGGACGAAGTCTGCCCTCGTGTGTCAAAGCTGGCCGCCCGGTAGCGTCCTAGTCCGTGGCTCACAGACACTCTGAGGGATCACAGAGCTGGTCTGAGAGCAGCTGAAAGGAAATGGCGCAAATCCAAAAATCTCTCTGACTTGTCCGAATACCAGCAAAAGCTCTCTAGCTTCACATCCTGCTTAAAGGCTGCCAAGATAGCTTTTTACCAAAACAAAATCCAAAATGCTCCTAACATGGGAAAACTGTTCAAGACATTCAATACTCTTATCCGTCCTCCACCTGCTCAGCCACCCACCGGGCTGACTGCAGACATGTTCGCCACCTACTTCACCGACAAAATCGCCTCCATTAAAAATCAGTTTTCTGAGCCTGACAATCCCAGTCTGGTCCATCCTTCCTCCGGTCAATCGCTCTGCTCCTTCCGCTTACTGAATGAGGACGAAGTCTCCCGACTCGTAGTGGAATCTAATCCAACCACGTGTCCTCTGGATCCGATTCCTACAGATATCCTGCTGAGCATTCTTCCTGCTGTCAAACCTGCAATAACCCACATTATAAACTCTTCCATGAAAACTGGCATCTTTCCTTCAGTTTTCAAGCAAGCCACTGTCACTCCGCTGCTGAAAAAACCGTCGCTCGACCCGGCCCAGGTAGGAAACTACCGGCCAGTCTCGCTCCTACCGTTCATGTCCAAGATCCTAGAGCGAGCCGTTTTCACTCAAGTCTCACAGTTCCTCCACGACAACAACCTACTTGATCCTTATCAATCAGGCTTTAAGCGAGGCCATTCCACTGAAACCGCTCTTCTCTCAGTTGCAGAGTCACTACGGGTTGCCAGATCGGCTGGTCTCTCCTCAGTACTCGTACTCCTTGACCTGTCTGCTGCTTTTGACACCGTCAACCACCTCATTCTCCTCTCGACGCTATCTAAGCTTGGCATCTCGGGACCGGTCCTCTCGTGGTTCACCTCGTACCTTGCGGAAAGATCTTTCAGAGTCTCGTGGCATGGACAGATGTCCAGTCTACATGAGCTGGCGACGGGTGTCCCGCAGGGCTCGGTCCTTGGTCCTCTCCTCTTCTCTTTGTACACCACCTCATTAGGCGAGATCATTCGCTCCCATGGCTTCTCATACCATTGCTACGCTGACGACACTCAGCTCCTCCTCTCGTTCCCTCCAGACGATACATCCGTCTCAGTGCAGATATCTGCTTGCCTCTCAGATATCTCGGCGTGGATGAGGGATCACCACCTTCAGCTTAATCTGTCCAAAACTGACCTCATTGTCTGTCCTGCCAGTAACTCCTTACCTCCTCAGATAAGCGTGCAGCTTGACTCCATCACGCTGTTCCCCAAAACCTCCGCCAGAAACCTTGGTGTCATACTGGACAACCAGCTGTCCTTCAAAGAGCAGGTTAACTCCGTAGCTCGCTCATGTCGATTCGCGCTTTACATCAGGAAAATCAGAGCCTTCCTCACAGACCACACCACACAGCTTCTGGTCCAGGCCCTGGTCTTGTCCCGGATCGACTACTGCAACTCTTTGCTGGCCGGTCTTCCGGCGTCCTCGGTTAAACCTCTGCTGATGATTCAGAATGCAGCAGCACGTCTGGTCTTCAACCAGCCCAAAAGGGCTCATGTCACTCCGTCATTTCCCTGTACTGGCTTCCAGTTGCAGCACGCATCAAATACAAAGCTCTGCTTCTGGCTTACCAGACTCTAACACACACAGCTCCTACTTACCTTCACTCCTTCATCCAAACCTACATTCCCACGCGTCAGCTACGCTCAGCCGCTGAAAGACGCCTAGCGCTTCCACCACAACGTGATCATGTTCCAAACTCTTCTCCTCTGTTGTCCCCTGATGGTGGAATGACCTACCAAACTCGGTCCGATCCTCAGAGTCGGCAGCTACTTTTAAGAGCAGACTTAAGACTCACCTCTTTAAAGAACACTTTCAGTCTTAATGTAGGATTAATTTATGATTTATGATAGCGATTTGAGAATTTATCTCTCACAAAAAAAAAAAAAAAAAAATTTTGATACACTTGATGTATCAGCGTCGGAATTAAACTGGACTCCAAACAGTCCGCCTCCTTATATTTTTTTTCCTTCTCTTTGAATTCTCGCTTGTATGTTCTCTCAATGTAAGTCGCTTTGGATAAAAGCGTCTGCTAAATGACAGTAGTAGTAGTAGTAGTAGTAGTAGTATAAACAGAAGCTTCTCCTCCAGCCCGAATTTGATAGTCTCTCAATTAAAGAAACTGAGAAGCTCCTGCTTAGATCAAGACATCAGTTATATGAACATGGGGAAAAGGCAGGGAGGCTTCTCTCCCTCCAGCTTCGTCAGTCTATCTCAAATCAATTAATATCAGAAATCAAATTAGAATCAGACCAAGTAGCGACAGACCCCAAAGAGATAAATGCTGCATTCAAGTAGTTTTATCAAGATCTATTCGTCCCAAACTAACTATTCAAGCGCTGAAATAGAACTCTTTTTAGACAAGATTCAGTTCCCTAATATCACTCAGGACCAACAGGAGCTGCTCGAAAAACCCTTTACAACACCTGAAATTTTACAAGCTATCCAATCTCTGCAAAATGGCAAGGCACCAGGGCCAGATGGTTTTTCGTGTGACTTTTATAAAGTATTCTCAAGCAAACTAGCCCAGTTACTTACTGTTTTCATAGAAACTCATAAAATTCTCAACTTGCCGCAGACTTTATCACAAGCCACAATCTCTGTTATATTACAGAAGGATAATTAAGTTTCTTGTGTGTGTTTTTGAGGTGAATGTCACGGGTAGATAACCATACTTTCTGCCCAACAGTGTAGGTGGGCGCAGGAAGGCGTCTCCGGTTGGCCGGTCTGATGTTTTGCTCCCTGGTGCAGCCCAACGCGGAGATGGTCTGTGCCCAGAGAGCTGACTGAGGGATGTGAAGGAGGTTTATTGTCAGAAGGAAACAACGGGGGCTGATAACCTAAAGAAACCTCAAAGGAAGACTTGTTAGTGGCAGTAGAAACATGGGAGTTGTGAGCATATTCCACCCAGGGGAGGTGGTTGCTCCAGGTAGAGGGGTTGGAGGAGTATTAATCCGCTCTGTTTGGCCATTAGTTTGTGGATGAAACCCCGAACTGAGAACCACCCTAACACCCAGCGCTGAGAAAAACACCTTCCATACCTGGGAGATAAATTAGGGTTCACAGTCCGACAGAACCTCCTTAGGTAACCCATGGAGCCGGAATACGTGCTTAATGAGCAACCTGGCGGTCTCCAGTGCAGATGGTAGTCTCTTCAGGGGGACAAGGTGACAGGCCTTGGAGAACCGGTCAACAATAGTGAGGATTACCGTGAATCCTCTGCTGACCAGTAGACCTGTCACAAAGTCTAGCGCTATGTGAAACCATGGCCTGCCAGGCGTCTCCAAAGGTTGGAGCCGCCCGTGGGGAGGATGGTTTGAGGACTTATTGCGCGCACACACGGCAACCTTGAACATACTCCTTTATATCTTTGAACATTGAGCTCCACCAAAAGGACCGGCATAGTAACGTCATCATACGACCCACCCCGGGGTGTCCTGAAAATCTGACGGTATGAGCCCAATGTAACAGGCGGGAACGAACAGCTTCAGGTACATACATGCAATTGGTGGGTCGGTTAGCTGGTCCTGGATCAGTGCGTTGTGCGCGTCTTATTGCCTCTTCGATGTCCCACGTGACTGCTCCCACCACACAGGAAGGGGGAATGATGGTGTGAGCCTCTGGTGTCTTGTCCACAGAGAACTGGCGGGAGAGGGCATCGGGCTTGATGTTCTTGGACCCAGGTCTGTATGAAATGATAAAGTTGAATCGTGAGAAAAACAATTACCACCTAGACTGACTGGGATTCAACTGTTTAGCCCCAAGGCAAGGTTTTTGTGATCAGTCCATGCTACCACGGGGAGTTGTGCCCCCTCCAGCCAGTGGCAGCAGTCCTAGAATACCAGCATAATGGCCAGCAGCTCGCGATCTCCCATGTCGTATCCTCGTTCAGCTGGTGGGAGAAAAAGGCACAGGGGTGAGACTTTTTATCGTGGGTACCTTGTTGGGACAATACGGCTCCCACGCCTGAGTCTGAACCGTCAACCTCCATTATGAACTGCTTGGTGGTATCTGGCTGAACGAGGATCGGAGCGTTTGTGAATCGGGTCTTTAAATCATTTAATGCTTTTTCAGCTTCCGGCGTCCAGCGGAATGTGCACTTAGTTGAAGTCAAGAAAGTTGGTGTTGATGCAGTCTGACTGTAATTTCTTATGAACTTACGGTAGAAGTTTGCGAAGCCGAGGAAACTCTGGAGTTGCTTGCGTGTAGTAGGTGTGGGCCAGTCCACAACTGCTTTGATCTTTGCTGGGTCAGGCTTCACCTGTCCACTCTCAAAAATGAAGCCTAGGAAGGCGACAGAGGAGACATGGAACTTACATTTTTCAGCTTTTACAAAGAGTCTGTTTTCAAGCAGCCGTTGGAGCACCTGTCGAACACGAATCTTATGTTCAGCAACTGAGGGAGAAAAAATCAAGATATCGTCTAAATAGACAAACATTAAGGAGTTTAAAAAGTCACGAAGGACATCATTAATCAAAGCCTGGAATACTGCAGGCGCATTTGTCAAACCAAATGGCATGACCAGGTATTCGAAGTGTCCCAGCGGAGTCTTAAAAGCAGTCTTCCATTCATCCCCTTCTCTGATGCGCACTAGATGGTAAGCGTTTTGGAGGTACAGCTTGGTAAAGATTGTTGCACCCTACACAGACTCGAACGCAGAAGACAGCAAAGGTAAGGGGTACTTATTTTTCACAGTGAATTGATTTAATCCTCAGAAATAAATACAGGGGCGCGAAGACCCATCTTTCTTAGAAACGAAGAAGAAACCCGCACCCAGAGGAGAGGTTGAGCGTCTGATAATACCTGCAGCCAGAGACTCGTTGATATATTGTTCCATACTCTCCTGTTCCGGTCGAGAAATGTTATAAAGCCGGCTGGAAGGGAGAGTGGCTCCGGGGAAAAGCTGTCATATGGGCGATGCGGGGGTAGAGAGACAGCCTTAGCTTTGCTGAATACTTGGCAGAGGTCATGGTACTCACTGGGGACTCGAGAGAGATCAGGGATGTCATCTGGCTGAGAGACTCGGGGACTAGAAACTGGAGCAATGGCAGAGTGTAAACACATGGAGAGACAGTGTAAACTCCAAGAGTTGATCTTACCCTCGCTCCAATTTATGTGGGGGTTGTGTAATTGCAGCCATGGATGGCCCAACACCACTGGAACCTGCGGAGACGGGAACACCAAGAATGAGATCTTTTCATGATGGTTACCTGAAAGTACCATCTCCATCTCGCAGGTCCGTTGAGTGATTGATGTAAGGGGGTGACCATCCAAGGCTGGGACATTCACAGGAGAGGGCAGCGCTTGGAGTGGGATCCCAAGCTGTTTGACAAGGGCTGCATTAAGGAAGTTCTGCTCACATCCAGAATCTATAAAAGCATGGGTCTGAAAAGAGTCATTGCAGTATAACAAGTTCACAGGCAGAGTTAATCGGGAGTTTTTGTTTGGGACCGTCAGACCTCCCCTGGCTACTGACGGTCGTTGTAGCTCGGACAGTTTGCTATGTAATGGCCCTTGGTTCCACCCTCGGGAGACTCCCTGGCCTCCATGCACCATTGTCGCTTGGCAGGGGACAGAAGAGCATGCCCTAGCTGCATGGGTTCCTCCGGAACAGGTGCAGGATTCACAGGCTGTGGAGGTGTCGAAAACCGGCGACTTACAGTCGGTGGAGACTCTGTTCTCGGTTCCATCCTAGTCCGGCCGATCAGCTTGTTGTCCATGCGGATCGCCAGCATAATTAACTCCTCAAGCATAGACAGTTCATCACGGTAGGAAAGATGATCAGAGGTGTGCTTGTTTAGCGTGCCTAGAAACGTGCCTTTGAGAGCTGGTGGGTTCCAGCCGGACTCCGCTGCCAGGGACCGGAACTCAAATGCGAAGTCAGCTACTGATTGTCGTCCTTGTTTCAATCCTCTGAGTTGTTGGGTGACTTCTGTTTCAGACCTTCTGTAGTTAAATGTCTGCTCAAAGTCTGTGATAAAGTGTGCCAGGGAAGTACGAAGGATGGTGTTTATAACTGTACCTTGTCTCTGTCATCTGGAAAAGACTTAGGAGAACAGCAAAAAATCTAAGAACACTGGAGTATGAATCCTGATCCTCTACCTGCCTCACCGGAGAAATGTTCTGGGTTGGGGATGGCAACGTCCCTGACCCAGGAGACAGAAGCCTGTGGTGGAGGATCAGCTTCTGGAGGAGGAACAGGCAGTGGCGTAGGCTGTGTGAGAGCCGTGATCTGTGCACTCAGGTTCTGCATCAGAGCCGCAATTTCATCCAGCCTCTGGTTGTTGTGGTACTGGCGTTCATACAGGGAATTAATCAAGGTGTCGTGCTGGCTGAGGAGATCACCGGGTCCGGGGGGTGGCTGTCTGGCTGACAGGCAGTGAGGAGGAGATCGGTAACACAGGGGTCCACAAGGTTTCAGGGTTCCACTGGCACACAGACATGGAAACTCAGGAGAGAACACGAGGAGCAGGCTGAAGTGAATCCTGGAGAAAACAGGTTATCAATACACTGGAGAGTTCACTAAGAAATACTAAAACACACTAGGAAACTCGGAGGTTAGATTGGCTCAAAGATTGTACCGTGTAGGTTAACAACCAGGCGAGGAATGAAGGGTTGTCAGCGTCTTAAATACAGCCTGCTCCTCAATCAGCCCAGATCTCCTCCAGGTGTTGCTCATTAGGCTGCCACAGCTCTCCAGTGAAGATCTTCTCTGAAAGAGGAGATCACTCACCTGGCACAAAAACACTGCCCAGACACTGAACCTGACACAACTCATTGTCACGTAGCCGCCTTTTTGTTTTTGTTTTGTTCTCTGGGGGTTTGTTTGTTTCTAACCAGTGACAAAATATTTCCATCAATCTTGTGCCACTGTGTGGCTTAACTTGTATATTTTTTATACTTGCCAAGTCAAGGCAATTTTTGTATGTATTTAAAATGGAAAATATAAAGTTTTCAAAAAAAGAAAAAAAATGACTGGCTTTCATGTTTTATTTGATATAATAAACATACAATTTTTAACACCTGTTTATACACTGCAGTGCAAGCTGTAATGAACTGCTAAATTGATAAATACTTATATATGAATATTTAATAACATGTCCCCAGCAGTCTTCAAACAACACTCAAGTTTATTGTTATTGTACCCACCACTTTTAAAAACAAACTGACACCCTTGATGGCGAAGGATCTTTTTCCTCTGGGTGGATCATCACTATTTGTTCACCTACCTGTCAATCAGTCTGGCGAAATATCATGCTCGTTTCTAGGATAGTCTGTAATAGACTTTTATATTGATTATATTTATATTTTGAAGTCTGCCCAGGAGTGACCGGGTTTCTCGTTCAGAGTGTTAATAAAGACGAAGTCAATTTTGGACCAGCCGACCCGCTCTACTACCATCATTACTTCAAAGTAATTCATAGATATGTTGTATACCACTGGATAAGCTTGTTTACAATAGTTTTCACTTCCTGCCCTTGCACACTCTCAGGTGTTTAGCATGTGGCATATGGCAGGTAGGGAAGGTGAGCGGACCAGTGGACCCGGAGCGAATGGGCAGAGGATGAGGATGGCGGGAGTGGACAGAAGGCACTGATACAAGGCATTCTGGAGCTCTGTTGGGAAGACCCCACCTGGTTCTGCAGGTTCCCGGTTCAGCCGTTCTGGCTGTTTGCTCAAGCACTAGCTGTAAACCCTACTGGGTGTTTGGGGGGGGTGGCGGACCACCAGGGGGTTTCCACTCACACCCAGACAATGGGATTTTTATATTCATAATTGTGTACGTTGGTTGGCGCTAATCTGTTAAGTGTTCTAACTTACGATTGCTCTGTTGTCTAGTTGGAGTTAAGTAAACATTCTGATCACATCCAGCTCTCTGTGTTGTTCTTTTTACTCCTCCACAGTATCTTCTATCGATCAAAACCTGATCAGAATGCTTTCAGTGAGAACCAATACAAGAAGTGCAACATGACGAAAAGACTCAGGCTTGCTTTATTAATAAAATGTACAATTTCTTAAAATTAATGTATTCTACTGCACTGACACTTTAGTGATCCCTCTTGGGGAAATTATTCCTCTGCATCTGACCCAGACTTTGAGGAGCAGAGGGCAGCCATTTTGTACAGCGCCTGATCCAGGGCCTCATGGAAAAGATTTTAAAAAAGGTTTTGAAAAATATGTCTATACAAGAACAAAAATTTGCCACGATTTAGACTGCATTTCAACCCCTTTTTATTAGGTATCCTGTCAAATAGGAATTAAACTGATTACATTTGCAGAAATCGAAAATAATACAGTATTTTATTTATGCTGAAGTATAGGGTTTGTTAGGTACTTTTTCACTTATGAGAACTAAAAGTGTGTTTTGATAGAAAACACACATCTTCTCCAGGGTCTGCCTGAACATTGTTGAAGCTCTGAGGAATTTGCTTCGAAGAAAACAAAAGGTTGCCATCATCCAGAGAAAATCTCAAGAATGTCCCTCAAGAAATCAAAAACTCCAAAAGGTTTACCAGAGACTAATCCTATCCTGTAAAGGTGGTTCCAGCACAGACCTCTATGCTTTTAAAACTGATCATTAGGTTTGTTTAAATAAATTGCAGCACCTGTTTCAGCACACAAATAAACAAAACGTTAGCTCATGTTTTCTACCCAGCTCTCTGAATATTCGTTATCTAGTTGGTTGATTTCACAAAATCTCGTTTCTGGCCTACATATCCCAGAATCCTTTGCGATTGTTTATTTTAGGCTGCTCTGGCTGAGAACACGCTGCATTGGTTAGCATGCTGAATCTATAATAATGCGGTCACTATACTCTTTGATTTTTTGCTTTAAAACGTATTGCACATCTGTCTGAATAGTTCTGGGGAAACTAAGAGAGAAATAAAACGGGAACATGAAATGGAGATCACTCGGACCAGACCGTCCTTGTACGGAGAAATCGGTAAGTAGCTTACAACGTGTGACTAACCGGTAATAGTTTATAAAAAGCCTTGGTGAATGATTATATGCGGTTGGTAGATGCAACCTTATCTTAAGTCTTTGTTTTCCTTCCATAAAGACGAAACTCGGGGGAATTTGAATGCATCATTAGCATGTTTTCTGAATGTGATGCTAACTTGAGCTTCAAGTTCTGTAGTTAAATGAGCACTCTGAAGTGCATTTGGTTAGAAAACATTCACTGTTTGATAATACAGGTCCATGAACCCAAAAATATACCTTACTTAATTATGGAGGTCATGCTGCGTTCAGTGTTTACTGTGTTTCCCCATTTGAACTGGATTTTTTTTATCTCCACATTGTGAAATTGTTAAGGCGAAAAGGTCACAACCCCTCAGACATACTGAACAAAAGTGTGTGTTGTTTTTGTGTTTCATATTTGCAGCTCATGGTCTTGGATTCTGGACAGACCGGTCAGCGGTCCATGAGGCTGCTGCTCAGGGCCGAGCCCTCCAGCTGCAGCAGCTGATCCAGGGGGGTGCAACTGTTAACATTGTGGCTGTGGACTCCATCACCCCGCTGCATGAGGCGTGTATACAGGGTCAGACCCAGTGTGTCAGACTGCTGCTGGATGCTGGTGCACAGGTTGGATAGATTTATGTTGGAAATCTAGTAAAGTGTGTAGCTTTTACTTAAACTCATCAGTGACTTGATTATGTATCTGTCTGACAGGTGGATGCCCGTAACATCGATGGCAGCACTCCACTGTGCGATGCTTGTGCTGCTGGTAGCCTGGATTGTGTAAAACTTCTGCTGGAGTATGGAGCAACTGTCAATCCTCCACTTTTCACCTTCTCACCTCTTCATGAGGCGTGCATGGGAGGTATGTCTCACTGCAATGACCATCAAATAGTGGCACCTGGGCCATATCTGGTATGAGGAGAGCAAGAACTCTGCATCCAGCGTACGGCAGGGAATCACCTTGTATTCTCAAGAATTCATCAAGTTACTCATGCACCAGTTGTAACAACTTCCTGTAGGAAACAGTGCCCGCCTCCACGAATGTTCATGAATTCCAAATTTTTTAGGAAACAGGAGATTCCTATGAACAATGCACTCGTACGGGTCACTGTGACCGAGGCTTAAAAGGGACACCAAGGTTTCATATATTAGTACTGCAGACCAAGTTAATGATGACACAGATCGTTTCTGAACATTTTCTAAACCATAAATGTTTTTTTATTTCAGTTTTCAGGGAGAAAAACTGAAGGTCAAATATTCAAAAGAATTAGAACCACTAACTGATCTCAAGCTTATTAATAGCCCTGAATGGAAGACAGTTGTGAATCATCTTCATGCTGCAGCCCAGTTTCTTTGATTATAATCAGTTATCAAATCCTTTAGTAAAGGAAACTTAGCTGAGCGAGATTTTATATCCGGTAAACCACATCTAATAGTTCTAGTTTTGTTCTACTAAAGTAAAAGGGTTTATTTTAGTTACACTTCTGTGGTTTACTTTACTGTTCTTTAACTACTATTCAGTTTAGATTAGTTGATCGTGATATACTACATAATACTTTTAATTTAGTCATTTACTTTATGCTTCATATGGGGACTAAAATATTCTCTGCTATGTAGTTGACCAGAATGCCATTTCAAATTCAGAATTAAAAAATGTTGCACTTAAGTTTGGATAGATTAAACCAAAAGGGAGAAACAACTTTTTACAAAGATGAGATCATAGTAATGTTAATTTAAAATCCTGTTCAGATGTGAGTCACCTCTCCAGTAAACAAGTGGGCGAGACTCAACTGTGATCCACAAAATCACAGGAATTCTAGAATTCTATTCTAGAATGTGCTACATTTGGTGTCTGCTTGTTGGAGGGGCTCTATGATGTCTAAAAATCAAGTAATGTCTTTGTATTCTGGCTCTCACTACGCTGTGACTGCTGGTGACTTGAATTGGACAGTTTTTGTACTTTTGAGACCGAGGATAAATCAAGACATTAGTGTGAATCGATATTCTTGTTGCAGTTAATTCCCCAAGTGTCTTAATATGTTTTTCAGTATTTACTCTTTTTAGTTGCAATTCTGATTCAACTGGAATGTCAGATTTTCTTTGTGTTTGTCCAGTCAGTCAGAAGTTAGTTTCATAGTTCGCCCAGATTTTCTCACTCTACTCAAACTTTCTGACTCATGGAAACACAATGACTTATGAAACCTCTAGAGCATTTTGAGATATTTTAGGAAACGTCTTCATGAATTCCATTGTAATCTGTTACTAACAGTTGTTGCAACCCAGTGAGTTGTTGGGGTGGGGGTCGCTCCTCACCGCCATTTGTTTTTTTTTTTTTCACAACAGGCAATTCAGACTGTGTTCAGCTCATGATTGATCGAGGAGCTTTCATGGAGGCTCACGACTGCCATTATGGAACGCCGCTTCATGTGGCGTGCGCCAGGCAACATTACGACTGCGCCAAAGTTCTCCTCATTGCAGGTGAGTCGGGGTCAGAGAATGACAGGAAAAACCAGCCTCTCTCTGAGCTGCTGATGACATTGTTACTGACATTCACGAGGGAGTTCCCTCGTCTTGAAACATTCCTGGGGTTCTGTATCTCTGTGTGAGTCGCTGGAGCTTCTTTCAAAAAAATTAGCAAGAGAAGTAATAGTCGTAGAGTCACGGGCATCTGAAATTCTTCGATTGTCTTTTAATTAAGTTTGTTTGAAGCAGAAGTGTGAGAAATGTGGGACAGCTTTAAGAGGGGTTGGCAGCTAAATTGCTAATACAATGAGGGTAAAATGGGAACAAAGTGAGACATAATCAAGACACGGTGACTGTTTCCTTTTGTTTTCAAATACATCATTACACCCCATGTGACCTGACCGTGATAAAACTTTTTGCAAATAGTCATATGTACCAATTCAGTGTGATTCCTGGAAATCTGCAGATTTTCTCCTAATTTTGTATTTTCCATCTTCAACAATTGCAGCCCAGTGAGATACTGGAGATACGGTGAGACTTCTTTTTTTTTTTTTAGGAGCGAACGTGAATGCTTCCAAGCTCCATGAGACGGCTCTTCATCATGCAGCTAAAATGAAGAACACTGGCCTGATAGAGCTCCTTGTGGAGTTTGGGGGGAACGTGTTTGCCAGAGATAACCTCAACAAAAAGCCCATTCACTACACCAATGTGGATTCTCCCTCTTATCTCTGCTTGGAGTTCTACGAGAGTAAGTGTGCTTGTGTAATGCTTGCATCGTCTTGTTGCAACGTAAGAGGGTAAATGGACAGCATGTGATGAGATGTTCCCTTCCTTAGATACCCCCCTCAGTCTGCAGCAGCTAAGCAGAGTGGCTGTGAGGAAGACTCTCGGTACAAGAGCGTGTGAAGTCATTTCCAGGCTGGACTTGCCCAGACACATCATCAGCTTTCTCTCATATACGCCGCCTCCTGTTATTGAGATGGAATTTTAATTGAAAGAGCTAAGGATGGATCCTTGTTCTTGAGAAAGTCACATGGCAGGAAGTTGACAGACAGATGTTTCAGCGCAATCAGATGAGACGTATGTGATCAGATTTGCACAGAAGCTCCAACTGTTCACTGAGAAAAACTTTCATTTTCACATTTTTGATCATTGCTGCCATCTTTTAGTTCAGCTCAGCAGTTTTTTTGTGAACAGTTTGGATTCTTCAGCCCCCGTTCTGAAGCCTGGAAAACAAATAGCCTTCTGTTAAAGGCTGCAATCCTTCTAGTTCCGATCCTCATTCTGGAATGTGTGAGATCTCAGGTTTTTCTGTTTGTGCTCGTTACAACAAGCAAAGCTCCACCTTTTAAATACCATTAATAGTTCATGGAATTTCCGAAGTTTCTCAGAATAGTTTTTAACTGAATATTATCTGTACTGAAACTTGTTCATTTTGTGTGAGTTTTCAGTTTCATCATCACGCATAAAGTATTTTATCTCAACAACTGATGTATTATCTTTAGTGAAAACACATGAGATAAATAACAGTTTAAAAGCATTTATTAAAGCAGAATACAGATGGGGCTTAAAGAAGCCATTCCATTAAAAACATTTATTCTGAGGTTTCTGTTGAATATTTTAGCTCCACAGGTGTTCTTACCTTCATACTGGGTGTGAAAACAGGTCAACAATTTCTCTTTCAGTTTTTATCTCTCAAACTACGCAGGTGGCGATAAAACCCGAGTTCGAACGGCCTGTAATTGTTTCATCACAACTCCTGTGCTTGTTAGTATTCATCAGCTCCCACAGTTGAAACCACACCTAGCATGCTGCTGGCTAAAATCTGTAGCATAAGACGTAGCAAACTGGAAGATACACGGTGCGCTGTTGCCCTGAGCAGCGGGGCAGGAAACAGTATACCTTGCTCTCATAGGTTAGTTTGTTAGCCAATCTGAGTCCAGCAAATTCAAATAATGAATATTAACGAGTTGCAGCCTGAAGCCGGACGAAGCCAGCCGAATTTACATGCAGACAGACTGAAAGGTCTGTTAAATCAGTGTTCACGTTTTTAGATATAAAATGTTTCATATTATAGGTTAATACTTAAGAAATAACCACAAAGTCATGAAATTTGTGTGAAATGGCCTCTTTAAGTGCGCAACAGTCATGAACTCTGAGTTTCAGATTTCATTCTGGTTACTTTTACAGAAATTTGTTACTGTTTATTTTGAATGTAAATTTGTATATAAGAGATGGTTCTACATCTGTGATGATTCTGTTAATAAATGGACCAAAATGTGAAAGAAAGTAAATGTCGTGTATTTGTATAGCGCTTTCCTAGTCATTCAGACCACTCAAAGCTCTTTCACACTACAAGTTTTACATTCACCCATTCACACAACCCGATATGTAAGCTGGGGGGAGAGGGTAGGGGCTAACACTCACACAACCCAATGTGTAAATGGGGGGGCAACATGGGGTTCAGTGTCTTGCCCAAGGACACTTCAACATGTGGTAGTGGAAGCCAGGATCGAGCCACCAACCTTCCGATTGGGAAACGACCGCTCTACCCACTGAGCCACAGCCACAGTAATTTGCGTTTATTTTATTGTTTAATTTTCAGGCATTGCAGTTCAAGCAGAGTCATAAATTTTGTTTATTACAATAAATTAGAGGTGCGATATGTAAAAATTAGACCTTATGGTCAAATCAGAGTACTGCAGTTCATGTAGAAAAACAAACTGTTCACTCTCAGCCACTCACCCCCTCCCGGATTTTTCTGCCAGGTTGCCAGTGCCAATATTGATCCTTATTTTCTTTCTCTTATAGTTGTTAAATTTTTGGGAAAGATACCATGGTTTCTTAGGTTTACTAGAAGTTACCTCAGGGCTGCTTCTTTTACTGGCTTCCATTCCGTCCACAATGCTGCTGTTCTTTGCTGCTGGTCGTTGTTGAATTGCAACTGTTTGTGTTGAAGACTTGGCAACCTTGTAGGTTCACATGTGATTCACTATAGAACCAGGAAGTCTGGACATGGAATGGTTATTGTAAACAATGATTCCATCCCAGAACAGAGTTTTTAAAGGGGCTGAAACTAGCGATCACAGAGCAAACTGAGATCAAAATTTGTTGCAGTGTAACTTTACTGTGAAAATCATTGAGACATTAGACTGTTGTGTGAGTATTTTACAATAATTATCACATCACATAACTACTTATTTACTTATCCACTTAAAATTTGTACTAGAACTAGCCACTAGGGGTCCAGTAAACATTTGGGTTCTGTTTAGAGCTGGTTGATGAAGTCACCTGACTGGACTGACACATTTCACAGAAAATAAACAGATTGACTAATAAGTACATATTATATTAATCCATTTTTAAAATTTCCTATATTAATCCCTCGTGGGGAAATTTGGCTCTGCATTCTGCAGTCAACATGTAGCACATTTTTGACATGTAGCCTCTTACCGGGACACGGGATCAAGCTCTGACGTATCGACTTGAAACAGATGATGAATCAATCTTCACCTTGTTGATTCAATGCAACAGCTCTGCACATTCTTGTATATTTAAAGTGGAGAGATATACACCTCAGACCTTCTGAAGATCAGATAAGAATAACTAAAGTCCGTCATGGACCTTAGATGAGACCCACCCATTCCCAGGTTAGCACACAGTTTATGTATTAATCCATCTAGTCTGCTTAATACCAGTTTGGGTATCAGATATTATTCTGAGTATTTAAAGAGTCTTGAAGACATTAAAAATTTTACTGAAGCAACATTTTGTTAAAACAGCATTAACATATCAAAATATCAATGTTATTCACAATGAAAGTGTAACTTTATTGGAAATGTGTGTGTGAATTCCATATTCTGTTTATCCAGAATTGGGTCATGGGACAACAGGTTCAGGAGAGAAACTCAGATATCCCTCACCCTAGTGACACTCTGCTCCTGGGTGACAGAGCTGCTCGCTGTATCTCTAAGGCTGAGCCTGGCCACCATATGGAGGAAGCTCATTTCAGTCGCTTGTATCAGGGATTTTGTTCTTTCAGTCCGGCTTGATATCTCATGACAAGGTGAGGGTCAGAATGTAGACAGACTCGTAAATTCAGAGCTTTGCCTTTTGACTAAGCTCCATCTTCACCACAACAGACCAAAGCGGCTCCTCGTCACTGAGGATGAAGCCCCAACCTGTTGGTCCATCTCCTGCTTCATCCTGCATCACTCATGAACAAGACGCTCAGATACTTAAACTCTCCATTTGAGACAAAGACTCACGGCCAACCTGAAGGAAGCAGTCCACCTTTTTCCAGTTGAGAACCATGACCTCAGACTTTGAGGAGCTGACTCTCATCCTGGCTGCTTCACAGTCAGCTGTTAACTGCCCCAGTGCACGCTGAAGGTCATGGCTTGAAGATGCCAACAGAATCATCTGCAAAAAGCAGAGATGAGATCCTGAGGTTCCCAAACCAGACACCCTCCTCACCATGGCTGCACCTTGAAATTTTGCCCATGAACACCACAAACAGGATCGGAGACAAGGGACATCCCGGATGAAGTCCAGCCCACGCAGGGAACGAGCTCGACTTACTGCCAAAAAGGTGGATACAGGTCTTGCTTTGGTTGTACGGGGACTGAACAGCCTGTAGAAGTGGGCCTGAGACCCCATACACCCCTGACAAAGTGCCTTGAGAGACCTGGTCATACGATTACTATGAGTCTACAAAACACATGTGGACCAAAGAGGCAAATTCCAACCACCCCCTCAGCAACTCCATGAGGGTAAAGATCTTGGCTGATGTTCCACAACCAGGGCGAAAGCCCCATTGCTCCTCCTGAATCCAAGGTTCAACAATAAGTCAGATCCTCCTTTTCAACACCCAGAAGTAAACTTTCCCTGGAGGCTCAAAAGTGTGATCCCCTGTAGATGGAACACACTGTCTGGTCCCCCTTTTAGAAAATAAGGTCCACCACCCCAGTCTGCCACTCCAGGGGCATTGTTCCAGTCCTCCATGTGACATTGAAGAGTTGTGTCATCCATGACAGCCCCACAACATCCAGAGCCTTCAGCATCTCAGGGTGAATCTCATCCACTCCTGGTGCCTTGCCATCAGGCAGCTTTTGTATGTGAAATAAGAACAGGGTAAGAGATTGGTTTGAGTTTGGGTGAAAACATCAGGGTAAATCAGTTACATGGTGAAGTCAGGGATCCCCCTGGTTTTTTACTGCAAAGGAGGTGAAAAATGCACATAAAGTGATGTATTAAAGGTGCAGCTGACCAATAAAATAATCTATTTAAGATAGAACATCTCCTAACAGTTAAAATAATCTGGAACTTGTTAAAACACACACAAAGAGTAAATTAAATCAAATCAAATCAAAATACTTTAATAATCCCAGAAGGGAAATGAAATGTTGTTGTAGCTCAGTTCTTCTTCAGGGAGCTATTGTAGAGGGTTCTAGCTGTGGACAAGAAGGATCTCCTGTAGCGGTCTGTGTTGCAGTGGATCTGAAGAAGCCTTTGACTTAAGACACTCTGTTCATGAGTTACTGTGTTTTGAAGAGGATGATGAGGGTTTTCCATGAGGATTTTCATTTTCCAAGCCATCCTCCTTTTGACAACCAACTCGAGACTCCAGATCAGTCCCCAGAACAGAATCAGCCCTCCTTATTAGTCTGTTCAACCTCTTCATGTCACCTGCTCTGATGCTCCTCCCCCAACAGGTGACTGCAGATGTGAGCAGCTGACAAACGTGTACGACGTGTACAATATACTAGACATGGGAAAGTAATGTAAAAGTAGAAACCAAAACCAAACAAGTGCCCCCTTGTTGAATTTAATTGTCCATCTGGCCCTAAATTTGTTAACCTTTTAAAATAAAATAAAATAAAATAAAATAAAATAAAATAAAAAAGTCAACTTTCTCTGGCCAGAAGCCTCCAGTTTTGTCTCATCAGCCCAAAGGATTTTCTTCCAGAAGCTTTAAAGGTCCTGTATCATGAAAAATCAACTTTTTGGAGTTTTTAACCATGTTGTGATGCTATTTCTTTATTTAAAAGACCTCCAGAGTGGTTTTTGGCTGAATTCGTGCATTCCTGAGTAATCCTCCTGAATCCTGCGCTCTGAGCAGCTGCTTTACTCGCGCATGTAAAACGGCTGAATTTGAGCCCCATTAAGTCACGGTGTCACATCAGGAAGTTCCTGACCAATCCCTGCTGCCCCTGTAGTAAAAAAAACACTCCCCCTTTTTTCTCAGGTACAAGGCGAGCTGCAAGAGTCCGAAGCAATTTGTCAGGAGCTCATTACGGCAGATGTCTAACACCTGAGCAGCGCTCAGTCATACGTCCCGTTTGCCACGAGCTCCTGTCAGCCTCCGTGCTGCAGTTTATCCGCCTCAGTAATCCAGCCTTTTCCTCAGACCTGTCCCGGTCGATCTCTCTCTCAGTCCGCCCCGCTCTTGGCTGTTGGTCTCGCAGTCAGCGAGTACGGTTGCGGCCTCCAGAAACCTGCTCCTCGCCTACGACCTGTCTCACCTCACCCGTCCGATCCCAGTCTTGGTGTCATCTCCTGGGTCGGATCGCATCCAGTCGCGAGTGGACCGCTCCTCACCACCGAGCGTCCTCTGACAAATTAGCACCTCCATTTCGTTGTATTTCATTCTAAAAAATGTCTCATTGAAAATGCGCATTTGGCTGCGAGAGTTACAGAAGTTTATTTAGTGTTTCTAAACAGCCCAATCGCACTCACAGTTGGGAGGCAGGGTTTTAGGTAAACCGAGCGTTTTTACTTCCTGGTCAAAGAATAACTCGATAATATAAGTTATATTTCAGGACAAATGAAGTGAATATAACTCAAACAGTAAGGTTTTATCATATATGTGCCAATGTTGAAAACTGTAAAATAGCATGATACAGTCCCTTTAAGGCTCGTCAGTATATATTTTTGTGTTTTTCTGTCAGTAGTGGAGCCTCATGAGCACATTATGGTTCAAAGGGATTCACCTTGATCTTGGAGTTCAGTTTGAGTGATTTCCTTGGCTTTCTTTTACCATCCACTCTATCCATCTGTGTCCACGTCCTGAGAGGCCGGTTATCATCACGTGACCCTTATACTTTAATATTATTGTCAACTGAGTTTACAGGAACATGAAGCTGCTTGGAGATGGTTCCGTAGTCTTTACCATTAATCTGGAGATCTAAAATCTTCTCTCTGAGCTCTTTGCTTACCACCATACCAAACTATCCAAGTGGCTGTACACTCCCTTTAAACATGCCAAATGGCTGATGAAGAGCTTGAAGGCCCCTGAGATACTAAGTGAGGTTAAACACTTAGTTTTTCAATAATGCTAAGATTCATTTAAGGGTACCAACAAATCTGTCCATTGTATTTTTGCAAATATTTGTAAAATCAAATAATGATTACAAGTCAAAATCAAAGAAAAAATAATTTCTTTTCACATTTATTTTGTTTACTATTCCACTGAAGGCATACAGATAAACATTTTGAGGAGAAATTAAAGCTGTTTCAGCGAGCTGGAAAAGAACCAGCACATGGATGATAGAAAGACACGAGATTTACCAAATATGACGCTAATCTGTTAAAACAACAAAGATACAACATGAGACACACATTTTAACATAAGCAACCAAAAGTGTAAAAAACTGACTGTATTAGCAGCTAGATTTCTGTTTATGGGGAAGATACTTGACTCTCAGTCCACACTTTAATCAACAAATCATGTTTTAAGCATTTTATTTCCCCATAAGTTTAAAATACAGATAACTAGAGTGAATTTTTAGAAGGTTCACCCCATTTCCTCAAACTTGTTATTCAATCCTCGTTGAACCACAGCTGCTCTGCCAGGTGTGCAAGTGCAGAGTTAATGTCAGAGAACAGCAGAATCTAAAGTTCTTCAACCTTCTCACAGAAAAATAACTGCAGCCAACTGCTGAGCAACACCGACACAGAAGGTGCTGATGTCACACGTCACCTTTAAATACTGATTGTCCAGCAGCTGATAATTTTGAAAGAGGCCAAATTAATCAAACCATGAAAAGAAACATGTTGAATCAAAAATGATCCAGATCAGAGAAGCTGAATGAACTTCAGAAAGATCTCACTTTCACTGAGATGTTTTGAAGAATGACTTCAGTCCTTTTTACTTCCTGATTCACTGATTAAATACCTAGTAAGATCTGCCTGTATTAAATTTATATTTTTGACAGTTTTTTTTTTATTTTTAAAAATTGGATTTTCATAAAGACAGTATCTGGCAGGTCTGCTACTGTTGGTGCATTAATGTCTCGAAACCTTAAAACTTCTCAGTTTCCTCATGAGTTGCAGGGTCTCATGCTTGTGTTGCTAGAATTATGAAAAACATTCACTCTAAATAGTTGCAGAGTCTTCTTCTCTATTTAGTTTCCATAAATCCGAGTGCAAGAATTGTAAGACAACTTTAGGAAGGCTTCGTGACATATGAAACTAAGTTGAGATTGATTTGAGAGCATGAAAAAATAGCAAATAAAAGCTGAATAAACTTCAAACAGAGAGTTTATGACTAAATTGCAAGAAGAAAAGTAGCATAATTTGTTTGCAGTTTTGAGATACATTTTACCATTAGTGTGAACAGAAAATGAGTGTTGTTTCTAACCAGCGGTCACACAATGAGATGCTTTAGGCCTTAGTTTAACAGTGCAACAAAGCTGACACTGATCCAGCTCTCTCAGAATAAAAGACAATTAGTTTAATAAATGAGCTCCAGTTGAAACAACTTGGCTGATAATTATTTACCAGTCTAACAGATTCTTCCATTTTAATATTTAAGGCCCTTTATCTTTTTTTAATAATTCAATGAACATCTACTTCTGTTTGTTTGACAAATGTCATGACACCGTGTTCCAGCAGCAGCAGCCACAGGAAATGACTAAAGGGGTCAAAGTACAACCAGCAAGTTAATGTGTTGCAATGAAACTCACCACGAGTACAAACCAACATGTTTACTTCCTTTTTTCCCTAAAACGACACATTTCCTCTGTAAACATGTACAATTATTTAATTTTGTTTCCATTTGATCACATTTTGCTCATCGACTTGGACTTGTGTCACCCAGTAGCTTCCTGTGTGCCTCTTATCGTGGCCCAGATCAACTCCACAGACAGCTTCACATCTTCGACAGTTTAAAAACAGTGATCACAAGCTCAAACCGAAAAAAACCACAAGTAGTTTAAAGACAATTTTTACAGAGAAGTTCAAATATAGTTACATAGGATGTAATGTTTTATGTAAACTAATACCACAATTTGAAAATGAATTTGATACACATTTGGACGGAAAATATCAGAAGGGATTTTCAGTGCAGCTTTAAAAAAGAAGAGAACAACATGATAAAAGAGAGGAGTAACAAACATGATCAACAGGACACGAACTGAGGACGTGTCCATCTGAGAGGAGACCTGATTCTGTGTCTACACGCCAGTTTCCTTCCTCCTTTTTGAAGCCTGTAACTTCTGGTCCAGTCTGGTTTTGGACACTCTCTGATGCCTGAGGTCAGGCCCAGAGACAGGTGGACAGTTCTCGTCTGTCTCTTTGTCACAGATCTTTGCTGAAACAGAAGAGGGGTGGCACTTTGCCTGGATTGACTCCTCTTGCTCCTCGTCTCCTACATCCTGCTGCTGCGCTTTGGGCGGTGCCCCCTGCTGCTGGGCCATGGCGGTGCGCAGACAGTTAAGCCATTGCTGCTTGTGGTAGATGTCGCTGACGTGCAGGGTGTGGGACTGACCATGGGACGGATCCACAGAGCTCACACGAAAAACATTTTTAGCTAAAAAGAAAAGGAAAATATGAAACCATAAATTCAAGCTGCATAATCTAGTGAAACATGCCAAAATGTTTCATGCAGCATTAACATCTGTAACTGATTCTAGTTGGAAGTATCTTTGGCAAAAGTGACTGTAAAGTATTTGCATCCTATCTGAATTCTGCTAAAAACTGCTAATAGTTTTTAACTAGTCAGTTTTATGTTGTTCGCATGTGTATTACACATGTATTACAGCTGTCTTGGCCAGGATTCCCTAGCAAACAAGATTCTGAATCTTCTTAGAATTTTTCCTGGTAAAAAAAATTAACAAAATGAACAATAAAAACTAGGCTCAGCGTGAATGGACGACATGGGCCCACCCGAGGGAGCTGTAGAGGTTGGGTGCAAAGAGGACTGGGCAGCAGTCGGGGGTGGATGCCTTGACAGCCTGGTTGGCACACACAGCTTCTGGCTGTTGGGACATGGAATGTCATCTTGCCAGGAGGGAGGGAAGGAGCTTGACCTTGTGCAGGAAGTTGAGAGTTACCAGCTAGAGATATTTGGACTCACCTCCATGCACAGCTTGGGCTCTGGAACTCAACTCCTTGAGAAGGGTTGGAAGCTCCATTTTTTTATGTTACCAGTGGGTGTGGGCTTGCTCATAGCCCCCCAGCTCAGCTGCTATTCACCTTAATGAATGAGAAGGTTGCGTCCCTACACCTTCGGGTTGGTGACAGGTCTCTCATTGTTGTTGTTGCCTAAGGACCAAACAACAGTGCAGAGTACCCAGCCTTCTTGGGTCCCTGGGTAGAGTATTAGATGGTGCGCCAACTGGGGACACCATTGTTCTTCTGGGGGACTTCAACACCCACAAGGGCAACAACTGTGAGACCTGGAGAGGGGTGATCGTGAAGAATGGTCTCTCCGATCTGAATCTGAGTGTTATCTTATTCGACTTCTGTGCTAATCACAGTTTGTCCATAATAAATACCATGTTTGAGCTCAAGGGTGTCCATAAGTGCACGTGGCACCAGGACACCCTTGGGAGGAGTTCATAAAGGCCATGGACGAGGACTATCGGCAAGCTTTGAAGAAATTCTGGCAAACTGTGCTGCGCCTCGAGGATGGGGTTAAGTGGTGCCGTGTCACACAGAATGTCCTGTGGGGGGGCTCTGGGAGTACGGGATTCGGGGTCGTTTTGTAAGGGCTGTCTGCTCCCTGTATGACCACAGCAGGAGCTTGGTTTGCATTGCCAGCAGTGAGTCAGACCTGTTTCTGGTGCGTGTTGGCCTCCGTCAGGACTGTCCTTTGTCACTGGTCCTGTTCATTATTTTTATGGAAAGAATTTCTAGGTGCAGCCGGAGACCAGAGGGGTCCAGTTTGGGAACCACAAGACATATTCTCTGCTGTTCACAGATGACGTTGTCCTGCTGACTTCCTCAAATCAGGATCTCCAGTGTGCACTGGGGTGGTTTATCAACAACAGCAGATCCACTCATGTCTAAAGTTTTACAGACTCTGACATGGAACAATTTCAGCTCCTTCTGCTCTCATAAATGATCCCTGTGAAAAACACTAACGAGCACAAATCTTTCCAGAAAAAAAACTGTTGTTTAAGATTCAATGGTAAACTTAATTTAATTTGGATTCCTTCATTACATGTACTGATTTTCCTCCTGAGTCACACTTTAAAAGGCAAATCAGTGTTTTGTCTGAGGACACATTCAGGAGCTCCAGATTAAACAGATCATCATGACTTCGTTGAGATTTGCAAAATAAAAAAGCCAAAGCCAGATTAAAAATGAGGTAAAATGTTGCTTCTCGGTGAATCAGCAAGCTGCTGATTGCTGTTTCTGCATCTTTTACATGTTAAATATTCCATCCTTCACATATAAATTTAGAATCATTTCAGATTTTAGACTTTGTTTAACAATGTAAGTTAAAACATCAGCTTGTCCTTTCCGAGACATTTTACTGGATTTTTAAGAAGAAATAGTTTTTTTATATGGATATTAAAAAACTCTTCAGGCCATTACACTGTAAAGTTGAGTTGATCCATACAGTTCAGGAGAAAAGAGGCAACAACTTCCAGGTGGAGTCCAACTAATCTCACCTTTCTCTCCATTGGTGAAAGCCCCTCTGAAGGACCCCCCCATGCGGATCTCTCCATCCTGGAGGTCCTCCAGAGCCAGATCTCGGACTGGGATGGGCTGTCGGTAGACCTGGAAACAGCTCTTGTCATTACGCGTCACTGGTCGGGTCAGAACCAGCAGCTCAGAGAAGAGGAACACATGTAGCCTCTACAACATAAACAGAAATCACAGAGCTGGAACTTTCACTGCATGAGATAATAATAAAAAAGTGATAAATAAGGCGTTTGTACCCACCGAACCACTTTTAGTGCGCAGCTCGCCGTGACATAGTAGGTTCTTACATTTGTCTAAGAGGGGGTCTCGCTGCTTTTCAAACAGAAACTCCAGCTTGTCTATATAATACTGGCACTCAGACTCGCCTTTTCTAACGTTGATATCAGACAAAATCTCCTGGATTATAGTGATCTGGGTAATTAAAACAGGACTAGTTAACACAAGACAAACTAATCAGTTGTAACAGAAGATCTCACTGATTGTAGATAACCTACAGCTCTTTCCAGTTTGGTAACATCGGGGTGATCAGGAGGAGTGTGTCTGAGGATCTCCCGCAGCAGCAGTGGATATTTCACCAGGCGTGACCGTGGGATGTCCAGGAAGCTCCACAGGTCCAACTTCCTGCTGAAGGGCGATTCCAAACAACGCTGCAGGAAGTCCTGCACCCGTTTGTCCTGTTTCTTCTGATCTAGCAGGGCTTTGGCTGCAAGTTGATTGCTGCAGTAGTTCTTGTAAGCATTCAGACCAGGCAGCTGAGGAGAGATGGTGAAGTTAACAGTTTTTGATGCACAAAATAAAAGTCTGTCAACTCTATACGTACCCAGTCTATTACAATCTGTCCAATCTGAGCTACAGTTCCATCAGGTCCAGTTCCCTCCGTCAGCTTCATCAGTAAATCTGCACAGTAAAAATGTTCTCATGATCAAACACACTTACTGGAATTAAACAGAACTCAGAACTGATTGTAGAGACGCAGTAGCAGCTCACACTCATGCAGGGGGATGTACGCATCCAGGTCACCAAAAATATGAGCTAACTCCTCTTCTGTCATAATGGAAAGCTTCAACATCGGATCGTGGTACGCCTAAAACAAACAAAATCCCCCAAATAAAATAGAGCAATACAATTTCTAAAACTTACAGGAGGATAAATTAATCTTCTTTCTAAATCTGAATGGATTTTTCCACCTTTCGAGCAAGCTGAAGATCCTCGATGAGATCCTGCTCTCCTCTGAAAAGTTCATAAATTGCCTGGAGGAGAAATATTAAAGGTTAAGTCACTCTTTTCTGCTCCTCACATGCTTCTAATGTTGACTTTTAAAAACAATGAGCTGGACCACCTCTTGTCTTTTGATCTCTTTAGTAGAGAAGGCGCTCTTCTGCTGAACGTCCAGCGTCTCCGACCACAGCGTGCTATTCCTGCGTTTTGTGGGAGTCGGACCTGAAGTCCTGCTGGTGGCTCTTCGAGTCATCGCCGGTGACTTGGAGTCACTTCGTAAAGACATGGACTGGGGAACAAACATCCACGTTTTTACTGACGAACACAAAACAACTAGACAACGTAATACTGCAAGTCTTGTGTACCTGGATGGTCTGGCCAAAACGTCGCACTGCTCCATTTTTTGAGGGAGACATCAAGTTGACAAGTGACGTAACTTTAGCCAGCGGCCGTACACGCTTGTTACTGGGTTCCTGGAAAACAGAATAAACTCAGATCAGTTCCTCTCCACTGAATTTTAGCCGTTAAACATAGTCATTACAGCAAAAGGTTGGAAAGTAAAAATCTAAATGGTTTCATGCGTCTCTTTTTAAAAACTTTGATTATTTATCCAAGTTCTTTGATAAAAAGGTCCTATATCATGCAAAATCACTTTTTGGAACATTTAACCATGTTTTCATACTATTTCCTTATTTTATCATATATGTGCCTATCCCAGACAATGAAAGCTGTAAAATAGCACAATACAGGACCTTTAGATTCTGTAAGAGCTCTTTGTAGTCAGTAAAAATTTAGTAACACATTTTAATTATTATTTGGACATCATACAGAGAAATAGCCTTTAAAGCAAATAAAACATTAGACAGTAGAAACATTTTTGCTGAGTATCGGACCTTTACATCCGCCTGCATCTATTGGAGGTTATAAAGATCAGGAGGAAATATTTAAGCGCACAAACACAGATTGTTAGCGTTCTTTGTTCTCTATAATCAGGGGTGCACATAAGTGGTCCGCAGGTCCGCACACACTGTCAAAATATAAAATGCGCACCAGATGAAAAGTTGCAACACGCGTTTGCGTACTTAACATTGGTTTGGCTGAGCTGCGTGAATTTTTAGGTTAATCAGAGGCGGGGTTCATTGTCAAATAAATGAAGAATCCCGTTGACTTCTTTTGTTTGACTGATATGTTTCTCAGCCAGAGCGCCGAAGTTCCAGCTGATCAGCTGATGCTGCGTCTCTCTCTGTCTCTGTGTATCAGTTTGCCAGTGTGACGGATTTTCAGCCAGTCAGATCAGTGCAGCTGACTGCAGGATTCTGCATCGCGTCAAAACTGAAAAAATTTACTGAATAAGACAAATAGACCATCGTGGCACAGACGTGTACCTTTTTGTGCTATAAAATACAGCAAACCACCTGTTTTAATCAACAGTATCAGCGTATTTGTCTGTGATCCGCGCCATTTTGAATGCACGCAAAGCACTATGGAATATGCAGTCAATGCCCCATAACTGTCCACTGTATCTTTTTATCTGACTGCATCACATTACAAACATCCTCATCATTTCAAAACAAAAAACAGTTACAGTAAATGACAGAAGCCCCAACAGCTGACTAATAAATTTCAACACCAAACTGTTAAATGTAGATTAAAGTGAACAATCAAACCTGTAAACAATCCAACCTGAACTATGAAGGTTTTTTTTTACCAGTATTTTTATATTTTACTGGTTTCTCTTGATTTTTTCAACAATTAAAGGATTTTTATTGAAACAAATATAGAGCCAGGTAAAGTAAACAGACTGAATTTGAAGCTTGATGAAACCAAAAACAAAGCAGAGGAGCTCAGAAGAGACACAGCGTCAGCGAGACACATTTAAAAATGTGAGGACCAAGCAACAACCCTAGGTTCTCTTCTGAGAACCAGGCCAAAAATATTATGTGCACCCCTGTCTATAATGACTGTTTTCCAGCAGGTAGATAATATTTACAGATATCTGAATCACTCGCAGCAAAGTACAACAATTGCCAAGCCTCAGCTAACGCTCTGAGCACCATCACAAGCTTCTTCACAAGTGCTTGGTGTCTCAAAGCAGCCAAAGTGCAGCTCAGGTCCAAAAAGAATCCAAACTGTTAGTGCTGTTATTTTTCCACAAACACACAGTGCTCCTTGCTTCTGATTGGATCTTTTTTCCTTGGTCTTCTACACCCAGGCAGGTCAGCACCTGAACCAACAGCTGTAAATGTGCACAGAGTCTTGTCAATGGCCAGGATTATCTTTTAAATCCAATAATTTATCAGCCCAGAATAAATCATTTCTTTTCCTTCCTTTCAAGTATATTTACTTGTAAAACACCTGGATCAGTGGGACAGAGGAGACTTCAGTTTCTGATAGATTAATTGCAGCAGAATGAAGAAACAGGCAATAATGGAGGAGCTCAGAGGCGAGCCTCTGCTCCTCTGCATCGCCAGGAGACACTTGAGGTGGTTTGGGGATCTGGTAACATCCAAGTGGAGGTGTTCAAGATCGATCTTTACACTGGGAAACATGTTCGTACTGAAGGATCATGTGATGAGGATTGTTTATTTACATATGACAGAAAGTGGTTTTGGTTGTACCAGTTGAAGGGAAACAGGATTATTGACAGCTTGTCACACAGTTATCACACTGCTATCAGAGTCACTCAGAGACAGAGTCTTGCCAAATCTGCACAGACAAAGCCGTCTCACCTTGAGGTCGAAGCTGGATAGACTGATGGTGTCCTCCTCTTTTTCTTTCCTCTTTCTTTTCTACAACAGAAAAAAAATATTTATTCTGTATCAAACCAAAACAACATGAATGCCTGATGACAGGCGGTCGGTAAATCCTTGGAGTTGCGATGTAGAGGAGCTGTAACATTAACTCACTAAACTGAAATCCCACGGGGTTCCTGGAGTGAGGAACGTGAAGGAGCTGCCTCTCTGCAGGGGAGGTCTACAGAAAAATTACACAAAGATTTACATAAACTTCATCACAGAATAGAAAACTATTGTATTTTTTTATTATCATCTCCTGATACTGGAAGGTCAAACTTATTCAGACGAGTAAGCGACACCTTCTAATTCATAAGAGCTGACAGCATTGACATGTTTCTAGTGTGACAGATATTTAGTCCATATGAAGAACTTCACTGATCTGTATCACTATAGGAAAAAACATAACTGTTTGTCAAAACAATGATACTGCATGGTGTGGGGACACCCCGAGAGCGCCATCAAAGCCAGCTGCAAACACTGTGTTCATCACATACTTGCAGAATTACATTTTGCAAACATAAAGTAATTATTTTCTACAAAATCGATATTTTGATCAGTCAAAGCAATTCTACTGCCTTAAATAAAAAGTACATAAAAACAAATCTCCACAAAATTATGAGTAAGTAACCCAAATGATGTGTTATGAAAATGTTTTGAAGACACTTATTTATCTAGAAACCGTTTTCCTGATCTCGAGTCATTCCTCCGGGGAAGACACGTTATTACATGGCACGTTACGTGAAGCTTTTATTTCGGAGCTGCACTCGAAGGCATCATTTGTCAGTTAACGTCAAAACAGAAAAATCATTTCCGAATTAGCTTGTTTTTGCTGTATCACATTTACAAGTACAATTAAATAAAAATAGACTCATTTTATTACTTATACGTACTTTTTTGAGTTGTTCCTCCGCAGACTTTGAGGAGAGGAATCTGCAGCGCTGATGACACTTGTAATGGACGTTCTCGAAGAAATCCTGCGGAGCTTCTGCTTCGAATATTCCATTGTCCTTCCGCCAAATTCCTCATTTTCTTCCATTTTACGCAACGTTTGACTCTGTAATTCCTTTTAACTAAATGTGATTATGATTAAACAAAAAAGGCGAAGTCTAACCGTGTAAAAACGGTCCTGATTTACAACGAAAGTGAACGATCGATAACAACAATACATACAACACGGCGGAAGTTTGAATAAGGCGGAATTTTGGAAATGGACCAATCAAGAGAGCGTTGAGAGTGCCGCTGCGCAGACGTACGGAGGTGGGCGGGGCCAATTGTGAGCCAAACGGTGGTAATGAAAAAGCTTTTATCGGGCAGTCACACACTGTAAAAAAAGCTGGCACATAAACACTCGAGGTCTGACCCATTTCATTAAGATTTGGACTCAAAATAATTTACTAAACCTTATTTTTGAAAAGTTATTGAAGAAAAGTCACAAGTTTATCGGTTTTCAACTTCTCAAATATGCACATTTTCTGGTTTCTATGGAAAAACATATACTTGAATGTCAATGAAATCTTAGAATAACTAATTCATTATGAATTAGTTATTAGTTATAATAAGCCAATTAAAAAAATGTGGAAACAACTTTGAAGTAAACTAAGAAATGCACTGACTCTTGCTGCATTGATGCATTATTGTCTCAAAATAAAAAAGAAATAAAGCGCACACATTTTTATTAGTTGGTTAAATGCATGCATCTCATGCATATTGAAATGCACAACATAGGTTTTTCAAATAAAGAATAACTTATTGTTTTCTGAAAAGTTGACCTTTGCAACACCTTCAGTTATTGCATCTATTCTGTTTCTCAAAACATTTATTTTAAATTAATTTTGCAGCTCCTTTTGTCTAGTGAGAAGTCCTGACAGTTGGAGTTTAATTTTAATGTGTGTCCAGTTTTCAGAAAAGTGGGAATGTTATTTCAGCTGTGATGAGCTCTGCAGAGCACACTGGAGTAAGTTAAACATTGGCCAGTGTCTCATTACACAATCTCAATCACAAGCTAACCTGAAGGATTAAAACAACTTTTTCTGCCAGTATAAAAAATACATCATGTGGGTACAGAACAGCGTAGTGTTTAGAAAACTTTGTTCCAATATCAACAAAACACCAGGATTTACTTCTACATATCCTGCTTTTAATTGTAATATTCATTAACTATAATGACACTTCATCAACAAACATAAAGGATACCCAAAAGTTTTGAGAATGACACAAGTTTTGTTTTTCACATTTGCTGCTGGATGTTTGTGAGATGTTCCTGTGGTTACCTGTTGAGATTTCAAAGCCTCTTTTTTTAAACATTAAGTCAAGAGTCAACCACTGTGAGTTGGTCTTAGAGGAGGTTTCGGTTCTTTATTCATGGTTATATTTTTAGACTAAACTACACAAGCCTGCTCCCTTGGCTATGAAGCGACCTCAAACATGAACAGTCTTAGGATGCTTTACTGTTGGCATGACACTGATGGTAGCGTGACGTCGCTTTGTGTTCAGATGCACCAGACACTCAGAAAGAGGATTCATCTGAGAAAAGGACTTTAATCCAGTCCTCAGTGGATTTCCTGGACCTTTTGCAGAATATCAGTCTGTTTCTGATGTTTTTCTTCCTGGAGCCCTTCTTTGCATTAGGCTAACTTCACCATGCTGTGTGTGCAGGTGCACTCACACTTGCCTTCTGCCATTCCTAAGTGTGCTCTACACTGAGGCTGCCTCGATCCTGCAGCTGAGTCAACTGAAGGAGATCTTCTAGCTTGTCAGACTTTCTTGGGCTCCCTGAAGCCTTCTTTACAAACTGAACCTCTTTTCTTGAAGGTCTTGATGATCTGATAAAGGGTTGATTTAGGTAGTTTCTCAGCGGTATCCCTTCATGTGAAGCCCTTTATGTGCAAAGCAGTGATGATTGTTCATGTTTCCTGGAAGATGAATCATTAACAGTGGAATAATGTTTCAGTCATCTCCTTCCAGCATTCACAGATGTTTTTTTCTCCTAAAATATCCAAATTAAACCTTTAAAATAAATCTAACTGAGATTCATGATGATTTCATTTTTTCCTAAAAGAAAAAGAACTATTTGGATCATAAAACATCCCGATGTCTCTCAAATCTTTTAATGTAGCTAATGAGTTTGATTCACTGACACTGAATCTGGAGAAAACTTGAAGAAATACTTCAGTCGTCTTGATGACACATGCAAAATATGATGAGTGACACACAAGAAACACATTTTGTCCCCCCAAGAGTTTATTATGAGTAAAACAAAACTTCACACTTCATGCTGCACTCTAGATTTCTGGTTTGCAAAACAAAATATAGCCCCCCCCCCACACACACACACAATCACACCCCTTTTTTGACAATACAAGACTGACTTGATGAAACTTTGCACAGAACATATGTGACTTTAACATTGAGAAACATTGCTAAGAAAAGGAAACAAGTGTCAGAGAAAACATGGCATACAAGCAGGAACAGGAAAATCAGGAACACGACCTAAACAAGGAAAACGAGAACAAATGGAAATCTAATACATGCTTTAACTACATACAGGAACTAGGAACGAAACAATGATATAAATGATCAAAACAGGCAGTAACTAAAGAAAGCCGTGCGAAAGTTTAGATGTGTCAAGAGCAGAAGTAAAAACTGAAAAGGATGAAGGTCTTTAAAAACAGAAAGCAAGGAAGGTTAAAATGGATGAAAAAACAATCAAAGTATCCACAGAACATGCCAACAAGAAACAACACGAATTGTTCGTGGGTGAACCAAGAAAGTGAATTAACTTAAGGGTGCGGTCAGTTTATTCATGTACAGAGTTTGTACATGCTGGTAGTCCACCTCCCAGAACACTGATTTCATATGGTGCTAGAGACTGGGTACAAACATCTACGCTACCAAATGAAATCAGTTTCTGAGAGCAGTTCTTTACACCCCAAGATGAAAAGCTGCATTCTGATACAAAATAAACACAAAGCAAGTTATTTATGTGCATATTATGGACTGTTGCACTTTATGCAGCTTTTTAAGTGTGTGTATGTGTGTGTGTGTGTGTGTGTGTGGGTGGGTTTGTATTTCTGACCTCCTGGGGACCCGTTTCCTGACTTTTACTATCTTTCTGGGGTCCGAGGGTTCTTGTGGGGACCGAAGCCTGGTCCCCATGGGGGGGACTCCCCTTTTTAGGGTTAGGGGTTAGGTTTATAGGTATGGTGTGAATAGAGTTTTAGTTAGTCTTAGGGTTAGTTATAGATTAGTAATGGTTAAGGTTAGGAAAAGGGTTTAGGTTAGGTATAAATCTAGTTACTAAAATCAATGGAAGTCAATGGACAGTCCCCATAAGGATACCAAAATACAGGTGTGTGTGTGTGTGTGTGTGTGTGTGTGTGTGTGTGTGTGTGTGTGTGTGTGTGTGTGTGTGTGTGTGTGTGTGTGTGTGTGTGTGTGTGTGTGTGTGTGTGTGTGTGGGTGGGTTTGTATTTCTGACCTCCTGGGGACCCGTTTCCTGACTTTTACTATCTTTCTGGGGTCCGAGGGTTCTTGTGGGGACCGAAGCCTGGTCCCCATGGGGGGGACTCCCCTTTTTAGGGTTAGGGGTTAGGTTTATAGGTATGGTGTGAATAGAGTTTTAGTTAGTCTTAGGGTTAGTTATAGATTAGTAATGGTTAAGGTTAGGAAAAGGGTTTAGGTTAGGTATAAATCTAGTTACTAAAATCAATGGAAGTCAATGGACAGTCCCCATAAGGATACCAAAACACACGTGTGTGTGTGTGTGTGTGTGTGTGTGTGTGTGTGTGTGTGTGTGTGTGAGAGAGAGAGCGAGAGAGAGAGAGAGCGAGAGAGAGAGTTAAATAAGCTGGTCAGTGACTCATCCAGTAAATGAACAGTAGAGGGTGAGCTTAAGCCTGAGTTGATCCAGCAGTTTAAAAAGTTAAATACAAAATCTAATGAAATTAAAAAGAACATATCAGGACAAACCACATATGTAAAGTTTGGTGCCTCACCTGTTTGGATCAGACTACATTTGCAGTCCAACATGTTCAACAAGACAATCAGACCAAGTTTCAGCTCATAACTTGAAATGAAGGTAATGTTACTTTGTTTATTCAGTGAACTTGATGGGAGGTGGATTTTATCTGGATAAAACTCCCACACACAAGAAAAACCATACAATTCCATGTCGCAAGGTCCCAACTGGGTGTTGAACCTGCAACCTTCTGGCTGCTACACGACACTAATAACCAACTGTAGCTCGTGTTTACCTGTTCATAAACACAGATTTGATGGGTGGGTGTGGGTTTGTATGAGGTTCAGTGTTTTGCCAGGGAACTCTTCCACATATGGTGGGGGAAGCTGGCATTGAACTGCCAACCTTCTGAATGGCTGCAGCCTCTCTTCTGACTGAGTCAGCTGCTCATAGGTGAGAGCCTTGATTTCTTTTGTGGCTGGGCAGGAGAGAAATCAACGCTTCCTTCAGGTTTGTTTACGAGATTAAAATGTGGTATTAAGACGGATCAAAAATAACAAAAAAACTAACAGATGAGTAATGAAAAGTAAATCAATCCTAAATTACTATTTCATTTATTGATTAGTGCCTTGCATCACCAAACTAGGGTACTATATCACAGCTGAATCACAGTCATGTCTCCAGGTGGAATCCAAAGCACCGGTGGCCTCAGCTTCTCTTTCATTCCTCCAATATTTTTCCTATGCGTCATCAGCCACCTAAAAATTCAAAGCAGGAGTGAGTCAACTGGTCGTCATCGGGACAGGAAAGCAGAGCAGACGTTAGATTCATGTAGAATGAACAGAACATGTTGTTACAGTCACAGCCTCACGTCCTCATCAGAGCAATAGCTCCTCAACATGCTTACATGGTTTTCACAAGCAAGCAGAGAAATGATCCTCTCTGGGAAAAGGTTTAACTCAGTGAGAACATGGAATCATGGGCTTATAGAGAGAAATGATAAAAGAGTTGTCTCAAGCAGATCTGGACATTATGTTTCTGAACAGGTGGCTGATGAATTCGATTGGAAAGACGACTACAAGCTCAACAATTGAAAACAAACTTATTTATCTGTTTGCTGTCCATTCCGCAAACAGATATAAACCATCACCGCAAACATCCTGTTAGCAACTGAACTACTTAAAGAACAATACAAGTTTCGGTTTTAAAGCAGCATTGTAGACGGCTTCTTGAATGGCCTCAGTTTGGGGAAATAAAGTTTATGTCCCGCATGACTGACGTGCTAAAGGTCCAAATCCAAATGTAGCCAAGACTAAAATGTATTGCTGCTGCCTTAATACATCTCCAATTTGTACGAATCACATTTCCCATTACATTCAGCAAGAACATTAAAAAATTCCTGCTGGTAAAGGTTGAGAAAACAACAAACTGCAATGAAAAGTAGGAGACTGGAGCTATTTAAGGACAACAACGATAAATTTATTCTTAGCTGTGTTTGACGTAGCACTTAGCTCATCAGTCTTGTTGAACATTTTCTAGAAGTCACTAAATGATGTCATCACCTAATTCCCATTAGTCACTATGTGCATTTAACTGTAATAGATGCTGTATGAGGAAGAAATACAGTCATGGAAGAGACATAGTGAACAAGATTACACTGTATATGTTTAAAACTATAAATTAACTTTATGATGATTATTTTTTATCATTGCAATTCCAACTGTCCTCTTTTATCTGGGCTTTGGATCACTGGTTATTTATACCTGAGCTGTTGTAGGACAGGATCAGGGTGTGTTTACCTGAAACTCAAAATGTGCAGCTGTGGGAGGATGAAAAAGTGCCACACAAATCAAACATCAAGGGTAAATCAGGTTAAACTCAGCGTACTGAAGCTTATAGAGCAAACGATACGTACAGTGTGTTTCTATCTGACACCTTCAGCACAGAGAGATTCATGACATTTATCTTTAACAGACAATAAAATCTTGCCGCCCTTCCCTTAAGAAGAATTAATGATTTACTTTTGCATAATTATTAAACATGAAAAAATACCTGTAAAGTCTAAAACGTAAGATCAAATATCTGATAAAGATTAGAGCAGTTGATGGTTAAAATCAATCAGTTCAATCTTTTTGAACTTAGCTTTGGTTTGTTTTTAAGTTAATCGAGCTCTGGAAAGGAAGGCAACATCTCGCGGCATCCAGAGGTTCAAAGACACACAGAAAATGAAACCGTGACATCCTACCAAAATAATATTCAGATATGTCTTCACAGCACAACAAAATAAAATATGTGTTTAATTTCACGGAGTGATAAAACACTAACCTGATGCACATGGTTCGTCACAAAACGGATTCCACTTCCTGGTGATGTTTTCTCACTCTTCGATCTGACTGAGAGCTGAACCTGCACTGAAGTGTCCTCTAATACACTTTATTGTATGTGCTGTTGCATTCAAGGTTGTCTTCCTCCCACATGAAGCTGTGTGTGTCCGTGTGTGTGAACACACTGAACAGCAGAGATATGAGACTGAGAGCTCAGCCCCTCTCGTCTGTTTCTCTCTGAGCTTTTCATCTACCGCTCTGACACAGTCATTACTGCATCTGTGAGTCACCGTGAGCTCATGCAAACACACAGAAACACACACACTTTACTGAGCGAAAGTGTTGTATTTATATTCATACAAGTATGATAGAGGAAGTCGACAGCAAACAAGCTTTTGAGACGTGTTCCTGCAACAGAAATTACTCAGAAAGTTAATCAGATTTTCAGAAAGCTCCTGCCTGAGAGCTCACACACACACACACCCGCACACACCCACACGCGCACACACACACACACACACACACACACACACACACACACACACACACACACACACACACACACACACACACACACACACACACACACACACACACACACACACACCCTGCATGACAAAGCATCCTCATTCCTGCCATTACAAACAAACAATGCCTTCAGTGCTTCACTGAGCAGTAACTTTGTTCAAATTTCATCTTTTTACAGCTGGAGAAGTTAGTTTAGAAAAAAAACCAAACCACAGTTTATTAAACTCGCCTAAAAAAGTACTTTAAGAAAAACACCGATCCGTAACTTCCTTCTTGAGAACAACCACACAAACTGGGAAATTCCCCAGCTGAGGTGGGGAAAAGGGAAGGATGAAATATGAACCGTATGGAGGTGGCAGGTGAGAGGCCACAACTCATATAACAGGAATTTCAAGCTGCATTTTTGTGCTGTGACAGGAAACTAAATAATTGTGCCTCTGTTGAAGAACAAAGGCATTACACATTAATATATGTGAGCATAAGCCCAGCCTCCAACACCAAACACGTGCTTCAACTCCCAGAATCCATACTTAGGAAATGAATCAGCTGACCACATGATGACTCGCTTCTTTCATCTGTCCATGCTAAAGATGCCTCAGGAAGCCTGAATCACATAAACTTTTCACCCTGAATGATTTATTCAGCCTCACTCTCTATGAACATCACTGCAAGGAACAGACTTTGATACAGCTCCTCTGTCATTTTCCAGAATCCGTTTGCCTCTGTGACACTTTTATTACAAGAAACATTTCTGAAGGTGTCAACAAGCCCACAGTCACTGTCCCAATTTCATCATACAAACATTAGTCCTCACAGTTGATTCATCAGAAAATAACTCTGCTGTAAGGAACAAAGAGAAAATGGAAATATTTCTTGTTCATTCGTGGCAAGTCTGGTTCTCTTCCTTCCTCTTTCCTCTTTGAAAACCTGATGTACAAAGTCTGTTTGGTGCAGATTCTACAGACGTATTCAAGTTTGTCAGAAGGTGAAGAAACAAACCCAGGAGCTGAAAAGGAATTTGTTTTATAGAAAATGAAAGAGCTGCAGAAACAGGGACTACAAACAGAAAACAAAAACAAAGCAGGCAAAGAAAAATTAAAAGGGAACATGTGACAAGAATGAAACAATGAGGGAATGATTAGTGATATGTGACAGGTTTGATCATTAGACAGCAGAAACAGAGGCCAGGAGGATGAGAAACAACCATAAACTCTGAAAACTCCAAACACATCACAATAATTAAAATAACACAACAGACTTGTTAAAAGCAAAGAGACAAGGCAATAAATTAAACTGCAGGATGTGTAAACAGACAACCACTCACACCTAGGAACAATTTAGAGTTGCTAACCTCATGCATATTTTTGGTCTATAGGAGAAAACGCACACATGCACAGGGAGAACCCGCAAAGTCCATGCAGAATGTTCCCAGCCCAGTTTCGAACCCAGGACCTTCTCGCTGCAAGGCAACAATGCTACAAAATGCACCACCATGCAGCCCAAAACTGTTCTCTAACAAATTAAAACCTGTATTATTTCCACAAGCTGCATCATGGTGTCAGTTTTTATGTTGTCTTAAAATGAGACAATTTTTTAATGGGTAGAAGAAAACAATGCAAATTCAATCAAAAACTTATGAACATTTTGCTCCTTCAATGTCCAGAAATGTTTTATAAAATGTAAAGAAGTATGTTTTGGGTAATTCTGCCAAACAAGCATCAGTTTAACCGCAGCAAGGAAATTTAAAATTGTTTTTAGTTTGTTGAATCTACTTTAACAGAAACCTGCCTGATGTTCTGCAACTGAAATAACAGATAGGAAATTCTGCACGATGATGTATTCACTCTGCACTAATGCCTTGCAGTGAGAAGAATCTGGGTTCGAATCTTAGCTATAAAAGCATTAAAGGTATAAACTATATAAAAAATATCTATTAAATAACAGACACTTGCAGTTGATCTGAGTTTATCTAAAATGGATTCTACTTCAGGCACACATGTCCTGCTGGATTGTTGAGGTGTTATCACATTCATCCTTGGGTCTTGTGGGCAAAGCAATAAGCGAAAACATACATGAAAATACGAGTTATGTAACAATCTATTTTCTTTGTCCTGGAGGCTACAGATACGTCCTTGGTAACAGTCACTACAGCATCAGCTTGCAAAACAACAAACTCAGTGGTTTCAAAAATAATTGAATGCAGAATTTTTTGCAGATCATTTACATTCAGAGATTTTTGGTTTTAGGATCTACTGCAAATGTTGTGATCATAGTATACATGGACGTTTATGTTTACAGCAAAAAAACAAACAAAAAAATGCCTCCCACACTAAAAAGAGATAAACCTTTTATGAAGATTGTAATGAGCTAAGTGGTAATGAAGACAATATACCTCCCAGTAACCTTTAAGTAAGTGTAATGCAAAACATTGTGGGATTTCTGAGAATATAAAAAGTTTTCTTCTTTGTAGAATGTGATATCAAGCACGTACAGAAACATACTGTATATGCCTCAACTGTATGTTGATTTCATTTTATTCAGCATTTCCAATTCTTTGAAATGCTCATAATTCTAAAGGCCCACGTCCTTGAGATAAAATAAGCTAAAGTATCTTACTGTCACAAGCAAAGTTTTACAGAGAGGATTTGAAGAAGCCTGTTAACGTTTTACATTCATGTAAATGTTCTGCAGTATCCCTGTATCAGGTTGAACACAGTGCTGGTGAACATATTTTATTAAATATCTCACTCTGAAATACAGACAAACTAATTTGTCCAGATTTCACATCCACAACTGATATTTTTTAAAATGATTTAAATATGACATACTAAATAAATTCAGACTCTTCACATTGAATAAATAATGGGCCGAGTGAAGAATGTCACATCACTCTGATTAGCGCTGCAGTTTTTTTAGTTTTGTTGCTATGGAAACCCTCATTTGGAAGCATCTTTCAGTCACTCTTTAAATGTCCTGTTGGACCATCATTTGCTGGAACGCTGATTGTTTACAGTCTGTAGATGTTGTGGAAATGTTTCTCTATTAACCTGTTAGCAAGAAAACATTCTATAAGCAAAAAGGAAACTTAGATTGCTTAAATTTCCCATTTAAACAAGAAGAAGGCAATTTTCTTTTTTCATCAGTGATTATTGTCATGGTTTTAGATTTTTGTTCTTTTTATTAATATATCTTCAGTAGTTAGACTCTTCAGTTTACTACACTGAACACTTTTTTTTCTACAGTATATTTCTCAGACATTAAAGAAGTTGAAGTCAAAACAAATGACCTGCCCCTAGTGGCTGGTTCCAGTAAAGGTCCTGCACTCCAAAGTAAAAGAATATCATATTGGCCTGATTTTAAAATAAAAGCACACAGTATTAATGTGTTTCTTTCTAGTTTGCTGCATATTTAAATATTCATTTTTATAATCATTTGATGCTTAAAAAAACATGCTATGATTGTGTTCGGGTAATTATGTTTCTAGTGCTCAGACTCTGGCTTCAAAGATATACAGTAAGATGTTATGGCTTAGCTTTTCATCAACAGAAGATGGCAGAGACACCTGGTTAATCTTTTACACTGATTTTGACTCACAAATCCTGTTTTTTGATTTGCTACAAATTGTTCAAATTTGCTCATGTTCACTGCAATATTTCTTCAAAACAACAGACCATAACTTAAATGTTCAATTCCCAGTTAAACCTAAAACTTCTGTGAGTGAGAGTTGTTTCATGGATGATGTGACATCTCCAACTTTAAAGAAGTTGTTTCCCTGCTGTTAACTCCAATTTACCCAGAGTTCTACTCACCTGATGTGAGAGAGTCAGAGATGATAACTCAAATGCAATAAGGACAAAAGATCCTCGTTGCATTTAAAATTAGTCAAAATAAACCAACAAGTTAAGTTAGTTAATGACCAGAAACCAATAAAAATTAGTCTTTTAAAATGGTTTTTGTGGAAATGATTGTCACTAAATTACAAAAAACTTGTAAAACTAAGTAAAATGTTTAAATATTAAACACAAAGCCACACATACAATTCAATGTTGTTTTTCCTGATATCAATGACAGGGTTGCATAATTGTTCTTTTGTAAACGAACATAAAGTCATACGAACACTCCGTCAACCACTTCCTCTGTGGCTGATCATGATGTCAGCTAGAGCTGGAAACCACAGCTTCACTTCTGTTTTTCTTTTAGCTTTTCTTTTCAGAGTAATTGGGGATGAAAGAGCATGTGGCTCTGCTTTGCAACAAGAAAACTCTCTTCTCAGCACATTGGGATCAGAGAAGGTTTTTACCTTTTTAATGATGCAGATGTGACCTCTGATCGAGCCATTCAAGACATTCTGATGCACAAATAAAAAAATCCTTTTCAAAAGGCGAAATTTTCAAGAGTGACAGAAACAAACAACTGACAAGTTATGGTGGAAGTTTCTAAGACAATTCTTCTTATTTAAGCAGCCTTTATTTTTTCTATCACACAGTTAAATGTAAATGATCAGAAGTGTAAGAATATCTCTCAGTTCCTCTTTGGAACATCATGTAGTGTCACATAAAACAGGCTTCTGAGCTGATACAAAAACAGAGCCAGTGGCTTTGCTGCACTGCTTTCATTTTTTCAACTAAAATGTTGATTTTCAAAAAGACACTGTTGATGTTAATATCCCAACACAAACGCTAGCATGACTTCGTATATCAATTCAGTGTAATTTTTACTGTAAATCTCCACTTGATACCAAAAAAAAATTATTGCAGCTGTATTGGGCTCCTGTATTTAACTTTTTAGTTTTAAGTTACTTCTCAGGTTACAGTTTTGCTCATCATTTAGGTGATAACATGTCTAATTTGCAGCCTTTGACTTTAATTCCACTTTACAGGCGTCCCATGTGAAAGTTTCAAAGCTGAGATGTCAAACAAAAACCTTGTTTTTGTTCCAACATCATTGCTGATCAAGTGATAGTGAAACAATGAAAAACAGCTGACAAACAACTACTTAACTTAATTTGTTACTTTATTTGCAATACAAATCATTATCATCCAAAAAAAACAAATCAGAATGTAAGTTTGACAATCTGCAACTTTTTTGCAGTTGTCGTTTGTTGAGGGAGGGAATTCTTTAAAAACTCAGTGTGATTTATTTAAAAAAAATAAGGAACATTTCTATATGAGCAGCTGCATCTTTTGAGTTTAACTTGGGGAAAACATTTTATCAGGTTTTTTTTGAGTCAGCAAGCACAATCAAAAGCTGGGAAATCTGCTGTTCTCCCCAGCAAGAGTTGTGTTTGCAGCTTCAGATTGTGGTGGTTTATAGTGTATATTTATGCAATATACATAATATATATACAATATATTTATATTGCATTTATAGTGTCTGATTCGTATTTATTTAACACACCAGTTAATTACAAGCCTCTTGAAGCATCCTTACAGCTTAGTTGTGCATTTGAGAACAATGTAGTGCAAGTGTTGGGAACTGGTCCCTTAAACCCCTTAAGACAAGATTATATGTCGGCTACACGCTCCACATCCTGCACAATCTATTAGAACAGGGTTGGATCATAGCAAATAATTAAAAAAAATCTCCTTCAGGCAATCATGACACAGTTACTCCACATCATCTTCTGTGCTGCTCTCCTGTAACCTCACCAAGCTCTATAGACGACTGAGGTCAAAATTATTAGCCCCCCTCATGAAATTAGACAACACTCTTGATTTCTCCATGAAAATGACAATCAACAACAAGTGTTTGTTTTTAATAACATATTTGTTTCCAAAAAGAAAAAAAAATGTCCACTAAGTTCAATTGGAATATTCTATTGATGGACTAAGTTGAAACAAAATGAGGAAACAAATGAGACATTCAAAATTATTGGCCCCATGGCCATTAATAGTCAGTGGTGGCCCTTCACTTTGAGCACCTGCCACAGATTCCCAATAGGACTGACATCTGGACTCTCTCCAGGATCCTGGTTTTAGTATCCTTGAGAAGCTGTTAGACTAATTTTGATGCCTGCTTTGGGTTATTGTCTTGTTGCCTAGACTACGAGCAGATTTCTGAATATTGTCCCTCAAAATATCAACATCATTTTTTTTTTCTTGATGCTACCCACACAAGGCTCCCTGTCCCTGAGGCTGCAAAACAGCCCCACAGCATGATGCTCCCTCCACCATGTTTAACTGGGGGAACTGTGTTCCTGGGATTGAAGACATCTCCCTTTCTTGACCAAACTTAAACAACATCCATGTGCCCAAACTGTTCCAGTTGATTCCCATTAGACCAAAGCACAGACTTCCAAAACTCATCTTTACCTTTCAAATGTTCACAGCAAACCTCAGTCAGGCTGTGATGAGCCATTCTTTGAGTAAAGGGATTCTTCTGGGATGATGATCCTGACGCCCACCATGATGAAGAGCCCTCATGTTTCTTGAAACAAAAGGGGCGTAACTTTACATTTTTTAAAAGGGCGCCCACAGTCTAATGGGCAAGAAGTTCACCCTTCAATTGTAAGATCAGGGCTAGATCCTCAATCCTGGAAGGCTACATGTTGAAGTATCCTTGGGCAAGATACTAAACCCCGAAACTACCCCGAGTGTTGTACTAAATGGCTGCCCTCTGCTCCTCATGCACGCGGATGGATTAAATGCAGAGAACTAATTTTCCAAGAGTGATCAATAAAATATAAATTATAATAATTATCATTAGCATAAGAAATACTGGTGAATGTTGCTTACATCAAGTTACATCAAAGTTTCATCTATTAGCAAGAAGTTTAGAAAAATGTTCCATAATTCCTGGGGGGCTAATAATTTTTGCCTCAACTGTATCTGCAGTTTTTGCCCTTGAAGATGCTACTAGGTACGTTCACACTTGCAATACGCACTACAAAGGTAAAATTATTTCAGAGTGAAGTGAAGACAAAGCTGTGATCTAGAAGATGAAGCCACGCTACAGTTTTATGGGTTGTAGCTTCAGGCCTGAGACCAAGGGACAGGTCCTGCCTCCATTTTTTCACGAGTAGGTCATGTTGGTGCACGCAGCCCCAATGTCGTTATGAAAACACTGCTCTTCATTGGTTCTTCCTAATAAGCACTTGTCTGGTGTTTCATATAGCTGACGACAATATCAGGTAAAAAAAAAAGGGGTCGAGTGTGTTAAAAAACAAGTTAGTCTTGTTGAAGAATGTAGACATAATTTTATCTCAGAAGCCCAGAATGGCAGCATATTTTTTTTACAATAGATCTAACAGGTCACATGATTCATCAACCCTAAATCTCCCTTTGTTTTAACTCTAATTCCTACATTTAAGAACTACTCCAAATGTGTTTCACATCAAACTTTATTATTGCATTTGAGATTTTTGTGCATCTCTTCTTGCATAGTTGTTTCATAAATCTGTATTCAGTGTTCGCTTTCATGAAATCAAGGCACAGGAAAGATCAATAAGAGTGATCAAGTTTTCTACTCACTAGCATTTATAAGTACATTTTCATATCAGACATTAGTTTTTACAGTGTATTTTATTTTACAACATAAGTTCAGATTTTTGATGCAGGGTTTTGTGGAAAGATCACAAAAAATTAACATCTTACTTGTGGTAGAGGCCCCTTTA
Source organism: Pachypanchax playfairii (assembly GCA_006937955.1). Taxonomy (NCBI): domain Eukaryota; kingdom Metazoa; phylum Chordata; class Actinopteri; order Cyprinodontiformes; family Aplocheilidae; genus Pachypanchax; species Pachypanchax playfairii. The sequence goes on along the minus strand of SSNP01000136.1, from coordinate 713,344 downwards.
AATGACCTCAGTTTGGAAAAATAGAGATTAACTGTGACTGGGCTAAAGAGCTAATGGCTAATTGACGCAGGACTAAGACCACAGTGGATTATTGCCATTTTAAAACAACTCCAATCCTAAAAATTAGGGATGCCCCGATCAGGTTTTTTTTCCCCTCGAGTCTGAGTCATTTGATTTTGAGTATCTATACTGAGTATTGATCTGATACTTCTGTAATACATTAAAAAAAGAATAAAAAAGAGCAAAAAAACAGACCCAGGATGTTCCTTATTTTTTTATTTAATTCACCCTATTTTATCAACTCTGTTAGAAAAAACAGAGCACTTCTTTGAGGTAACTTGAACAATCAAGTAATAACATAAAATCTTCACTTTTGGACTTTATATATCCGCGTTCTGATCGGGAGGTAACGTCCGATTCCGACTGAGTCTAAAACCACATGATCGGGCACTATTTCCGATCACGTGATTGGATCTGGACAGCCCTACTAAAAATATCATAATAGTTTATTTGACCGCCATTTTCTAAGCCTTTAAATTGCTGTCAAATATTACAGAGTTATTTACAAAATATTTTGTGATAAAATTTGCTGTGCTAATAGCAGCACCAGCTAGCTGTAGCACTGTCTGTGTGGCCTGAGGCACTTGCAGCAGGAATATTATAATGTGTCAGTCTTAGTAACACTGTAATGTAAAACTGTCAGTGATATAAAGGTTTATAAAATGACTTTTGTATTTACTACCATAAAACATTAGAGATTTGAGTTCTTTTAAGATGGCAATCAACTTTGGTCTTGGCCGTTAACTCATTCAAACTAATCTCTATTTCTTTGAACTGGGGTTGTTCGATGGACTATCTAGGTAAGATATCAAATGTCCATAACTTCTCTACAGAACCATGCGTCAAAAAAACTGACCTATTACTTTAAAGCTAAACCTTTTGTGTTTGTGAAACCACAACTATAGTGGGTGACTACAGGACCCTCACACAGATCTGTAGGACTATGGCACAAAAAGCTGGATTTGATTCTTGTATTACATTAATCCAAGTGTTCAGTATAATAGAAACAAACAGCTATAAAGCTAAACAATGTTTAGGTTTGAATTTGTACTTTCTTGGCGTTGTCCACACACTGAATATAGGCCGAAGCGATTCTGGAGCAGGACAGAGTCTTTCCTGGGTTTTCTTTATAGCATTTTAGTATCTGACTCTGCAAGTCTCCACACACGGGCTGAATGTTAAAACGTCTGTGGAATAAAAAGCACAAAAAGATCTGAATTGCGCACAATCACCAAAACGCTGCAAATATTTATTAGTCACACAGTTTAGGACTTAATTTATGAAACAATCAGGATGTTGACTTGCCTAAAACGCTTGTGTGTTTCTTCTTTGCCTTTCTGGAAGTTCTTAGCAGACACTTTGTAAAACTCTGAATGCTATGAGGTAAAACACACAAATTATTCTCACTGTGAAACAACAGCTAGAGAACATGTAAAAAAATATTTTTTTGGTCTGAGAAGGCTATTTAGTTTCCATCTGCAGTCTTTCAGGTTGATACTGAGTATTAGTGCCCCCTAGTGGACATAAATATTGTGAATCCTAATTTGGCTTAATCTCTTATTTGAGGGGAGTTTTGTAAGATTAATAATGCTTCATGCACTTCTCGACAACTTAGAATAATAAAAAAGACAGAAAACATTAAACCCAGACTGACAGAGTTTTTCATAATAATAGTTTTAATAAGAACTTGGGACCTTCTACAGTTTTAAAAGTAAATATTAATGAATAATGTTATATAGGCTCTTAAATTATTTTAAAGCTTTTGGTTTAAGGACAATTTAAACTAAAAAAGCCCATCTCTGCTTTGTTGGTCCTGATAACACAGTTCTAAAATTACAATCTACATGTTCTATCAACTCCTTTTTGTTTTTAATTATGTCCAATTTATGCAACAAACCCAATGAATGCTGGTGTTTTCAACAGGTGAGTGCCGATTTACTTGGACAACCTCTCGGGAGCAGATTAAATCTGTGCATATTTTCAGTAAAACTAAAACGATATTTTACATAAAAGAAGTCTGAAAGTTTAATGCTTGTAATTTGCCTAAATCTGATTGTTGACATTGAAATAATCTAGTCAGGCTGAATTTTACGTTTTAGAACTTTCTAAATACTTTTAGTTTCCTCAAAAATGTGCATCTTTCTTACATTTAGTGATGGTGTCAATCCAAAAATACTTCAAACTGCTGAAAAGTGCTTCAGTTGTTAACTTACCTTTGCTTCAAGCTTTGCAACATGTTCCTTGTAGAGTGCATCTCTCTTCTTCATCTCTTTCTCTTTCTCCTCCAGCTGATGAGACTGTGTGAATTGAAGATTTAATGAGATCAGAACAGCAGCGTGTTCAAGTTACAGAACAATATCCAGTATGTTTGTGTTGATACAGCTTCAGATAAATGAACACAGCACATAAAGTGTGAGTAGAGCAAGCAGAAAGAGGAAGAGTCAGTCTCTCCTGTCCTACCTTCAGCTCCATCCACTAAAACAGGATGAAAAAAGACAAAGAAGCAGGATAAGAGAATGGAAGAGTTTGTGTTTATGACAGAGATCTGGACTCAAACAAAGTCAGACATTCTTTTTTGGCTTACATAAAGCTGCACCATGAGCTTCTCATCCTCTGCCTTTATTTTCTCTTTAGCTATGGACTCCGTCAGCTTCTCCATGTACGCTGCCTTCTCTGCTTCCAGGGTCGCCTTTACCTGCTGCTCGACCTGAACCTGAGCTGCTGCGTCGGCCTCAGCTCGAGCCTGAACTCTGACCTCCTCCAACCTTCACAATCACAAATTACACATCTTTTACAACACAGAAACAATCCATTCTTCAGCCCGTCAACGGATCCTGTTTCCTGATCTAACAATCAGAAAAATGATCAACAAGACAAAGTCATTTTTTAAATGTAAAATTATTAGTTTTGTTTTTATGTTAATTTGGTTTTAATAAAAATATACTGAAAATCCTGCATCACAACTTTTACTTATGTTACAGCTTTTTGTGTTCATTTGTTGATCTATATTCAGCTAGTTCATCTTATCCAGGAGCAAATACTAAAATCAATCTTGATTTAGGGGCCTGTGGTTGTGGTTTTAGTCTTACTGTTGCTGTAGTTCTTGTCTCCTCTGATTGATCTCCTCCTCCAGACTTCTCTGCATCTCTGTTTTGATCTTCTGTCTAAGTTCTTCCTCCAGCAGCTCAGGAGAAATAGGTAAAGCTGCATCTGAAAATATCCAAGTTTGTGTTTCATTATGTTATATTATAGTTTAACTTTATGAGAACGACATACTGCACCTCTAACACGTTGTCTTCTGGTTGAATTTAATACAAATTGTGGCACAGCGTGTTAGAAACATTAGTTCAGATCATTTGCACAAAAAAAAAAAAATTCACACTAAAGTAACAGATTCATCTGGTTAAACACTGAAGTCTAACTCTGGCTGATGATGTGATGGTTTATGCCTCCGTTACTGAGAACAGAATAGCACACCTTGCTGTCTTGGCTCTTCAGCACTGCAATGACTAGATACAGATTTAAAGCAGTACAAAATAACTTTTACAACTTTAAGCTATGGTTTTGAAACTTGTCTAAGTCGATACTAAGTGGTTTTGGCAAGATGGCGCCAGCGTGTTTGGCTTGCCGTCTGCTGCTCTCTGCTTTCCTGATCTTTTCATTTTTTCTATGGTATATGGTTAACTTTGGATTGGCTATCCTAACGTATGACCGTGCCACGCTACTGGATCTGCGATCGCCATGGCTCTCTTCCCAGGATCATAATCATTATCACTGGGAGGCCCAGCAAGGACTACACTCCATCATTCCAGCCTCGCTGTGGAGAATTCCCAGCCCGCTGTGGTCTGGTAAGCGCCGCCGCCGACGTGGCAATCGTAGTGGCAACCTGGCTCGTGTTCGCGTGGCCTTGGCGCGATCCCCGGAGTTCAAAAAGTCTCGACCTGGCAGGCTGGCTCGCTGCCGCTCTATGAGGTGCTACCTGGACTATATCGACCATCGGCCCCTTTTTGCTTCTGGCTCTGGCGGATCTGAGTCCTCACCTCGCCTTTCTCTGCTCTCTTGCAGGTGCCGACGAGGCGTAGATTTTTCAAATCTCCAGGACCTGATCCGCTTCTCCAGCTCCCATGCACCAAGGGTGGATCTGGTGCCGCCATACAGGTTTGCTCTGTTGAACTCTCGTTCTGTTCGCAATAAATCTTTCATTATTAAGGACTATTTCATCCACAATCACCTGGACCTCCTTTTTATAACGGAATCTTGGATTACTCTTGGTGATTTTGCTACCATTGTTGAAACTGTGCCTGCTGACTGTTTCTACTTTAACGCTCCAAGAATAACTGGCCGTTGGGGTGGTCTTCTGACCATCTTCAAACGGAACGTTATCTGTAAGCCCATCACCCTCCCTGTCAGTTTTACTAGCTTTGAGATGACTGCTTGTGAACTATGCTCTTCACCTCCTGTCCTCTGCGTTTTGCTGTATCGCCCTCCCAAATACAACAGAGATTTTATAACTCAGTTTTCTGACATTTTATCTGTCATTTTTTCACGTTACGATCATGTGCTCATCTTAGGTGACTTTAATATTCACATCTGTTGTCCTGACAAGCCCCTTGTGGGTGACTTTTTCTGATTGACTCCTATGGCCTGGCTCAGCTGGTTAGTGGGCCGACGAATGAACGCTCCCATATCCTGGACCTGGTGCTTTCTCATGAACTGAATATCTCTGACCTGTATGTTGATGATGTTCATATTTCTGATCATTTTCCAGCTTTGTTTTGCCTTGATCAATCTAATGCCTCAGTAGTTAATTAATGTAAGGTTCGGTCTGATCTGTGGCTCTGTTCAATCACTAGAACTCTCAGGAGTGATTGCAGGAAGGCTGAATGCCGTTGGAAAAAGGACAAACTCCAGATTTCCTACCAATTAATGAAGGATACCTGGGCTCGATACCAGAAAGCAGTTAGAGACGCTCGAAATACATTTTTTTCCAGTATTATAACAGCTTCTCTTGGTAACCGCCGCGTTCTGTACCAGGCACTTAATGCTGTTCTCTCAACCAGTAATCAGCACCTCCCCACTACCTCTGATGATGTTCAATGCACTCTATTTCTGAACTTTTTCCTTGAAAAGATTGCCAGTATCAGGAACCAGATCCCCCCCCCCCCCCCCCCCCCCCCCCC
>SSNP01000136.1:658234-708094 GCA_006937955.1 Pachypanchax playfairii | reverse complement strand
CCCCCCCCCCCCCCCCCTCTGACACGTTTTGCTGAGCCTTCCCGGCCTCAGTTTTTTTTTACCATTTTGAACAACTTTCCCTGTCTTCTCTGTGGAAAATCCTGTCTGTTTTGAAGCCGTCAGGCTCCCCTGTTGATCCTGTTTCCCCACGCTTCTTTAAGGAGACCTTTTCAGTTACTGGCCATCTTGTACTAAACATTGTTAATAATTGCTTATCCACTGGAGTTGTACCTCATACCTTTAAACATGCTGTAGTTCAACCGGTTTTGAAGAAGCCTGGTCTCGACACTTCTGTAATGGCTAATTTTCGACCAATTTCTAAGCTCCCTTTTTTATCTAAACTGTTGGAACGTGCTGTTTTTAACCAAAATATCTCCCATCTCAATGATCACTGTTTAATGGACCCATTCCAGTCAGGCTTTCGATCCTTACATAGCACTGAGTCTGCTCACCTCCATGTTTTTAATGACATCTTCCTCACCCTAGATTCTGGCTCTAATATTCTGTTGGTGTTGCTTGATCTCTTTGCTGCCTTCGACACTGTCGATCATGACATTTTGTTGACTCGACTGAACTGCCTGATTGGCTTCCAGGGGATAACATTAGAGTGGTTCAGGTCCTACTTTTCTGCATGCAGTTTTAATGTTATGATGGGCACTGCGGCATCTCCCTCATCAGCCCTCACCTGTGGTGTACCCCAGGGCTCGATTCTTGGCCCTCTCTTATTTAACGTGTATATTTTGCCTTTAGGCGACATTTTCAGGAAGCACCACATTGATTATCACCTTTACGCTGATGACTGTCAATTATATGTCTCTGTAAAGCCTAATGACTCTCTACAGCCCCTCACTGACTGTCTCTGTGATGTGAGGACCTGGTTGTCGGCAAATTTCCTTCTGTTGAATGACTCTAAGACAGAAGCCATTATGTTCAACCCTATAACCTCTCTAAGCCCACAATTGGCCCCTCTCCCTCCCATCATCTCGTCGGGGCTAAAGACCTGTGTTTCAAACCTAGGGGTCAAGATGGACCCCCACTTAAAAATGGACACCCATGTCAACCAAGTAGTGAAGACTTGTTTCTTCCACCTGAGGCGCCTCGCCAAAGTAAAGCCCATTCTGAAAAGACACCATCTTCACTCAGTAGTTCATGCCTTTATTACATCCCGTCTGGACTACTCAAACTCTATATTAAATGGCATTTCCTCTGCTACCATCGCCCGCCTCCAACTGGTACAAAATGCAGCAGCTAGCTTCCTGACTGGCACCAGGCGGAGAGATCACAGCTTCACTGGCTCCCCATTCACCTTCGTATAAAATTCAAGATCCTGGTTTTTGTGTTCAAGTCCCTCAACAACTTGGCGCCTGACCATTTGTCTGATCTCATCCACTCTTATGTCCCCACGAGATCCCTCAGATCAGCTGACCAGCATCTTCTGTGTGTCCCTAGCTACCGCTGTAAGTCCCGCAGTGAGCGGGCCTTTTCCATCTGTGCACCGAAGCTCTGGAATCTCCTCCCCTTCACATTAGACTTTCCTCCTCTCTTCCACTTTTTAAGTCTCAGCTAAAAACCCATTTTTATTCACAGGCTTTCAATTCAGGATAATCCTCTTTATTCTCCCCATCTGAGTTGCTGTTCTTTTAACTGTTTTTAATTGTTTTTTAATTCTATTTTTAGCCCACTCGTTTATTTTATCTTGTGCTTTGTTCAGCGCTTTGGTCGGCTCTCATGCCGTTTCTTAAATGCGCTATATAAATAAACTTGAACTTACTGAAAAACATGTTCATCTTCATATTAGACACTCTGGACGCCTCAGATGGCTTTGCAATGTACTAAATAACCTCCGTAATTTGGGTGGCAACTGGAAGTGGTGTTCTGACGATTTATGCTGCCCTGAAGAGGGTCCTTCTCCTCTGGGTGTGTTCAAACATTTGCCTGTCGCTCTGACAATGCAAAGAAAGTAAAAATAACATCATATGTAGTGTTCCTGTCCTGGGAGAATTTATTTGATAGGTAAAATATATTTATGGAAAAATATAGAAACAAAAATAAATGATAAATCTGTTTATTGAAGTCAAGACTGTGGAATGGCACATGTGTAGCACATCTCAACAGGTAGCATATTTCTGCAGAACACCAGTTCGAGCAACAGCTGTCTGAGATACAGCTGCGGAGAGGTTATTCAGTACTGCTTAACATGAATGAAATTTCATCGCCATTTTGCACTTTTTATTGCCTGGCACTGCTTGAGTAGCCATTAGCATGTTGATCTACAACAGTTTGAATTGGAGGTTTTCAAAATAAAGTCAAATGCATCTTTGGGCATCTTTCAAGTTGTTTCAATTTTGAAACAAGATTGCTAATTTGGACGCAAAAGTCACAGTATAACGATACTATACTACACTATAAATGTTGTTGACCCAACAATGGCCAATAAGGACCCAGAGGGTTTTTATATAGAAAATATCAGGGAATGATCCTAAAAATATGTTTAAATAATTAACAGGTCCCACTCACTATAAACAAGAATACTGTATAAACTTCCAATTACATCTCGTTATGAAATAAATTGTCAATTCGCACTATGGCAGCATTTTTCATCAGGGCAGCATAAATCATCAGAACACCGTCACGCCTGCGATCCAGTGCAGTGAAGTTATTAAATGTAATATGGGGAACCAGAGGCGTACAGAGTGTCTAATATGAAGCTGAACATGTTTTTCGGTAAGTATCCACTTAGACAAATTTCATAACAGTAGCTTAAAGTGGTAAAAGTTATTTAGCTAAAGATTTTTGAAAATATGTTATGGTGCATGTATCACAGTTTGAGAACCAAGGCCTTGGAGAGTGTTCTTCTAAACATTGTACATCTGATTTTATAATTTTAACGATTTGTTCTAGGTCTGATTTCAGTTGTGCAATTTACAGCATCCGTATCAGCGATCTCATTAAACGGGAGAACTGAAATATGTCACAGATAGAACCTAACCTGTCGCAGGTGGTGGTGGTGTGTTAAAAACACATGCTTCATCTTCATCAGCAGGAGGTAAAAACGTAGTCGTGTCGGGCTCTTTATCTACTGGAGCTGCATTATTTACAGGAGCATCAGTGGGAATGACAGACAGGTTCTCACACTGACACTGGGATGAAGCTTTGTCCAAAAGTGGATCTAGAGTAAGACTCAGAGCTGCAGGGGGGTCTGCAGGAGGAGGTGATGTCACATCAGTAGTTGGTGGCACTTCTTCAGCTACAGAAGAAGAAACTTCAGATTGAGTGAGAGTTGGTTCTGTTTCTGAAGGGAAAGCTGAAGCTTCAGCTGGGGCAGAACAAACTGGGGAGGATGAGATTACTGGTTCAACTGCTGGAGGAAGCTGAAATGTTTCAGCAGGTGAAAATGATGAAGAGGCAGCAGGTTCAAGAGAAACAGCTGGTTTCCCAAGTTCACAGGTAGTAGATGAACGAGAGGACTCCATAGCTGGGAGAAGGACAACGGGACTTTTGGTTTGTTCTAATGTCTGAGGTGTAGTTGATGTCTCTGGTTCAACATAAGGTGGGATAATGGATTTAGCTGGAGGTAGGACTTCTGACTTGACCTCAGGAGGTGGGATAACAGATTCAGGCATCACAGGTGGTTCAACCTGAGGAGAAGGTGGCGTAACGCTTAGAGGAGTGTTTGGTCCTGCAGACTCCACTGAAGCTGGAGGAAGGGAGTGAAACTTGACTGGAGGTGGGAGGATGAGTTTCACTGGAGGAACACATTCCACTGATGGTGCTGTGGGTCTAGCTTCCTGAGGAGGAGTGGACTGAGGAAGAAGAAGAGGAACTGGAACCGGCATGGTCACTGGTGTCTGTGGTTCAGGTGGGCTGTGAGAACTGTTGACTGTTGAGGAGTGCTTCATCCTGTTGATGACTCTGTCTGACAGCTGAGTAAAAAAAGTAAATCCAGTCAGTGTTAGGAGCGCCTCCTACTGGACACAGTGACCATTAATTCTAGTGCATTGGATTATTGTTTATTTTTGTTTCAAACAGGTTTGTGGTTCAGAGATGTTTCATAAAACAATCAGTTAAACCATCTTTACTTAAGTAATTTGGGTTTATTTCATTTAAAAACTTGTCAATAAAACAAGATCCTTAAGTCAAAGTTTCCATGGAAATATTGAAGGTTTTTTCATAAAAATTATGATCATCTAATTATTTAAAGCTTTGAATGAACCGGAAGAATAACTGTACTGTTTTAAAAAGAGAAATAGAAAACTGATGACTTTCATTAAACTAAAAAAGATACAATTATATACTATTATTTCAATCTTAGAATGCTGAACTGAAGATGATGTTAAATAAACTTGCATATTTCATTTCCAATAAGTGACAACAATCTAAATTTATCTCAGGAGCGGGTCGCACAACAAACACGGTGTTTTATAGAAGGACACGATCCAGCGCACAATCATGTCGCTTTCAAATACAAAACAAAATACATATTTATATATTTACTCACACGAATGCCCTTGAGAAAAGTTATTCCTCCGCCTTCTTCCTCATCGGAAAAGCGACTCGGAATGTTTCCCCCCATCCAGTCCCGTTGCTGGACACACGCTTTCTGTCTGCACGGTAATGATTTCATCCACCGAGTAGAAGAACTCGGACAGAAATCGATTGACAGCTGCAGCTCCCTCTGAGTGTCAGTAACAGCTGCTGCCATTGGACAGTGCTAAAATACGCCTCTGCTGATTGGTCCGACGCATGTAACATTTAATGGACCGTAAGAGAACAAAGTGTCCCGGTGTGAGACACGAATTCAACATTCTGCTTCTCTAATAACGACTGATACAAACATAGACGTGTAATAAACTACTAGAAGTCTGTTTTTATTGGAGTGTGGAGATTGATTGTTGACAGAAATTGGTGCAACACACCTGAGACAACAGCTACAGCAAAACATACTAAATGTATATTCAGTCAATAAACATGGAGCGAAAGATCTGACAACTTTCTAAAATGAATATCTAAATACCATCACAAAGAAAAATTAACTGCACCATCTGTGAATTAATGCTACTGAGGTACAAGTATTAAAGAAAAGTAGGAGTGACAAGTTTTTCTTTTTTTGCCTGGCAATAAAACGAAAACACCCAAACTAAAATATAACTTGTTTTTCATGGTGGAATCATGGTTTTGGTTCAGTGTGAGTGACATGACGTTTTCCAGCTCAGGCTCTGAGCTTTAACTCATAAATCAAAGGTTGGTTGAGAAACTGCAACTTTAAAGGGACTGTTCAGATCTTCTGAAGTGGATTTCTGAGGAATGAAAAATAAATCTCACCTGCACCTGGATTAGCTCAGATCCAGGAATGACTGAAATCTGAGAACTGCAACACATGTTTAGTTTTAACATGTGCAGTAGCTACAGCAAGTTATACCACTCCACTAGAATTAGTGTTGTGCCTTGTAGGAAAAAGCCCATATTGTACAAATATGTCAAAAAACAATTGCCCAATCAAAGGGTGAATGTACTTAAAATAACAAAAATGCTACAAATTATTCTGTTTGCTGGTCTTTTCATTAACTCTGCTGACAGATAAAAGTTAAATGTTATCAGCACCTTCCTCCTGTAAACTGTTTCATGTTTGTATATCTGGAGGTTTGATCAAGTATGAAAACAGAAAATAAACTGAGACTCTATAAAAACCACAGAATTAAAAACAGTTTAAGTCCAACTCTGAAGCAGACTTTCTCTCTGTTACATCACTCCGTCTTCTTCTGCTTGTTGCCCTTCAGAGCTGCACTCACGCTGCTCCACACCTCCGTATACAGCAGAGTGCCCACAAACACCACGGCCGTGCCCACCCAGTGCCAGGTGGTGAAGGGGTTTTGGAAATAAATGATGGAGAAGATGAGACTGAGGAACTTTCGGAGTGTCACCACCAGAGTGACGGTCAGTGAAGTGCACTCTGTGGTCAGGATGAAAACCCCACGGATGCAAACGTACCTAAAGAAGTGGTTAAGGTCTGCAAAATGACTCTAATAAGTATCTCACTAGGCCTCCGACTGTTGGTCCCAAATTACAAACAGCCTTTAAAAAATGTCTCAAAACCTTAACAATTTCTTTGCATTTTTAAACATCTGCAGAATAAACTCTCTAAGTATCAGCACTCTGTGACGTCACCATGGTGCAGCCAATCAGAAGGTTATGTTGCTCTCTGCATTTTATAAGATAAACATGGAGGCAGTTGTTGCACACGTGCTTCTGAAAGAGCCTAAACTCTCTAAGCGCCAATAAACTGCTGCTCGCTCTGTTTTCTGTTTTGAACTTAACTCCCACAGCGAGTGCAGTGCAAACCATGTCCTATCAGTCTGAAAATCTGAAAACTAAAAAAAAAAAAAATTATATATATTAATTATCCTCACTTTCAGGTCATAATAAAAATAGTTTGTGTTTTCAAAAGACAGGTTTTGTTGAATAACTTGAAAGGACCTTTTAACAGTCACTTCTAAGTTTAGGTTATTAGACTGCAAACAGAGAGAAAAACAAAACAATAACTTTTTTAAGGATACTGTGTGATGACATTCATTAGCAAGTAGATCCACATTATTGGCATGCTCTGCCCAATCAATGGAACGGGAACAGGAGCTGTGAAGGAGAACATTTCACCTTGTGATAAATAACACAAGCATTCCTGAATGTATGTTTGTGAGTGGGAATGATCTGATTTGAACGTACTGCTCTGGTTGAAGAGGATACAGTGATTGTAGATGTCTGTGGAGAGAAGCAGGAAGCCCGGCAGAGGCAGGAAGTGCTGAAAATATACCAACAGAGTCCAACAAGTTCATCAGACGTTTAAAGTGCAACATTATAAAAACATTCCCAATTAGATCAGTTTCCATCATTAAATATTTTTTAAAATATTCTGTGTTTGGGACAGAGTTAAAACTGACATTATAGAAGAGAGCCTCTTTAGAGTGTTTCCCATATTTCTTGTAGAGCGTCTCCTGGAAGATTCCCATCCTTGCCGACATCAGGAGAGCAAAGGTCAACATGGCAATTCCTGAATGAACCAAACACCATCAAACAAGCCACAATAAACTGAATTCAACAAGTTTCATCCAGGCAAAACTCAAACTCACCAATGAGCCAGCGCATAAAGGCATAGAAGCCGTGCTCCTCTGATCCATCACTGGACACGTCATGCTGAAACGTATCAGCATCATCATCAACACAGTTAAAATGATGTTTCATCAAACTACAGAGAACTCCTCCCACAGAAGACTCACCACTTGCTTGGCAGACATGATGGTGCAGATGAAGATTCCAGCAGAAACTAAAGCTATGGACAAATATTTGCTGGCTGAGTACCTGCAATTAGAGAGGCTGAGATGAAATCAACTTGTTTGGACAGACTTTACATTCATGTGAGCTGAAGAGGAAGTATTACCTCTTCTTTAAGATGATTATTCCAAGGACCATGTTGGCAATCAGTGATCCCTGTTGACACAACAGTTCAGCCACAGGTGACAGACGACACACTTCTCACAAAAGTTAAAGATAATCGGCTTTCAGGTGAAATTTGAGTACATTTGAGGAGGAACCTAAAATACACTCTGATCTTTACAGGTGAACTTAATGGGAACTTTCCTAAACTTCTGAATCCACATGTCCAGCTGTTTAATATTTCAGTACTTTTAACACAACTTGTTGTTTTCTAAAATGGAGCTTAATTACTAAATTCACAACAAGTCAATGAATCTACCAGTACATTTCTTGGTTCAATCAGAATTGGTATTTAAACAGCCTCCATCATCATGCTGTTCACATTCTGACACAGAAGCCACATCTAACAGCTGATCATCAGGACCTCAAACCTCAGTACTTCAAGCAGGATGTTCTCAGACAGAAGTGGTCACTGAGCTTAGAGTGTCACAGAGTGTCATCAACAGGTTGAAACAGAGACTGAGGGAGTCGCAGAAAGACAGAAGTGGACGTCCTTTGTCCACGTCCCACACTGATGATGCTTCATTACAAAGTGGCCTGCAGAACAGAATGATGAATGTCTCTCAACTCCAGGCCTGTTTAAGGGAGTTGGGAGACACCAAGTGTTTTGTGATTCAAAACTATTTACAACAGTATGGCTAGACAACCTGCGATAGTATATGACCACACCACCAGGCACAGACGTCCTCATCTTGCATGGACCAGGAAGCATTTACACTGGACGAGAGACCAGTGTTCCTCAGGGCTGTTGATTCACACTGAGCAGAAATGATGGCCGACAATGATGTTGGAGACATCAAGGCGAGTGCTATGCATCAGCCACTGTGATCAATTGGAGAGGTCTTTGGTGGTGTTACAGTGTAGACAGGTGTGTTTATTCAACCCCAACACGTTGTGATGTTACAGTGACAACCTGAATCCCATAGAAAACCTCAGGGATCATCAGAGTCTCCATGTAGAGGTTCATACCTCCGAACCTCAAAACGTCAATGAACTGAGGGCCTCCCTTCAAGAAGACTGGGATGCCTCAACAGACAATAAGTCGACTTGTGAACAGCATGAGATGTTGTTGTCAAGCTGTAATTGATGCTGAAAGTCAAGGTGAGAAGTTACTGAGACATTAACCTTCTTTGTTGTGATAAACTCACCACTGTTGCTGGCCTGAGGTCTTTGTTTCAATAAATTGTTTGAGATGAGGAAATCATCACAGCAGGCTTCTACTTAAATGTCCTACTTTCATGATATAACACTGCAATGTTCTCCACAGGTTTCACACGAAAGCTGAATATCCTTAACTTTGTGTGAGTAGTGTAACAGACAATGAGAGGAAGACGAAACACTCACCGATCTGAAGATCATGTGTAACGGCATGGCGATGTTAAAGTTCAGAGCATAGTTATTGATCACACTGACAGTGAAGAACATGGTCACCATGATTACATAGTTACTGGGAAAAAAGAAAGAACGGAGACTTTGCTGTTATATCAGCTCTCCATCTTTAATCCAGCCTCCAGCCCCCCCCCCCCACACACACACCCACCTGATAGGGATTGCTGGTTTTTTCCTCCCAAAGTTTGTTTCAAACACAAATCCTTCTAAGGCAATAAAGACAAACTGAGCAAAGGTGACAATGTTGCCACATCCTGGGAACTCTCTGAAAAATAAAGACCCACAGGTGAGAATTTAACAGAGGTAATTAACAGAGAGTCTTCCCTTTAAAGAGTTTTTTGTTTTGTTTTTGCAAAGTATTGCTCAAAATGTTATAAAGAAAAAGATATAGAAATAAAACCTATCACTTTATACAACATATGTTTAAATATAAAAAAAGGTTTTCTGAAGCACAATTTCGATTTTTACTTCAGAGATTAAAAAAATGATTCAGAATATGTAGTGAAACTGACTGAGATGTCCGATTGCACTAAACACGTTAAAAACACAACAGAATTAATAACTCCAGACATTATGTTTCGATCATAAATCAGCTACATTAAATAAAACCTTGTAAAGTCCTCAATCAGTTCAAGTTTGTCACTGACCTCACGAGCAGCTCCAGAAACACCACGTTGCTACAACATCCAACAAAAACCAGCAGAATGGCGAACGCAGTCCCCATGATGGTTTATAACAGAATCTAGTCGTTACTTATTATAGAAACTAACTGTGATGCGCATTTTGGGTTTGTTTGGCAGGGGGAGTTTCTCAATGAACTATCTCCTGTTTCAGCTGAACACGTCCGAATCTTCGCTCTTCCTGTTTAACGCGCTCGTGGTAGTTGTAGTTCTTTTCAAAACACGGAAATGCGCTGTTTTCCGTGAGTTTGACGTTTTCCAGCTAAAGCGCAACATTATCAACAAAACACGTTTTCATTTTTATTAGAGAAACTTTAGTGTCAGTTAATTTGAGCAGAAATCATTGACTAGCTAGAAGCGAACAGGCACAAACATTTGGGCACAAATATGAAGAACAAGTACGTCCAACATCTAAATATGCGCGATTACGTCAATAGATACAGAAAAATGTAAAGAGTAGTTACTCTGTTCAAAATTTGTTTCTAGCAGAACTTTGACAGTGGCTGTAATGAAATTTGGTCAATTTATTCTGAATAAAAAATTTATTTTCTAGTTAATGTCATAATTTTATTGTGTAAAATTTTCCTTCACAGTTGGTGGAAGGATGATTTACCTACTGGATCCTTAAAATGGTGGAGGGTCAATCAGTCTGTGGATTTTGATTTGATTTTTTTTGTTTTTGATTAGGACACTTTTGGTCAATAAAGTAAAAACAAAACAAATAAACAAAAACAACAACAACAAAAAAAGACAAATGAAGACATTCCCCAAGAGAAGACATGCATCTGTTTTAAGAAAATAGACACTTTACTGATTGCATTAAATTTATTTTCTACCTAAATGCTATCAAATACCACCATGCAGATATTACCCGTTTAATCTCTGACTTGAGATCATTAAATCAGTTTTAACAAACCTCATGATGGGTAAGCATGGAGCAAATTTAGCAATGTTGAAACTGTGAATTTTACACAAATATTTTAGAAAGTGACTAATTCAAAAGCTGGTGTTTTCATACAGATGGTAATGTTTTTAATATTTCAAGTCAAAATGTTTGTAGTTTGAATAAGACTTATGATTAAGTACGGAAGTATTTATTATTTGTTTTGTTTATTTGATTTTTATGTGTTTCCATCATACATCGAACATACACAAACAATAAAAATTATCCAAAAACCCTCAAAGACGGAAGTAGCATCTGTCTTTTCGACGATCTTCGACAGCTTGCGTGGCCACCACTTACGTGGTGGCGTAAGAGACGAAGAACAAACCGCTACCTTTGCCTCCGTCCGCCGGTGCCGCTGCTGTCGTGTTGTAGTAGCACAGTTCACTTGTATGGTAGTAAGTCTTGGCGTTTACAGCCTTTCCGGGAGGTGGTATATTTTGCGAGAACAGCCAAAATGATTTCACTCACGGATTCACAAAGTAAGAGCCATTTCTGTATTTTTACCGCCGTTCTTTGTGATTTCTTACGCGTCCAGCAGCTAAATGTGCGGAGCTAACAGCACAAACACGATTGGCTGAGAGCAACGTGACGTCATTGCGAAGAAATGATTTTCAGCTATGCATGTATAAGACAAATATTAGGGAGAAATGTATGAAAACTCTTTTACCTGCCTTGGAAAACCTAAACCCGGATATTCCTTTAATTGTCAGATAAAACTCCAATTATCATGAAAATTCTTTAAAATTATTGTGTAAAAAGCAGTGAATCTGCTGAAATAATTAGGATTGTCTTGCTTGTTTCTCACAGAAATTGGGATGGGTCTGACAGGGTTTGGTGTATTTTTCCTCTTCTTTGGGATGATGCTGTTTTTTGACAAAGCACTGCTTGCTGTGGGAAATGTAAGTTCATCAAACACTTAGTTTCTGTCTTACGACTGGAAAAAAAAGTTGCTAAACCAGAGATATTTTGTGTTTTCACCCAGATTCTGTTTGTGTCAGGCCTGGCCTTTGTCATCGGCCTGGAGCGTACTGTCAGATTCTTTTTCCAGAGGCACAAAGCAAAAGCCACCAGCTTCTTCCTGGGAGGAGTCTTTGTGGTTCTCATCGGCTGGCCGATTATTGGCGTAGTTCTTGAGATCTACGGTTTCTTCCTTTTATTCAGGTCAGCTTGGACAGACCTAGTATGCTGTTTGTTTTCCTTGTCACTCTCCGTCTTAATGTTGCTTTATTCTCACTCGATTTGCAGGGGATTCTTCCCAGTGGCAGTTGGATTCATGAGGCGAGTACCTGTGCTTGGATCATTACTCAGCTTACCTGGGATCAGTGCTGTAAGTATCACACCAATCACTGGAAAAAATTAAATATATTTAAGATGCAAAACACTATCATTCTGTTTTAATCTTCTTGCTTTTCTTTGTTGTTTTTCAGCTGGTTGATAAAATTGGTGAGAGCAATGCAATGGTATAACACCAAGCTCTTAAAGCCTGAAGAGGAAAGTCACACTATTTAACATGGCTTCTAATTATGAGTTGATATTTTTGTTGATTGTTGCCACTTCGGAATAGTGAAATCCAACATTTCCCTGCAGGAAAGACATGTGTATCTGTGGATCATGTACAGATGCCATACGGTTCTTTTACTCTGTGTTTGTTTGACTGCTTCTGAACAACATCACAAGTGATTAATTATTTTATTTTTATTTGTATTTGAATTCCATTCCTTTGTAATATTTATGGACTGAATGTTCAGGACCCGCTGGACTATCAGAGGAGAGTCGAGAGCCTTTCAAAGATTCCTGTTCTGCATATTTGTGGGAGCAATTTTAACGTTCCTGTTTGGCGTATTACAGGATTTCCAAACTTTAAAATAAGTATAACTGAGATCAACTTTATAGAAATGTGAACTGTTATAAAAAAGAAATACTGCAGGCATTTATACTGTAACTTTTATTGTCACTTTTATAATTGCGTAATTTGCAATAAAGTGTCTTTTTTATTAACAAGTTTGTGATTTTTATGCAGCAGATTAGTTTTATTTGATAACAGAAAACTGATTTACTGGTGTTTGTGCTTCTGAATTAAAGGTACCCATCCAATCTTCAGGGAGTGTTGACGTACTGTAAATGACTAGAAACAGAAATGGGTACCCCCTAGTGGCTGGTTGCAGTATTAAGTCCCTCCCCCTCCATGCGAACTAATGGGACATTTTCCTAACGAAAAATACAAATACACATCAGATCAGTTTTTACAGCTGTTGATTCTTGAAGTTCCTACCTTCAAATATTTATCTTCTGACAGTTTCAGCTGTAATTAATTATTTGAGGTTTTATTAACACTGCTAAGGTTTTGTCCAGGTGAGCAGGCGGGACTTTTAGCATGGCAGCACCTGTATAAGAGAAACTATTGCTTCAATTTTTAACAGTGTTAGCGGATGATACTGATGGTCTGATTGTAAAAAGTCTAAAACTGATTCTTCAAATCTTAATTATTAAGGTTGAACTCCAGTTGCTTTTATGGTTTTCAAGCAAACAAGAAATCTTACAGCAAACAGCACAAAAGTTTTATTTCAGCTGTTCTTGTTTAAATTGAACTTTACATAAGCCAGATTTGTTTTAATTGTTTGAAATGGCCTCAATCAATAGTTGTTACATTTTTTCTGAGACTCAAGATTTTTTTCTTTTGCCTCTTTTTTGCTGTTTCAATCTAATATCAGACAATTTTAATCGGAACATTTTAAAGTCACTAACTCTGACCTAAGATTCATTTATGCTTAAATACACTCCTGAGTGTCGTGTCGACACATGACAGAAAACCTGACAAGCAGCCAGTTTTAAATAGGGTCTTTGGGAACTTAGTTTTCTGCGGCCTGTCACAAACATGCAGTTTGAAAACTACCAAAGATGTCAGTTCTTAAAAGCTTTTAGGTACTGTTGTTCTTCTGTATATAGATTTCTAGCCCTGACACTTCTTTTCCTTCACTTGTTTACATGATTTTTATTTTTAAGCACAACTTGAACAATATTTCTGTCATTGTCAGATAGAAGAACAGAAAATTGGGTAGATGCGTGGGCTGGAGAGTCATAGGTAACCGGGTACACGTGTATGCATATGTGGAATGTGTAGTGAATGGTTTTTAATGTAGGTGAAAGATTGTTTGTTTGGCTGAGTGAGTGGAGTGTGGTGGGCGGCTGGGCCTGGCCCGGCAGGGGACAGAGGATGGAAATTAGCCTAGACTATAATCCTGCATTTGTGTATATTTTGCATTAATTGTATTGTATACTTTATGAATGCATTGTCCCTTTAAATAAATAAATACAAATACAAATACAAAAGAGTAGCAAAATTTAAAAAAAAAACAATGAAAACCTTCAGAAATCATAAAGAACTTTAAAAAAACCCTTAAGAAGGTCTGACTGATATCAAGACAGAAGAGGCTGTTTAAAACTTTCTGGTTTTGGTTCAGGATTCCTGAAGTTTGGAAAATACCTGCAGCCCCAACAGAGCAGGAGAAAACTGGAACATCTCAGGAAGGCCCCAGGATGTTCACGTAGAGCTCCACTCAGAGAGGCTTCATGCACAAAGTGAACATCGTCAACATCTTCATGCTGTGAGGCAAAAAAGTGAAACAAACAAAACAAACAGGCAGCTGTTGACTGAAAGCATCAGATCCACAGCCTCGGACCTCCTGCAGGTGTCTTCATCCACACTGTCACTGACATTCTGTCACCACATGACACTCATTCAGGAAGTCCCATCAGCACCCCGAAGATCCTCTGCTGCTGCTGAAAGGCTCAAAAGTTCAAGCTTATCTGGTGTGTCGGGTTGATGTGGAGAGACAGTTTGAGCAGCACTTGTCACTCAGTCAGCTGGACTTTTAGTGATAATGTAAAAAATTACCCATCAGCCCCGATCATGGATAACAGACTGGTTCATTCATTTGCTGTTTATTATCAGTGAGCGAGGGAAACGGGCACACCAAAACAGACAACGGTAAGCTATTATCACTGTAATTATTATCATTACAAGTATTATTAGTTAATTAGTTGGTTCGTTTTTAGCATTTGTTTGTAATTTACTTTAAGACTTGAGAGATAAAAATGTTATTATAAAAAATGTAATCTAAAAGAATTTGCAAAATAAATCATTACTACTCTTTTACACAAATGATGAATTTGGTTCTTCTCACGCTGCTGATCAGCTCTGACTGGCTGCAGCTCAGAGAGAAAATAATACAAAAAAGCTTCAAATATGTCTATTTACATATGGCATCAAATTACAAGATTAAATGTGAATAAATAAAGTAAAAGCATCTCTTCCCAGAAATTTAATTTTAAACCTTCAAATTTCCACCTGGCGTTCAAGTCATTTAGTCTGTTCTCAGGTTGATTTTTATATAATTAGTCAATAAATATAAGTTAATTTAATTCGAAATTCAATATCTTTTATTTTTCTATTTTCTCTTTGAGATTAAAAGAGTATGATTGGATTGATATATTTGATATATAATTGATATATTTTTATGTGGTTGCATTCTTCTTGTCTTTGATCTGATGTGACAGAAAAAGGTGTTTTTAAATGAGCATTTGAGCACAAATACTAATGTTACTCAGCGTCACTTCTACTTTATTGCACTGAATCTCAACATGTAAATACTTGATAACTGACGCCATGATGCAGCTGGAGGAAATTATACAGATTTTAATCTGATAGAAAATGGTTCCAGGCTGCACAGTGATGCAGTTGGTAGCATTGTTGCCTTGCAGCAACAAGATCCTGGGTTCAAAACCGTATTGAGATCTTTCTGCATGGAGTTTGCATGTTCTCCCTGTGCATGTGCAGGTTTTCTCTGGGGATTCTGGTTTCCTCCCACAGACTAAAAATATGCAGGAGGTCAATTGATAACTCTAAATTATCCCCAGGTGAGTGTGTGTGTGGTTGTTTGTCTATATGGTCTGTCTTGTGGCCCTGTGATGGACTCGTGACCTGTCCAGGTGTGACCCCGCCTCTCACCCAATGACCGCTGAAGATAGACACCTCCTCTCCGTGACCCTGAATAGGATTAAGTGGGTAAAGAGAAAGGTTCCTTTAGTGTGTGATAAACAGCAGCTTGAACATTATGTGCTACAAACTCTCTTTGTAGATCTTTCTGCTGTTTTCACTGCAGAGATCTACGATGTCTCTGAAAGTCGTGCTGCTAGTGGCGTCTTTGGTGTCTCAGTGTTGGATGGCTCCACAGGTGAGCTCAGTGTTCACGTTTATATCTCTTAGAATTTTAATAGGAATTAAACTTGTCATTTCTTGTGAGTTTTTCAGAGGAGAAACTGGACTCCTCAGGCAATCCTGTACCTAAAAGGAGCACGTAAGAACCCAGTGACAAGAGAGGTTTTAAGTTCTCTGTCAGATTCTGAGTAAACATCACTGATTGTTGCTCTGTTTGCAGAAGGACATTGCTCAGCGTTGGAGCGAAAAAGCAGAGAAGAAGGAAATGCTTCTCGTTTAGGTGTGTCTAACACGCTCAGTTATAACATCTCATGTTTTTAAAGGGGTCCAGTTGCAGGTTATTTCAACATAAACTGCAATAAAACTCAAAGATCTTTATACAGTTTTTATTCAACATGTTTTTAAAATGCAGGATAACAGATCTGATGATGTCCAACCTGTTTTTTTCTTTAAGGAACTACTTTTCATTTTAACCACAGATTTGATAACTTGATCTGTGATGAATAAAGTTAACCAAAAAGTTGCTGTTATTAATAATCTGAAGTTTTAAAAAATAAATCTGTTTTATTTGATGTCTCAGATTAGGAATCATGAGCTGAACAAATACAGGTGATTACTAGGAAAAAGTAGCAGAAGCTGTTAGTATAGCAACAAAGAAAACATGTTTTATAGAATAGAATTTTCTGACTTTTATTTCACATTTAAAGTATTTAAATGCCCTAAAATAGTCATTTGATTTGAAGAGGAATGTTTGGCGTTTTACTTTCATGCCTCTGATCTTACAAATTACACAAGTATTTTAAAGATCTTTTGTGTCATTTATGAAAATGCTTCTTTTCAATTTAACATGTCCTTATCATAAGTTTCAAAAACACCTTTCTGTTTTGATTGTCTTCAGTGAATTATGACCAGATCAGTGATGGACTGAGATCATCTGCTGCCTCATTCCTTCTTCTGAAGCTCCTGCAACAGGCCGTGGAGGAAGGTAAAACTCTTCATCCTCGCCACCTCTGGTAAACCATCATCTGAAGGGTTTTAAAATGGCTTTTCTTCCTTAGGTGGAGGCAGCGACGATCAAAAATGAAATGGAAACAGTTTCTAAACATCACCAGGAACTACTACCAGACCTGTTCTCTGTTAGAGAAGCTAGATTGGTCACTACTGCATTTAAATTGAACCTGTTGCTCTTTAAGTTTGCTCAGTATTAAAATGTATTTTAAAATGATAAATTGTACTGTTATGTGTCTGTTGGTGTGAAAACTGAATCAGAAATAAAGCAACATTAAAGCTGCAGGCAAAACTCACAACTGTCACTCATTCACACTGTTAATTGATTAACACTGAGCATCATCACACTTTCTTTACTGACGTCTCTGAAAGAGTCATGTCTGGGTCAAAAAACATTTTAAAAAACTTGAAGGACTGATTTTATTTTCTGATTCTTCTAACGCTCTAAATCAAAACAAAAATCAGGAGTGGAAACATTATTTT
The DNA here is from genome assembly GCA_006937955.1 of Pachypanchax playfairii. Classification (NCBI taxonomy): domain Eukaryota; kingdom Metazoa; phylum Chordata; class Actinopteri; order Cyprinodontiformes; family Aplocheilidae; genus Pachypanchax; species Pachypanchax playfairii. The sequence goes on along the minus strand of SSNP01000136.1, from coordinate 690,882 downwards.
ATAGCTCAATTTTTAATAATAATGCTCCACTGAAACTGCCAACCCACTCATGCAGATCAACATGAATAACACATATAACATGGACTAAAAGAAACTGACACATGATTCAGTCAATAAAGCTGAAAATAAACAACATCAGAACATCTGTGTCTGAACATCTCACTCAGTTTGCTTCTTCTTCAACAAACTGACACCTACAGTCAAATCTGAGGGAAGAAACTCCCAGCAGAGTGAATCTACAGTACAGAGAGTGAAGAGCAGAAGGTGAAGCAGCGTGACAGCATGGAAAGATGATGCTGCAGGACTGTTGAGAAGCTGCATCTATGTCGCCCCCTTGTGGTGGTTCAGATGTCCCGCAGATCCTTCTGGATGTCCCACAGCGTGCTGGCACTGGACTGCAACTGGGCCACCTCCTCATCGGTCAGGGTCATGTTGACCACGCTGGCCACGCCCCCACCGTTCAGCACGCAGGGCAGACTCAGGTACACCTCATCACTGATCCCATACATACCCTGTTGATGCAGAACCACACAGTGTGTATGAAGACAATGAGACTGGTGAGGGTCAGACAAAAAAGTTTTACTTTCTAAACACTTTCTTTATCAAGTGTAGAAATTTTAAAATGCATCGCATCCTCAGACATTTATATTGGTCATCTGAACGCCCCCTCCCAGAAAAAACAAAACATAAAAAATAAAAACGTATAAATTCATCGATTATAGTAGTGAAATATTCTCTATTTATGGAACATTTTCAACTTGCAGACTTGTTATTTATTTATTTAGCGAGGGCCTGAAAAAATGTTAGCATTTTATCAATAGCACTGCCAATATATCAGAAAATTAAAAAAAAGGTAACAACTTATCAAATAAAACTCAACTAATATATTTGCAACTAGAAAAACACTCTGAGATTGCAGAGCCAGGCAAAACCATGGAATGTGTTGTTACAGCCACATGCATTGAAGACAGCTCTGTCTCCCAGTGTTAAAGAATCCTTTAAAAAGTTCCTATATCCGATCACCCCAAAATTTATTTAATTGTTCCTTGATCCATTCAGGATAATCAAAAAAAAAAAAATACTGAAAATCCACCCACAACTTTGCTAACAGACAAACAAACAAACACCAGCAAAAACCTGAGCTCGTTGGTAGAGGTTAATATTTAATCTGAAAATAAATGCCTTCTGTATCATATCCATTGCAAGAAATTCTTCATTATGTACAGTATGTATGTGTTTTCAGTATAAAATGTGCTTTAGAGGTTTATAATAAAGAAAATATACAGATATATGCATTGTTGGGCACCTAATAATTGTAGATATATGTACACTATGCTTTATTTTAGAACTCAGTCTTCGATTTATTAAAAAACTGTATATGTTGAACAAACGATCAAATTAATGAAGATACCTTCACCATGGTGGAGACTGGATGAATTCTGTTCATGTTCCTCATAAGACTCTCTGTTAAGTCGGCCACACTCAAGCCGATGGCCCAGTTGGTGTAACCCTTCAGTCTGATCACCTCATAAGCACTAAGAAAAAGTACAAAAATAGTACAAAATATACAATTTAGAAATCAATAATTCAATGGTGGACTGCGAACCTTGAATTCAGTTACCAAACCTGTTGACTGAGGAGCCATTAAAAAAGACAAAACCATCGTATACGTCCGGTAATCATACCAGTCCACTATTAGCTTGTGCAAAAATCAGGATGGGCAACATGGATCCAACTTAAGCTTAATTAAACTTAATTCATTTACCTGATCAACCAGGCCCTCGCGTCTTTGACAGATTACTATACAAAGACGTGAGACGTGAACATAATGCAGGAGGATCTGATTGGTCAGGCTAACTATTCATATCAAATCGTTCTAAAATGGGTCTCATTCATCAAAACAAATTTAAGTGAGGGAATCTACCCCTCCACATAAAACATAGTTTGGCTCCTGTTAAAGAATAAACTGTTGCCTTTAAGTTCAACGTTTCCTTTTTAAAGGTCCTACATCATGCAAAATCACCATGGTGTGATGCTACTTCCTTATTAACCCCCCCAAAGTGGTTTTTGGCTTAATTCACACATTTCTCAGTAATCCTCCTGAATCTTGTGCTCCGAGCAGCTGCTCCACTCTCACCTGGAAAATGACTGACTGTAATATAGTGATGTAACAATGTTACACCAGGACCTGCCCGACGTGTCCCCACTGCCCCTGCAGATTAAATCTTCTATTGTCCAATTTCGATGAGCTTGTGCAAATTGTAGCCTCAGTTTCCTGTTCTTAGCTGAAAGGAGTGGCACCCGGCATGGTCTTCTGCTGCTGTAGCCCATCTGCCTCAAAGTTCGACGTACTGTGCGTTCAGAGATGCTCTTCTGCCTACCTTGGTTGTAACGAGTGGTTATTTGAGTCACTGTTGCCTTTCTATCAGCTCGAACCAGTCTGGCCATTCTCCTCTGACCTCTGGCATCAACAAGGCATTTCCGCCCACAGAACTGCCGCTCACTGGATATTTTTTCTTTTTCGGACCATTCTCTGTAAACCCTAGAGATGGTTGTGCGTGAAAATCCCAGTAGATCAGCAGTTTCTGAAATACTCAGACCAGCCATTCTGGCACCAACAACCATGCCACGTTCAAAGTCACTCAAATCACCTTTCTTCCCCATACTGATGCTCGGTTTGAACTGCAGGAGATTGTCTTGACCATGTCTGTACAGTGTGTATGTATATATATATATATATATATATATATATATATATATTTACAGTACTTAGTGTGCTAAGATTTGTTTTAAATGAGCTACAGAACTAAACTTTGACTTAACAGCTGCAGTCAGAGTTTTGTACTGAAATCTGTAAACCAGTGTTGTTGCTCTTGTTTTCCCGGGGGAAAGCAGATTCTGTCTTCTTGTATGGGATGTGCAGCTATGTAAAACATGATGAAAAAGGTTCTTTTTAAAAACATTTTAACAAGAATATTTAATATGCTAAAAGTGTCTAAAGAAACCTACTATGCTGTTTCTGTGACCTCCAGCTTACCTGTCCACCACCATCTTGTGAGTCTGTTTCCAGTTCTCCTCATCTGAGTCAGTGCCAATATTTGGGTTCAACGTTTGCAAGTTGACTCCAGCCACATTTGTCCCACTCCAGACAGGCACTAATACACACAATATAACCATTAACATCAATAAAAATACACAACAGCTCATAGAGTCACAATACAGGCTGATGGGTTGTTTGTGCTTAATCACAGGCAGAGAAGTTAAACGCTTATGAACATCTACAAATCCACACCACTGGTGTCTCCATGTTCTCCCAGAATCCATCCGCTGAAGCTGCTGGAGTGGATCCCCAGTTTGTCAGCCATCAGAAAGCGGAAACGTGCAGAATCTAAGTTGGTGCCACTGCCGATGACTCTGTGTTTGGGAAGGCCACTCAGTTTCCAGGTCACATAGGTCAGAACATCCACTGTTAGGGATGTTAACAACCAGATGAAAACTGAATATCTTTGAGTTTAAGAGGGAAAAATGTGTGGGAATGTAAAAAGAGTGTACAGTACCTGGGTTGGATACTACGATGATGATGCAGTCGGGGCTGTATCGAACAATCTGGGGAACAATGTGTTTGAATATGTTGACGTTTCGCTGGACCAGGTTGAGTCTACTCTCCCCCTCCTGCTGACGGACGCCAGCCGTCACAATGACAATGCGAGAGTTAGCTGTGATAGAGTAGTCTGAGAAAAGGAGAGAAAAAGGACATGATGGTTCTCACTTCAAGGTTCTAATCTGGGTTTGGATTGACAGATGATACCAGATAGCAGCTAAAATTTAGATTTATTTCTGATGACCCAGAGGCCTAATAACCCCTATTTCTGATATACTGTAAAAAAAGACATCAACTCGCCTTTGTCTGCAACTATTTTGGGGGTTTTGAGGAAAAGGCTCCCGTGCTGCAGGTCCATCATCTCTCCTTTCAGCTTATCCTCCACCACGTCCACCAGGGCCAGCTCGTCAGCCAGCTCCTACAACACATCAGTGAAACTCAGGACAGTCATGCTCAACACAGCTGTTACTGTCACACAGCTGAATATAAACTGACTTTTTAAAAAGACAGGTTATGTGTCTTCGCTTTGAACCATAAGACAAGAGATCATCAACATAGTGTTCTTTCTAAGTAGCTGCAGAGTCAAAACAAAAAGGGTAACAGCATCTAAACGTCACGGACGTCAAGACTAAAATCAGACTAAGTTCGGTTTGAAAGTGAAAGTTTAACAGATGCCTACACTGATTGTACATGTTAAGTGGACATCAACATTAAAAACACAGTAACTACACATTCAATAGACTTAAATCTCTGGACTCTTAGGGCGTCACACTTATCTGTCCTTATCACATATGTGTATAAAGATAAACCAGTTGTGCTGCCATTTTCTATTTTTCAAAAGTGAAGTCACAACATCTCGTTTCCAGGTGCTGCCATGTTGTATTTCTGGAGCCAGAGTCCAGAGATGTGGGGCCAAAAGTCCTCCTACTCAGCTGCCACAATCATGGTGTTTTTTTAAACCTCAAAAAACACAAATACATGTAATTTAAAAGAAGAGGAATATTTGAACAATCAGCAGCAACATTTGTGAAGAAATTGTGAGAATAAACAACAGTTGACAACAATGATCTAAAATCAGTAAGTAAATAGTTGAATGTTTAGTTAGAACAATAACCCACTTTTTTATATGAAGGGGGTGGGACTTAAAACTAGTTCTGGAACCAGCCACCAGGTACTTCTGAATTATAGCTTGATGTCAAGTACCACCAGAATAAAAGACTTTTACAAACCTTGTGTCATTTTGAATCACTCTGCTTCCTCTCCTTTCATCACTACATTTCAGCATCTATCAGATGTCATGGTTGGATAAGGCACTGCTGTTTTTACCATTGTTTGTGTGAATAACACTATTGGTTTAATATTGAATATTTCATATACAACAATGGACTGAGCTTGTGGACCAGATGTGGCTCAGGAGCCACCAGTTGATGATGATGGAGATGGACTGTAAACACAATGGTTCAATCCAAACTGGCACTGTTTATTTTAGGACCACAAGTCAGATGTTACATTCCTGTTTCAGTTAAACTATTTCATTAAAAAGTTTTTGTAAATCTTCTCTGTTAATGATCATTTCACGTTTGTTGTCTGTACTTTGGACATTAAGGAGATGAGATCAAGGTGCCAGGAGACAAGTAATCTGGTGTCAGTCTAAAAGAATCCTGGGTGTTACCACATACTGTGAAGGCAGTGTGTGTGTGTGTGTGTGTGTGTGGGGGGGGGGCTTGTATTTCTGACCTCCTGAGGACCCGTTTCCTGACTTTTACTATCTTTCTGGGGTCCGAGGGTTCTTGTGGGGACCGAAGCCTGGTCCCCATAAGGGGGACTCCCCTTTTTAGAGTTAGGGTTTGGTTTATAGGTATGGTGTGAATAGAGTTTTAGTTAGTCTTAGGGTTAGTTATAGCTCAGTAATGGTTAAGGTTAGGAAAAGGGTTTGGGTTAGGTATAAATCTAGTTACTAAAATCAATGGAAGTCAATGGACGGTCCCTATAAGGATAGCAAAACACACTTGTGTGTGTGTGTGGTATTGTACCTTGAGCAGGATGCTGACAGCACAGGCCATGCCAACCTGACCCACACCCACAACTGTTACTTTATTCCTGGGGGGCTCAGGAGGACCGCTGATCAGTGGGGTGATCAGCTTCTGCAAAACTGAAGTCATTTTCAGTGCTGTAAGAGGAAATTGTATCTGGTCAGGCACCATGATGGTCACGACATGACAGATAACAGATAATCAACATTACATAGAAAACCTTGAGTATTCAAACTTCATAAACACTCTGTTAAAGTGTAAAGAATAACCCTGTCAATAATCTCATCAGCACTCGTGACAGCATAACTAAAATGCACACACGCACATCACAGAGCTCCGTCCTGCATATTTTCTCTCAGCAGAGTTCACCTTCAAACGACATGCACACACAAACAGCAGCAATACTTGCTTTCTTCGACGAAGCTCCGGGCCGCAAGGTAAAAACACCACCATGTAATGAACATGGCAACCTGAACAGAGCTGTGTCCCCCACCTCTAACATCCACAACACTTCTCACAGTGCAGAGAGGCTGAAGGCAGGTTATCAGCTGCTGCAGCACGACTAGCAGAGATCACGTGTGACTCAGGGCTGGACAGAGGAGCTGCATGGAGCTCCTCTCCCCTCCTCTCTGTGGGCTCTAATGAAGGATGGGGAGCTGTAATCGGATGTCTCAGACTCAACTCACTGACTGTAAAAGGTAATACTGTAATCCCTTAACGCTACTTCCATCTGCTGCACCTGCTCTACAAACCAGCACAGCTTTAACTCCAAACCTCTAAATAAGAACAACTGTTGTAATTTTATATCAGAAGAAATTAAATTCAGGTGAACTACTTCATCTCTTAGTGGTTAATAACTTAGAAAATATGTTGTTGCTGATGACGTTTTCTTATGCTTCAACATTAATTCATAATAAACTAATTTTTAAAAGAATTCACTCTTTTATAACAGACTGAAACTAGATTATTATGAGTGATGTGCACTTCAAGCATGTAAACATGAGCTGGTTAAACACCAAGATCGGTTGGAAGAGAGGAATTCCTCTATAATTGTCCTCGTCAAACTAAAAACTTTTCCTTAACATTTCCAACCAGTTGAACTCAGATGTGGTGGATGTGTCCTAACTTTAGTTTTTACACAAACAGTGAATAGACTAATGTCAAAGAAAAGTTTCAAAAGTTAAACTTGCAGATTGTTCAAGCTATTTACTTCTTTCTTTGTTAATAATTCGAGAGAAAGTTACATTTTCCAGCTCAGAGACAAACAAGATTTTAAACCTGTAGTTTTATTATATTTAAGTTGAATTCATACTGCTTAATTTCTTCTTAAGTCCCAAAAATTTGTTTTCCTTGATGCACAAAATGGGATTGACATTTTTCTATGGGACCAAATGAAGAGAGAATGAAGCAGATGGATGTAAAACTGAGGGAAATATGTTCAGCTGATAATGACACAAAAAAAACCTTCATAAACATATAAAAATATACATTACAAAAATATCCAATGTTAATCTAGAACTGTCAGCTTCTGTTGGGTCTCTGAAATCTACATAACACAAACATTTCTCTTCACCTTTTGTCTTGAGAGTTCGGTAACTTTGAGTGAAGCAGATAGTCTCCTCTTCCAAAGAAGGATTTGATGTTGGCGTGGCGTTCTGTCTGTGCGCTCGTCTTCCTGTTGTGTCGTCAGCCCACAGCCTACTGGATTTAATTAACTAAGCCTCTCCATCTCAAAGGCTCAGCTAGAAAAAAAGGGTTTGTTCACAGATATTACAATAATATGTATTTCTGCACTAATAGTGACCAAATATCATTTGTCAAATTGTTTTATAAAGTAATTAGACTTTTGTTTGATTTGTACAAGCTAAACAACAACAAAATGATTTTCAGCTCCTGTAAAATAAAACTTTGGTGTTGAAACAGATTTGGGTGCACAGTGGTGCAATTAATGTTCTTGCCTTGCAGCATAGATGTTCTGTGTTCGATTATTGGATAGAATATGCATGTTCTTCACGTGTACGAGTTGAGTGTGTGAGTTTTCTCCAGGTGCTCCGGTTTCCTCTCAAAGACCAAAATCGTGCATGTAAATTGTCCCTGTGGTTTGTCTCTGTGTGATGGACAAAGGATCTGTCCAGGGTGTAGACCCGCCTCTCTCCCAGTGACTGGTGCGAATAAGAAACTAGTGGGTAAAGAAAATGATGGCACTCAGGAAACAACTGAGCCACAGACTCCAGTGATTGTGTCCAAATAAATCCAAGATGTCAGAGCTCTGAGTTTGTATCTGAACATCCTGAATGCACTTTGTCACATATGTCAGTAATAAATGCAAACCTTATGGAGGTCCTAATAAACTGTCTTTGCAATAATTTGGCCAAATTACAACTTGATAGCCGCACCTTGTCCTTGGAGCAGATTTCAGCAGGTTTTATGTCAGTATCTCACTAGGCTGCTGAGACACAAAACACAAAGGAAATACATTTTCAGTTGGAATTACAACAAATTTTGTGACATGTTCTATATTTGGCTGGTCATGTAGGAAATGTGACCCACTTGTGATTGTACTGAAAATGAATTCCCTGTCATGCACTCATTCCTTCTTTTGAAACATTTGTATAAATTATTAGAGTCTTCACTGCTCAGAATTCACAACAGACATTAAAATTTTAGTCTTGAAAACTTGTTCCAGCCCATCATTCAGCCAGACATCTGTCTTCAGGAGAAAATTCAATTTTAAGTGATTTTTCTGTTTCTATTTTAGAAGGTAATGTTCTGCATTTTTTCATTAGCACATCGCTCTATAACAACCAAAGGTTGGTTACGTTACACTGGGTACAGGTTAAAGCATGCGACTTAAACTTCTACGAAATGACCCTAGATATTTTACATTTAAAGTAGGGATGGCTCAATACCACTTTTTCACATCCGATACCGATACAGATACTGCAGCTTTGAGGATCGGCCGATACCGATCCAATCTGTCACTCTAAACACTGTTTACAATATGTCGTGGATGTAATTTGTTTGATACTGACATCTAAACAGCTCTGCTGGCTTCTGCTCACGTGATGAAAACAGGCACATGGCAACCATGGTAACGGGCAGCTCCCCTGTGTTACGGCAGGTCGCGCTACGACTTTTTTCCCTCAAAGATAGTTTGGGCTTATGGATCGGATGGGTTCTAATAAAAAAATCCGATGCCCGATCCAGTCATTTTGACCTGGATCGGACCATCCCTAATTTAAAGAGCTCACATAGTCAACTCTGGCTCAATGTTGCTCAAGGTTAGATTCAGAATAATCACTCTATGGAGATAACTCTGCCTACTCTTGAGTCAGTTCTGTTCAGCTTTTTAAGTCAGTGAGAAATTTTTTAACTTATTTTTTGGTGTCAAATACTGTTTATTCTCTAAAAATGTGGATTAAAAACTAAAACAAATGTATCTCAGAAAATATGTCAAGAATATAAATGTGAAAAGATAAAAAAACTTCTGGTAACAATCAAATTTATTTCATGACACACAGCCTACATGAACATAAATAAACAGATTAAAAATCCTTCCCCACATAACCCCTGTCATTCCTGTCCGTTGTGGGAGAGCTGCCAGAAGATAAATCACTTGTGTTAAATCAAATTCACATAGTGTGATTTACATGTTAAATATTGCTTTAAACTGTTACCTTTAAATGTTCTATAAAAAGTTGAATACGTCACTTTTAGAAAAATATCAAAATAGAAACAACCCCCACCAGAAATCCTTCCACCTCAACATCCCATCTGGTGATTTAATTCTCTCCTCCTACGAGTGACAAGCCTACAATGTCTTTAATTTGATTCAGGCAGACGTAAAATACTGACGGAAACAAACTGGTTTAACTGTCCTGAAAGAAGTTCTGTTCCTCTACGGGTCGTCTTTGCACATCTTGCACTGTAGACAGGTGTTTGCTTTATGAGGTGGGCTATGTGGGTGCACTGCGAGAGCCACTCCTGTACGAAGGACTGAAGGATCAGAAATCTTAAAAAGAAAGTGATTAAAACAAAAACAAACAAAGCACTACAGCCCAGCACATAGACATACATATCAGCTTTTCAGTTTGTATGAGAAGAAAGAAAAATACTCAAAATTTGTACTTTTACTGTCCTCAGTGAGACTTTGTCAAATACGTAGTAATTCATATAAGAATCTTATAGAGGAATTTCCTTTTTCTTTTTGTAAATTGATGACATCAACATTGAATGCTAAAGTTTTCTACTTTCATTCATGGTCAGTTAAATCATGATTTAAAAAACAAAAAAAAAAAATGAATTGTACATGTAATCACTCAGCTCAATCAGATGATTTGAAAAACTGAGCAGCCTCTGGGGGAGACTGTAAAAAACAAAATCAGAATAATAAAATAACCTGTCTTTTATCTTCATGACACCTGATTACATCACTTATCTCCACCCACCACTGATGATGTTAAGTCTGAAATGATTCAACCTGAGCACCACAGAAAAAAAAACAAGTCTCTCTACCTACCTCTATAGCTACAAATCCAATTCTGACGTTTACCAGGAAACATGAAGACAGTATGGTATATTAGAAACGCTGCTTTATGTGTACGAAAAACAAAACAGAGAAAAAAAATACATTATATGGGAGAGCACTAAGTGCTAACAAGTGTCCAGGCACTTCACTGTCAGAGTAACACCTGGCACAGAGCGTCGGATATGAACTACAGTATGATCGCCGAAAACTACAACCATGCACAGAATAACTGGCCTCTCCCATCAGCACTCGTTTCTACATATAAGGGTTAAATTCACACAAAGACACAAACAATTCACAGATTAAAATCAACATTAAAATGAGCCTCTTGTGACTGCTGTTTAAGAGTTATTCAGAGGCTACTGCTTGAATATACCTCCCTCTTGTGGTGGGAGGAGAGCTGGAGAAAGTTCATCATTCCAATTAAATTTGTGTCCCTTGTCTGAACTTTTAGGAAAAGAAGAAGTGAGTCAAGTTTGCTGTTGAAGTTGTGGTTTGTTGTGGCAGGGAGGAGACCCAGAAATGGCATGGAACAACTAAGGATCTTTAGTTGCTGGTGCTCTTGGGGGCGTTACCACTGATGCCCAGGTAGGTGCCTGCTGTCTCCGCAGCATCCCGGACTGGGACGATCACGCTGTCCAAGAGGCCTTTGAGGGTGTCGACCTGCTCAGAGCTCAGGTTCTGGTACGCGAAGTAGAGAGAAACGCCAACCACGATGAGGAGCAGGAGTTTGAGCAACACGAACAGAAAGCCTCGTCGGGCGGGCACTTTGCTTACGGAGGCGGAGCTGCTCGGCTGGGAGAAGGACTCCGAGTAGGCGCGGGTCTCTGAACGGACGCTGCGCAGCGCACGGGACTCATCCAGCCAGTACTCACTAGGTTTTACAGGTCGACCGGCTGCTCCTCTGATTGGACGCCTGCAAGTTGCACTGATGAGAGAAACAATAAAATCTACTCAAACTCAAAGTTATCTAAAACACTGCTTCACTGGCCAGTTTAATAACTTTCTTGTTTCAATAGACTGAGTTTGTAAGAAAATTATCAACCAGTTAATAACAACAAGGAATATATCTTACATTTTGTACAGTAATTAGCATAAAAGTTAGATGAAGAGTTACCTGATGCCTGTTGGTGTGCTTATTTCATTGGCAAGGATATCTTCAACCACACTCTTGCTGGTCTTTTTTGGAGTCTCCTCAATAACAACCTCTTCCACCACCTGCCAGTGTAAAGTGAAACATGCTCACACAAACTCAAACTGGGATATAACAGCTGACATTAAGAAGCAGTAAAACGTGACTTGCTTTGGTTTGTCGTCTGCTGCTGCTGGTCCTGGTGGTGATGGGAGCTTTCCCTCTGCTCCTCACAGGCTTCTCCACCACAGGAACCGGCTCTGGTTCAGGCGCAGCAATCTCTTCTGGAGAAAGCGAATTAAACAACAGAACTGAGAAACGTGGCAGTACTTTTCTTTATTTTGCCCCCACCCCCATCGTACTAAAATAAAAGCCTGAAGCAGCTGTGGTTGGTACTCACCATCTTCTTTGTCGCTGTACTGGTCAGAGTTTGTGTTGCCATTCTGATTGCTGTCTACTTTGGGGAGAGTTGTGACATCTGTAGGAGGTTCTGGTTCAGCTGCAGGCTCATCCAAAAGCTTCTGCAGCTTCTTCTCGTACACTTTACGGGTGGAGGCTAACAGGACGGAGAAACTGCTGTCATTATAAAGGAGAGTGCAGTACATGCAGCTCCTGTTTCATTATGTCTGAAATGCACACTTGGAAGGTTCAAATGTGTACAGGTTGGTACGCAGACAAACTGCCAATAATGACCTCTATTTTATTGCTTCCTTGTGTTTTTCTAACTTAAATCCACTTATTTTGAGTATCAGATATAAGCAGCAGCTAACCAGTACCATGTACCTTTTTCCTCACGAAATCTGGTTTTGGCTTGATAAATACCAAAAACAAGTCACATATGCCCAAAAATCTATAAATGACTTTTATTTATAAGAATAAATAATGTTACCATTAAACATTGCAGCTGAGATGTTGTTTTGGTGCCACATGGGTGAAAAGTTTCTCAGCTGTGTGTCAGTACCTTCTCATTGCCTTACAATAGCAGAGTCTAATACTAGCCCTCAATGGTGACTTTTCCTTTATGTTTTAGTTGTTTCCTATTCCAACCCACCTGATCCGGTTGAATTACTTCTAAATATAGTCAAGTTTTGTTGATCAGCGGCTGATTTAAATTATTTGTGTTTGTGTAGAAAAACATATAAAACATGCAGGATTGAGGCCATGGAGAACCAAGACAAGACAGAACTGGTAGAAACAGTGGACTGCATGTTTTAGATGTTTCAACACATCTGATCTGCTGACCTAAGGACCTGCTGAGAAGGTAAATCACTAATTTGAAGAAGAAAAAAATTCGCTTAAAGCTACATAAAAACGTGTGCTGTTACGGTATTGACACGTCCTTTTTAAGTTTTGATATTTATCAGTTATGTGCAGGTTGATTTATCTGTTTATTCTGTTGAATGAATGAGTCTGTTGTGTATCTGTAACTTTTGAAGTAACACCTGATGCTGTTCAGTGTTCAGAAGCAGCTGTTCAGCGCATTTAACCGAACTCACCCACAATGGGCCCAGTGTCCACGCCGTGCTTTGCCAGCTGTTGTTTTAACTCTTCATCAGTGAGATCTGTCACCTCCACTTCCTCAGTACGAGGCTTATCTGTCTTTTTGGTAGCTTTCTGTATAAAATCAAATAAAATGAATCTACAATTGTGAGAAGAGCCAAAACTTAACGGAATAAGAAGTGAAACTGCAAACTTACTCTTCCAGAGCGACTTCTGTTAGACACCACCGGCGCAGGAAGCTCTTCATCGCTGGAGAAGGTGTCTGGAGGCGGACTCTTCTTGTTGTTCAGCACGGTCAGATTTTTCAGATACAGCTGCACGTAAACCTCCTTTTTATGCTCTCCGCTCGGAAGAGGCACATTGTTTGCTGTAAGCTCGTTCTTAAGCTTATCTTTCGTGAGCACTGACGGATCTTCGAGGAACTCTGCCATGCTAACGTGTTTTATGATAATTTCTTTTTTAATTTTTTTAGTTCGCTGCTTGCAGCTCAGTAAAAGGATCTAATACAGGAAGGCGCAACAAAAACAAAAACACTGACGACGTAAAGTGGCGCCTACCCGCTGCCGATTCGGCTAGCAGCACAAGCGCTTTATGAAAATAAATGCCCAGTTCCGCTTGTTAGCCTAAAAGCAAAAACATTCACGGGTAGTCTGGAATTTTCGAAAACGGATCCACGCTTGTTCTGAGGCTGAAACCCGCACAAAATTATACATTTATCAGATATAAATTGACTGAGTTAGCTTAGCTTTGTACCGGTCCACTTGCCTCTGTCTATCCGCGGTAGAAACAGGGCCATGAAAGAAGCTTCACTGCTATTGGACGAAGGCATGTAGTAAGCCTCGATCTGATTGGTTTGCTATGAATGGCGCTCTGGCAAGCTGCCGCCACAAAGGAAACGGAGACTCGGTGTTTTACACAACACTGGAAATCCTGCCGTGGAAATTCTCAGTGTAACTTTCATTATTCATCATGCTCAAAGTTTAATACTCCACAAAACCGATACGTCGAAGTTAGGTGACTAACTTAAAATGTTTTAAATGGTTAAATAACATTTTGCCGATTTATTTACTCGAAGACTTGAAGAGATGCACGTGGCTTTTGTTTACTCCAGTCTAATAAATGTAACGCAGTTTAACAATACTCTACATATTTATAAATATTAGCGGATTCTAATAATAAAAGCGTTTTGTATTACATAACACGATAAATATGCGTGTTAAACAGCAGAGGGCAGCATAACCACGTTGTCATAAAGAAAGAGCCCAATTTAGGTGTCTTAAATTGAGGTGACTTACCAAATAGTATCAGCAAAATATCCAATGTCCTTGACGTTATTAGATGCTTTTATAGCACATCTAAGTAAGACTCCAAATACACTGGTAGCCTACATGTCAACAATCAAACATGAAAAGGGCAAAAATTACAGCCTGTTTTACAGCTACTCTCCGAACTCCTTTGACTTTTTCAAGATCCTCTGATATCTAAAAGATTTTCAGAACAAAAGAAAATAAATTATCATTAAACAAGAAGAAAATAACAATACTGTTTGAATATGACAATATTAAAGGTCCCGTATCCTACTATTTTACAGCTTTCAATGTTTGGGATAGACACATATATGATAAAATCTTACCTTTGGTGTAGTCTTCATTTGTCCTTAAATATAACTTATATTCTGAAGTGATTATTCGACCAGGAAGTAAAACACTCGGTTTACCTGAAGGCCTTGTGCCAATACCCTACGGAGTAGGGTGCAGGGCACCTACGTAGGGTTGTAGGGCCTACGGTCCTCCACGAAGTGCACTTACCAGAAGTGTACATAAGAGTTCAAGTGCATAGTGAACAAGTGTGCAAACAATAGCAGCATTGGGGCAGCAAGGATTACGTCAATGGCCTGTGCCACAGCGTCGTATCTCCATGACAACCAAAATGGTGGTGCCGGTTGCTGTTTGCGCTATTTTGATGCTAGAAATGGCTTTAAAACTCCAACAAATAATCATTTTGGGGAGAATGAAGGGCATGAACTGAAGGAGGTGTATAATACAGAATAAGTGATTAAATTGTTAGTAAATAATGTTCAAAAATACACACCAGTACCGTTATTAATTTACTAGATTTTTCATCAGATATGTGATACATCTTTCCAGCAGAGAATCATTCGATTGTAATTACACATCCAGACAATAATAAAATATTAATTATTTTGATTCTACACTTGAGAAAACATTTTTTGGTCCAGAGGGCTCAGCGATTTCTCCACCGTATTCTTCTTCTTCACGCTTGTCAAAATTCACACGCAGCAATGCATTGCGGTCAATACCCTTCACTGATCGCTGCACTGATGCGGCAAAGTGCGGCTCAAGGGTGAAAAAGAGGTGGAGCCAAGGGCATGATTCTCCACTCTGGAGAATCTGGACATCCTACGCACTCAAGCCCCTCATCGGTAACGTGCAATTGAAGTTCACAAGGGTGCAAGTGCAAATACTGGGACAGGGTCAAAATCCCATCTCTCCTCCAGGCCCCTTCCTCATGAGTGCTGCCCCTCGAGCTGCCTGAATAAAATGGTCAATACATTTCTGTAACTCTCACAGCCAAATGCACATTTTCCCTGAGACATTTTTTGGAAGGTAAAATGCTACAACACGGTGGTGCTTAGTGTCTTGCTTCAGACTCTCGCAGCTCAGCACATGTGTGTTTAATCTGCAGGGACAGCGCGGACACGCTGGGCAGGTCCTGGTGTAACATTGTTGCATCACTATGTTACAGTTAGCCATTTTCCAGGAGCGAGTGGAGCAGCTGCTCAGAGCACAGGATGCTGGAGGATTACTGGGAAATATGTGAATTAAGGCAAATACCATGCTGGTTTAAAAAAAAAAAAGGAAATAACATCACAACATGGTTAAAAGTTCCAAAAAGTTGATTTTGCATGATACAGGACATTTAAAAGGTGGCATGTTCATCTGGATCTCTAGGTGTACTGGTACAGTAACAACCTCTCTTTTTGTGTGGACAGTGGTTTGAGGTGCGGCACTAAGTGGCTCCCCCCAAGTCCTTCAGATTTGACCTCTCTGGGGCTTTGAGATGCTGCTGCAGAAACCAAAGCAATTGATCCCCACCTCAGCCCCAAACCACACAAGAACACAGCAATTCACGCACAGTTCAGCTTTTCCATCATGGATTTGCCAATAGAGTGTGAGTGTAAAAAACTGTCGAGCCCTTGAGAAACACCTCTTAAGCTTTCTTTGTACGTAATTTACACAGAAAATAAGGCTCAGGCCAAGAATCATAGAGAGTGCCTCTTTAAGCATAACAGTCATGGCCTCTGAAAAATTATCAAAGCTTACTCTTTAATCGTCAACATTCATATTTTCAGAATGAGTTCATTTAAAAAGAAACAGCTCCACCTGATGTCAGCTGGTCAGAATATTTGACATATCTTGACAGATCATCATTTGAATCTAGAAAACAAATGAAACAACTATAGACACAAAAAAATAATTCATTTGAAAAGGAAAACCAACGAGCAGTTACGTAAAAGCTGAGCAGTCAAGTGAAATATTAAATGCTATGTTGTGTTTGGAAAAGACGGTGCATCTCAAATGAACACAAACTCCAACAGACATGCTCTAAAAATAAGGATTTCTGATCATTTAGAAAAACGTTGAACACAGACTCCTCAGTTGAGTTTGTCTTGGATTTTCAACCATTTCTAAACCCCAATTGAGCCGACCACAGAAGTACCTTAGGAAAAGTCAACCTTTACCACCCAAAGAATGTCTGATCCAATTCCACTGACACAACAGAACACGCTCTTGCGAAATTAATCAGTGCAACTCAGTTTCACCTCACCATAAGATAACAGATATGCTCCATTTTTTTTAGCTCTTGTTTGCTGCAGGATTTGTTTTGTTGTTTAAAAAAGATTTACACTATCAATTTACACATATAAAAGTGTGGCCACGCAAGGCTCAAAAAGGGTCAGTATCTCAAAGCTGATCCATCATGACAATCTCTAATCCTGCAAGGATGTTTTTATTTGCTGCCAAACTAATTAAGATCAAGTCCTGAGCAGTTTCCTGTACAAAAATGAGGGTAGGATGCGGGCAGTGAGCAGAGATTTGTGTGTCCTGGCCTCAGAACAGCCTTTTAGTAATGCTAACACAGTATATTTTCATCTGTTGACAATCTAAACTCCACTTAAAAGACACACACTTAGTTGTAGACATTTCTGTCAAAAGGAAAAATGAGACTGCCTCTCTGGCCTTGTTGATGCCCATTTGGCCACCTGCCTCTTTGTATCATAAGCACTCCACCATTTATTTGTATTACTATTATGATTTGGGCTTTTCCCGTTTTATTTGGCTCCTGAATACAGAGACACACTTGCTCGTGTCCTCACTGAACTTCGGGCAAACATTATTGAGTGTGAAGGCAAGAAAGACGCCCACACTGAGGCAACCAAGGGACAACATCTTGGATCATTTGGCAGAAAACTTTGTAGGCCATTTTCCTCATTTGTAAGGCATCAATAAACAAAATTAGACAAATCATCTGTCTAAATAAAATGTTTGCTGCAGTCCCTGGAGATATAGATTTATATCTGGAACACAACTGAAGGTTGACAGCACAGCTTATTTACTAACAATGACCTGACTTTGAAATATCCATGAGTCTTTATGCCCTTTCACCGACTTTGCACCAACAACTTGACATGCACAGTGAATGTGCACTGACTAACTGATGCATCATGGGTGTTAATGCATTCATATAGTCAACTTTTTTAGCGGTGATGCTGCTGCAGCTACAGGCTGCACAATTTACTACAAGTTCCTAATTATTCGTTTGAATGTATGTTTTTTTCTTCATAAAAAAAAAAATCATCCCGAAAAAGCAAAAAGCAAATAAACGAAACACTGCAATACCCAGGTCTGGCCAGCAGATGGCAAAAACATCCATAAAAATCCATCAATTCACTTTTTGTTCCCAACTGATCCTGTTCATGTCATAGGAAAATGGTATCTGTCCCCTGTGCTGATTGGGCAAGAAGTGGGTTAAATTCTGGACAGATTCATCACAGGATCACACACACACACACACACACACACCCTTAGGGGCAATTTAGAGCCTTCAATTAACCTAACATGCAAGTTTTTGGTCTGTGGGAGGAAACCAGAGTATGTGGAGAAAACCAACACACGACATGGGGAGACCTGCAAACTCAGTGAAGAAAAGCCCTAGCTGGGTTTCAAACCTGTGACCCTCTTGCTGCAAAGCAACAGTGCTAACCAACCCCACCACCATGCAACCTATCTACTATAATAATGTGTAACTGTACAAGAAAAGAAAATTGTACATTGACACTGTACAAAAGCAAAATTTGTGGTAATTAAAATGCTGCCATGTAGAAAACAAACAAAAAAAAAAACAATGAAAATGATGCAGTTGCTGTTGTCTTTTTAGTACACCCATGAAAGACAAAGCAAAAGGGGTCAAGCACAATTGAGACTGCAACTTTATTGTTTTCTCAACATTTACTAAGTACACATGCATAGAGTAAAAACCAGAAAAGCACTCAGAGAGCGCAGACCTCCGCCAAGCGGCTCAGTTCCCCCCATGTTGTGATCTACACCAAACATAATAGACACCCCCGATTGTGAGAGCTGGTAGGCCCCCTCGTCCTGGTTGATGGTCCCCTGGTCCCGTTTCCTGATCTCGATGGACTCCCTTATCCATCGTTTGAATCTGTTGCTTTCCATTTTGATTATTTGTCCATGATCCCAGTCCACATACCTGGGATTTCCTCATCCAGACACCACCGCGCACCTGTGGGTGTGGCCAGCCTTGTAGAACTGACAGGTCTGCTTGGCTGGTCACACCCACAGGGAAAAACAGCTGATAAGACACGTCACACCAACACATGTGCAAAACACACACATTATGTAAGAATCTCAGTCTTTCTCATTAAAAAGGAATTTTACTGTGCATCATGGGTGTAAACGAAGCCAAAAAAACATGATTTAGCAAAGTATCCACTGTATGTTAATGTGGAGTCCACATTGTGGACAGGGCCTTAAACCATTGATGAAATGAGTCAGAAAACTGGACAGTTATAACACGAGATCAGTCACAAGCATTGAGGTGAAAAGAAGAGCATTATTTTTTAAAAGTATAGACACTGGCACACAGACTATACACAGTGACATCCTCAGTGCCAGTGATGAAAATGTTTTATCTGTGTATTTTTAGCTGAGAACTGCTTTCCTGCCTGCTGTTTACTTTCTGCCTGAAAAATAATCATCAACTTTGATGGAAACATGTTTACAGTTCAGAGTGAGTCACGACTGAGATGAGTGTGATACACGGATATGTTCGTTCCAATCTGTTTACACAAGAGCCTAAATGAAAATCTTTTTGTTCCACATGTGTAATTTTCACAGCCCTCTGATACTGTGAAGCAGGCCTGACAAAGACAAGTCATGAAGTAGGTGTGTGAGCATGTTGGACCATGGACTTGGTAACTGAGGAGTCTTTAAAGGAAGAGTTTGAATGTTTTGCACTGGGAAAGTTCTAAACAGGTAAT
Organism: Pachypanchax playfairii; assembly: GCA_006937955.1. Lineage (NCBI taxonomy): Eukaryota > Metazoa > Chordata > Actinopteri > Cyprinodontiformes > Aplocheilidae > Pachypanchax > Pachypanchax playfairii. Next base: position 671,508 of record SSNP01000136.1, on the reverse strand, counting down.
AAACAGGTACTAAACAGTTAATATCTTACCAGTTGAAGATAGCTTGTTGAACAATATCAGCATGGAGAAATTTAATTCTGACCTGATTGATGAGATAATCAGTAGTTCAAGCAGGACCGGTTCCAAAGTGAATTGCTGCTGTCTTAAAACAACTTCAATCTCAGAAACTGCATGGAGGGTCAAATTATATTTTTGAATTTTGCATTACATGGTTTCACATTACAGTTACTGTGTCACACCTGATGTGCTACAGCCAACTGCTGCTATTTGCTTTTCCAAAAACCATAAATTTTATGTAAACATCCCTGTAGTGAACAACTGATGGTGATATAAGGTTTGTAAAATATTACTTAAAATTAATCAATGTTCTTCAAGGTTCATTGGCTGGTTGGCCTTTTTGAACATCCCTAACACAACTAAACTGAGTGGCTGATGGTTCACAACAAAAATGAGAGCCAATTTACTACAGGTGACTGCCAGACTCTTGATTTAACAGGAAAGAAATATTTCCGTGCTTGACTTGGCTGAAACTCGCAAAGACCTTCCTCTGCTTAGTTTTTCTCTTCGCATGGTTGAACACAGGTACTGGACCAGTATTGGAAGAGACGAAGAGTTCTCAAAAGACCTTTGTGATGTATCAGGTGTGACATGCCCCTCAACTTTTGTGGATTTCCGGGCCTTGAGCTCATAGGCCTTGAGCTCATTTGAAAAGTTGTCATTTAGCCACACTAAGCTAACTTAATGAGTGAAAAGTGGACAATCAGCAGAGATTCAACAGCTCTTCGATATGCAAGTGCCAGATTAGGGGAACATGCCAGCAGCTCATTGCATTCAACATTTATTGCAATTGTTGGCAGGGCTGAAGCTCAGCTCTTTAGTTAAGAACCAAAAAGAAAAAAGAGTGGATTTTATCAAAGCTGACAACAAGAGACCTCTTTGGGGATCTCTGTGTGAGGTGCCTTCATAAACTGACAGGACTGCTTGTAATTTCCTTGCTGGTCAACGTGGGTTTTTTTCTGGTGTCAAGTTATTCTAAGTAATAGCTCTCTGCTCTGTATCTACTGAAGCCAAGACAAACCTGGTACTTCAGTTGATATCATCTTATCTTTTCAATCTTGGAAATGGAAACGTATTGGCCTCAGTGTTTCACTCTTCAGCTGGACTCCATCAGAACTATTTGGTGAGTTAGTGCATCATATGGGGGTAGGCGGGACTGTTTATCATTCTTCCAGGAGGCAGTGTTGATGGCTAGAATCTTGTAACAGCTCATGGCTGTGGTGGTAAAACGCCGGGGATCTATCGATGTTCTGAAGCCTCACAGCTTGGCTCATGTGTGCCAGCGGTAGAGGACAGATGTGCCAAAGTCTGCTGGGTTTGGCTCTGTTCTCACCCCCTGGCATTCAACACTGATGTATCCAGCTGAGGTACAATAATTTGACACCTCTTAAGCAGTTGGACCTTTTAGCGTGACAACCACTGCTTTGTTTTATATTCCTGCCTATTTTGAAGGCAATAAAAAATTACAGTCAGCAACATCTAAACTATGTTTTTATCCACTTTGGACTTCTGCCCCTTCCCACCCCCTTCAATCTCCTTTATCCCTCCCTTTCCTATGTGGGATTTAACATACACTTTGTGGTAACCTTGCTAAGTTATCAGTTTTTTTCTGTTCGCTTTCACTGAATAAAGGCTTGATTCTCTGTGCTTGCTTGTTAAGACTTCAAGGACAGCTCCCTCCATCTGGTATTAAGTATTGCTGGTGCCAGTGTCGGGTTAACTGACACTCCTGCACTTAAACTAATGGCAGCGAACAGTCATCTCCTATGAGGTGCTCGTGTTGGGGAAAAAAATCACCTCGCTCCCTCATCCCCAATCACAGTGGTGCTCTCACCACTCACAGAATGAGAGCATGGGCATGAAAAGAGGGATTGTTTAACTATTCAGGCAATATGAGGACAAAAGAAAACATGTTATATACATGTCCCATCTTAGATTTGCTCACTTTCCAAGTTCAGTCAGATGCTGAGAACTGAGAAGGGGAAAGCAAAAATCCCCATTCAACATACTGACAGTCTATTTTCTTTGTCACTTTTAAATTCAGTCTCAGATAATTTGTTATTAAGTAGATACAAAATGCAGAAATGTTTTATATTTTTTGGGAGTTACCAGTTTTGTTATGACTATTCAAAAGAACCATGGCTGAAAGGCAAAGCTCTTGATTTACTTCACTGTCCACATTTCAAGCCTCCTCTATGGTCATGAGATCTGGATATTGACTGGAAGAATGAGATCCTGGATTCAAGTGGCTGAAATGAGCTTCCTCTATAGGGTGGTGGGGTTCAGCCTTTTAGAGATAAGGTGAGGAGCGCAATCATCTGGGGAGCTTGAAGTAGCGCCGCTGCTCCTCTGCATAAAAGCGTCAAGCTAAGGTGGTTCAGGCAAATGGCTAGTGCACATCCCACTGGAATGAGATCCCTGGGCAGAACCAGAACTTACTGGAGGGACTGTATCCTCTCTGGCTTGAGAACACCTTAAGATCCCTCAGGAAGAGTTAGAGATTCTCTGGTGAGCAGATCTTGGTTTCCTGAATCTGTTGCCCCAGTGATCTGACTGTGGACAAGAGAAAGAAAATGGATGAATTTTATGAAATTCTGTGATGGAGTTGTTTTAAAATTGCAGCAATCCTTTCTGGTCTTCCCCCCACTTAGAGTAGCTGTTAGCTTGTCAATCTGATCTGAACTAGCCTTTGTTTAGTTGCAGAATAGTCAGCAGAAAAGATTTTAATTGTCAATTTTCAATATATTTTTTTAAATTAAAAACATAACTGTCAGAGCAAGTTTTTCTGAGATTGTGAATTTTAAAGAAAAGTGAGAATAAAATTGGTTGCCAAAAGATTGACTACATTTATTACAATTTTAATTTAATGATTTGGTGTTTAAGTTGACATAATTAATCATGACTGAGTCCAATTTATTAGCAAATCTCTTTTCATAGAATGTTTTATCAGTTTGATCCACTTCCCAGTTTAGATGTCATGTAAATTCCATGTACAGATTAGCTACGAACGACCGAGATGCCTCTCAGAGCACAGGAGTGCAGCATCCCCACTCGTCCTCCGCTGAACTCCCTTCTTATTGGAAATCTAAACAGCTTTTTAAGAATGAAGAGGTTTTTCAGTTTGTTGCTAAATATAGGCCACCTGGTGGGCGGTGGCATGTTCCAGAGCCATTTTCAACAAAGATGAGCCCCAGGTCCTGCCCAAGACCCAGCGGGTGGTGACTGCCGGTGGTCCACTCTTCTCTTATACACCGGCTCTTGAGTAAACACTGCAATCCTGCGGTCTGCTTCAACATGGCAAAGAGCGAAAGAACTCACTGTGCAGTTATACACAGCTATGGTGTGTTGTCTCCTCTAGCCCTCTTGGTCTCAGTCCCTCCCCATCACAGAGGCCTAGGCAGGGGCCGACGACCAGCGATAGACCTTGATGTATGAATCCAGGACCCTGCTGGGAACTCCTGGTGAGAGTGGTGTATGACTCGTCTCCTGGATCCTCTCTAAATATTTTCTTTATCTGTGACAGAAAATAAAGGAAACTTAAAAACATTTTCGTGCTTATTCTTGATAGATTTTACCAACACAATTAATTCAAAGAATGGACCACCAATAAACATGATAAACTGTGACACAGTTCCAACAAAGATCAAATATATGAGTATTAGCACAATGCACAAAGCCAAATCTTTTGTGAGTTTAAATGAAAGACTTACAAGCAAAGTTTAATTATGTTTACAGACTAATAATAATAATACGACTTACAGACTTTTAGCCTAACAAAGCAAAAAAAAAGCACACTGTATATTCAAATGTACTATTATTTATGTAACAGTAACAGAAATCATATCCAATAATATGAAAACCAAACATTACAACTAGCATGGCAGGATAATAGGCCATTAATCATCACCATCATTCCCAATAAAGAGTTAGATTAATCAACAGTGAGTTAACTGACCGCCACAGTCCTTATCCATTGAAGAAAATAAGGTACAACAGCTAAGCTTTTATCCATTCAGCTCTGTTCCTGCGTTCCTCTCCTATGCACGCACGAAGATCATAATTCAGAAAGTCTCAGTGGCTACCTGTAAAGGACCACAGGGATGGCAAACAGCAGGCCTGTGGCTTTCTGAACTTCTTAGTGGTGTGAGCAAATGGATTTACGGTAATTCTCAGACAAGCGTTCACAGCTTGGACTTTTGGCACAAATTTGATATTGTCTCTGGCTGAGGATCAAGCCTGCTGAACCTGAGGTCCAAAAGTACCTATACACAAAATCCTGAGGATGTTTGAATGATAAATCGTTGACATTTAGAGGTAGAACAAGAACAAATATTGGACTACTACTGGCTATATCAACCTGAATCTTAATTTTACAGTGAGGGTGCAGGCTGGGTGGCTTGATTGACCGGAGATAGGCTTCGAATCTAATTGACACTCTTCTCTCTTTGGGGTGAGGATATGAGTTTTCCTGCAAATTCAGCACAGGTGAAATAGTAGAAGGGCACAAAACGGTAATGCTGCAGTTGCCAGGTGGGGCATTGTTAAACATTAGCCTCTTTCAGTTAATACAGTCTTTGAGACACGCTGTTTATTCCTCTGTGAAACCAGACTTTTTTTCCCTTTAGCCTTCCATCATGAGGAACTTCTGGTTTTAATATAAGTGAAACCAGCTCTTTGAGATTTTCTGAACAGAAAATAATGATCAAACCATATGGTTACAATAGCTCAAAGAGTTAATGTATTTGACATGCAGAGTAACAAAATAATTCAACTGTTTAATGGATTAATGTCAACGCAAAGATATTTTGGACATAATTGTTGGTATTATTTTCTGTACAAAAGCATCACACACAAGGCTAATGCTGTATTTTGTTAAAGTACTGCCTGGTGAAGGTACCAAGAGGTGCTTCACACAACCAGAGTGCTGGATTTAAGGTCAGACAGGATGCACCAAGCCAAATGCACCAACCGCCACCCTGGAGAAAAAAGCTACACAGCTAATATTAGAAGGGAGACTGATTAAGGTGCCACTATTAGGTTTTGGCATCAATATTGGTCCGAAGTAGGAACGCCCTTAGCACTTCTCTTTGGTGTTCATGCCCATGGTCCTGAATGGCACACTACGTGATATTCCAAGGAGCCAGACCAAACATGCCGAAGCAGACCACAGAGTTACTCTCAGCCGCTGCACATTCTTTTGAGGCTGAAATGCAACCTGGTCCTATTTTTCAGCAGCTTGTCAGACTCAGTGTGGTGCAGAGAGGCAAACTAGTAAGGGAAACTGTTGTCACCTTTCAATAACTTTCAGACGTACAAGATAGCGGCTTGATTGGGAAAATGCGAATGCTGCCAGTCAAAAGATGTTCTTATAACATCAGCTGCAGAGAAAGAGAGAGATGAGGAAACAGAAATAAGTTTATTGGCTAAACTTTGCGAGAAAATAGACATGATGAATGTAGAGACCACAGGCTCTAAGATAAACAATGCTACATGTTAAAGTGAAATTGAAGTGACAACATAATAATTTGAAGCAAATTCAATTAAATCTTTGTAGCCCTCTGAGGAAACTATATGTCCAGCTGTTTGCACAATGATAACAATGTTGCTTTTCTAAATTATGTTCATTTCTTTTTCTATTTTCTCTTTCTAGCGTGGGAGAAAAAGCTCTCAGTGGACAGCATCTTCAAAGGCTTGGCCTGAAAACATTGTCAGGCATTCAATCTGTCCGAGCTTGTCATCAGATGAATTTTATTTAGAAAATGCTTGTTATGACTGCAGCCAACCATATCCACCAACTCTGCATCGTGAAGGGACACAAGAGAGGAAGTCTTTCAGTCATGTTTAATCAAAACAGGCTTTCAAGCAGTTGGCTACTGGACAGAGATAGTAAGACATTACATAAAAGACATTCGTAAAAATAAAACTCACTTTATGCTTACCACATTAAAAAATGTTCTCCCATTTGTTAAAAAGTTTAGATAGTGTGGTTTCTTTGGCTTAGATATCACCAACCCTGTGGGAAACTTCACCGTTTCACCCTTCTGTCTGTGGTGAAGGTTTAAACAACCCCTCAAATAAAATGTTGTAATTACATTTCCCAAAAAGTCATCTGGATTAGAATATTTAAATATGGCAACACATTCTCTGGAAAAAGTGATTTTTCTTTCTCCTGTAAAACAACAAACAGAAAGAAATAACTTTAATAGCAACAGACTGATTTTTCCTTGCATGACCTACAGCAGCATGGTGGCTTTTAACTTATCTTAAAAATATCAGCAAACCCTACATATTACATATATGTATATATATATATATATATATATATATATACATATTACATATATGTATATATATATATATATATATATACATATATATACACACTGTATATATATTTAAAGTATGTATCTGAAAAAAAAGTTCTAAGTAATTGCTATCTTACCTGTTGTAGGTAGTTTTTTTGTGTGGCCTCAGTTGGGAGAAATTGAGTTTACTAGGCTAACCAGTAATCTGTCAAGTCAGACCAAAATGGAGTAGAATCATCTGAAAATAACTTCAATTTCCAAAATTTCATAGTAGTTTGAATGAATGTTATATAGTCTGGTTTTTGTTTCATTACATGTTTATTTACATGAAAGTCAGCAGTTATTTACAGGTGTAACAAGAAAAGCACTCGCAAAGCGCAGACCTTCGTCAGACACCTTAGTTTCCCCCATATTGTTATTTACACCAAAAATCACAGTTTCAAATTTGTTATACGTATGTTATATGCTACATTATAAGATTCCTTGATCATAAAAAAACCTTCAGCAACTGGATTGACAATTAGTTCAGTAGGTATTGAGCAAATTCTTTTTTTCGGTAATAGCGTTTTTTGTGAACCTCCTTGGTATCAAGTAGATCGTATTGGGAACCCACCTGGACCATTTATTGTGGAGTTACATGCAGCTTTGTTAAAAAACAGTGCAATGTCACAATGATGAAGAGTCATAGAAAAAATTCCTGGATCTAGACGGTGATCCGGATCCCACCAAAATATACTCACATCTTCCTCAGGCCATTTGTAACTTTTCCTGAAAATATAATCCTATCCAATACATTTTGAGTTATCTTGCTAACAGACAAACAAACAAATGTACAAATGCTCGCAAAAATGTTAGCTCCTTGTCAGAGGTAAATATCACGAGCAGCAGCAGAATGTTGCCCTTCCAGTGCATCCCTGGGTCACATCCTGCAGGTGTTTCTGAAGATCTATCAAAATAATCATGTCATGTGACACTAACAGCAACGTAAAGGTCTAAAAAAAACGTTCGAATTAATTGCTGTGAATATTTGGATTGAAACTGTTCTGATATGATCAAAATGGACAAAGGACACTGGCAGATTACACATCTCCAAAATTCCACAGCATTTTATCGAAATACTACTTTACACTGCTGTCATTTTTAGATTACACAGTTGTTTCAGCAGAAATTTTAAGCAAATCCTGCCGAAATTGAGCCTTAGAATAAATTCTGCTGGTGCTGGTAACATCTGTTTTGTACGGACGTCGTACAAAATGGTGGATGGGTCAAATGCAGAGCAATAATTTCCCTAAGAGGGATCAATAAAGTATTAATCTTTTTATCTTGTAAATTTAAATAATGGAAATAATTGTATCATATAAAATTAATGGCACTGTAAAGCTTCACAAAATAGGATTAAACCACTTTGAAATTTAGGATATTGGAGTTGTTTTAAGATAGCAGTAATCTACTCTAGGGGTGGCTGTGGCTCAGTGGGTAGAGCGGTCATCTCCCAATCGATTGGTGGATCGATCGCGGCATCCGCCACCACATGTCGAAGGTTTCCTTGGGCAAGACACTGAACCCCATGTAGCCCCCCAATCAGTGTATTGGGTTGTATGAGTGTTAGCCCCTCCCTTCTCCCCCCGATTTACATGTCGGGTTGTGTGAATGGGTAAATGTAAAACCTGTAGTGTGAAAGTGCTTTGAGTGGTCTGCATGACTACAAAAGCGCTATACAAATGCAGGACATTTACCATTCACTCTGGTCTAGCTGTGTTTTGACAAGCTGTTTGCTCATCAGGCCTGTTAAATGTAAGCTTTCTTTGAACTGAGGTCATTCAGGAAGCTATCGAAGATATTTTTTTTATTTCAAACTTCTGGATAAATACATATTTCAAAATGGTTGAAATATCCCTTTAATTTGTTCAACTCTTGCCAACTTCTGTTTTTATTTCAGTCTTTACCATTATCCTGTGGACAAACCACAATAACTTAAAACCACCATGTCTAATTTCTTTAAGTATTTTCTTACATTTTTTAAGAGCCTTGCATGGAGCCTCAGGTTTAATTTAAAGAGCTGTAAGAGGTAAAACTAAGAAATCATCACATCAAGGAGTTTATAGTGTCGGATATGTATAACTTAACTTCAGATCTGTACGTTGCACCTCTGCAATAGGCTGCTGAGGTGGTTTTATTACACTGTCACAGGCAGATTGATTGATAATTGATGAGATTTTAATCTGCACTGAAATTAATTTTTTTCTTAAATAAAAAAATAATATTTCTACTAAATTAAAGGGACTTCAGTTTAACGTTTTGTGTAATTTCCCAGACAAAAAAGAACCTCCCCATTCTGCAGAAACACTGAAACATTGATACTCAAGTGATGTTCTTCATGATACCTTCCTGAACAAAAACTGGTTTTCATTTCAATTACAACAAATTGCTAATTAGTTTATATTTCACATCCTGCATGATAATCTACAAGTTCCTCTAAGTGCAGGTTTCCATCAATCTAAAAAACCTACACATTCCTGCTGCTCTGGGTTCAATCACAAACACAGTTCACCTCCTCATTGACCAAAACTCTCTGTGAAAGTTTCAAGAAGGATTTGATTCTTCAAGAAACACGGCCAGCTTTACCACAGAAATAGATTTCAATAAATTTTAATTTCCGCAGCCACTTTTTCCGGTCCTGAGAAGGTAAAGAATTAGCAGACTTGGAGCCTCCAAAGAATTCCCTCCCATTACTCTTTTGCTCAATGAATTAGCGTCGACCACACAAGAAAAACAAAAGAAGGCGAGTTTATTTTGCTGTGGTGGGTCGGTTCAACACAGCAATTATTCACAGACACTGTCTTCAAAGGTTCCTCAGTCAAGAACATCATAGTATAGAATAAAACAGTGTCACAGTATTATTAATTCAAACGAAGATTTGTTTTTGTTTTTTTGATCACAGAAAAAAGAACAAACAGTAAAGTTTTTGTCCTGGAAGGACTATAGAGGAGCAAAACTGACTGATATGGTACATAAAAAATGAAAATACTTGTTTTAAAATGAATACACAGGTATCATTTTCTACACAATATGTTTAAAACATATATGTAAATAAAGGAATTTAAAAGAGGTAAGATATTAATTCTAAAAGCATCACACAATGATTTATGCATTTGACAATTCTATCTTAAAAAGTCAGAGAAACTAACAGTAGCTACGTTTACATGCGCCAAATTTTCCCAATCTGATTAAAATCTTGGTCTATCGGAATTCCCAAATCCCTGTTCACATGGCCACTAACTGAAATGATCTGATCATGCCATGAGTACACATGCACCAAGCACTCAGTCAGATTAAATAAGTTGAGCATGGAAGAAAAAAGTAAACAAACTCCATCCTTTCTGCGCTTCTTTCCCATCCCATCGATTGCTCGAGCTGACTCACGTTTTCCCCAATATGGACCTTCTGCGAGTGATTACCTTTATGCTTGAGTTTTTACTGGTCGCATTAACCAAGCTATAGGCAGAATACATATTACTACTGCTCCTCTGCCACAGGAGAGGAGAGCAGGATGACAGGATGACTGCGCCAGCAGACCACTACTGTTTACCTCCCGTCATGTTTTCTACTTGGGTTTGCGAAAGCGGAAAGACGTCACGCTGAAGTTCTACGCATGCGCAGTGGGCTTTTTTCACCCCTTTATTCCGAATGGGTGTGTACATGCACGTCTATCCGAATGACGATCGGACAAAACCACCCCTCTCGATCGGAAGGAAATTTCATTCTGATCAGGCTGCATCGGATCAAAACATTCTGATTTACATGTTTACATGACGTATTTTTGTTCCGATTGGGCGTTTATTCCAATTAAATGTGCCCATGTAAACGTAGCTACTGACAAAGAATGGAGCTAATATCTAAATACAAAACATACATTTAACCAAAGGAAAAAACACAACAAAGAGGCAGCAATAAGCAATAAGTTAATTCTGACCAGATAGATTTGTTGAAATGTTGCTCTCATTGAAAGAAATGTGCATGTGAGCTTGTCTGACTCTGTGTGTGTGTGTTTAAGTGGCCTGTGTGTGGCCAGACTCACTTCTGGGCTGATCTTGGCCCTCGATCCTTGCTGGCGTTCATCATGTCTGTAAAGAAACAGCTGGAGGCAAAGCCAATACCGGTCGCACTCAGGAGCTCAGTCCTGCCAGCAGCGACGGATTCCAGAACTTTCCACGGACCTGTGTTACCATGCCAACAGGTCTTGGCACGCCACGACTCGTCCCGATCTGCACACCTGGCCCACCAAGGGTCAAGAGTCTCCACTCCTGTCACTGTGTGATGAACAGGTCATTTACAACCCAAGTGTTTGTGTGTTTTCAGGAGTTATGGGCCCAGGTAAAGAAAACAGTGTGGCAGTAGACCTCCTGTGTGTAGCTGTAATCAAACCGAGCTGAGAAACCTAAATGCTGCAGAATGCTGTTTGAACCGTGGAAAACCCACAAAGAGGGACATTCAGAAAGAAAACTGGAACATGGAAAGGGAGTTGAATAAGTATTTGTTTTGTTTGTCTTCGATAGGAAGTAACAAATTATTCTGAGAATTCAATTCAGTTCAGAGTGGGTCTGTCTGTCTGTCTCTCTGTCATACCCCATAACAGTGAATAATGGGTTGTATTTACATTAATAGACCTTTAAACCCCAATACATCAAATAATACTGAAAGAATTAAATATTTTCAAAAATATTTTAGTAGTATAACATATCTATATTTTAATTAGTAGGTACATGTAACCTGCTACATGTAGTACTTAGATCTTCCACCAGATGGCAAGTAGAAGATTCAACTGCATGTTTTTGAAAAATGTACCAATCTTGTTAAAGAAGTAGAAACAAATATGGCATATTTAGTTTTATGGGGTTAGGTCCATTTCTTCTTGATCAAAATGTAGAAAATAATAGCTCATTAGGTAAGGCTAAATAGTTGATCAACCAAGCAAAATGGATAATGGATAATTTCTTCACTTTGTTACTTTTTGCTGGTTAGTGTTGCCACCTAACAGCTGGTCTTTAGCTTTGCCTTAGACAGGCTTTTCTGTGTCCTCCCACTGATGCTAAACAAGATTAAACAGGATTCATAAAGTTAGGGATGCAACGATACCACTTTTTCAAGCCGATACAATACCAATTCTTGGATCAGAGTACTCACCAATACCAAGTACCAATGCCAATATTTCTACCGCACAAAAAAAGGCAATGTATTGGAAGACAAATTTTATTTTCTTCTATGCTTGTTATAACAAATGCTGGTGAATAAGATAAAAAGTAAAATATTGATAAAAATGACCACAAAACTAAAATTTAAAGAGGCCGTTTCATACAAATTTCAGGACTTTGTGGTTATTTCTTAAGTATTAACCAGTAATATGAAACATTTTGCTGGTCTCAGATTGGCTAACAAACTAGCCTATGAGAGCAAGGTATACTGTTTCCTGCCCTGCTTCTCATGGCAACACCAGACATTGCGTCTTCCTGTTTGCTACATCTTGTGCTACAGCTTTTAGCAAGCAGCATGCTAGGCGTGGTTTCAACTGTGGGAGCTGCCAAATACTAACAAACAAAGGAATTTTGACGAAACAGATACAGGCCGTTCGGACTTGGGAGGCCTCAGGTTTTATTGCCACCTGCGTAGTTTGAGAGATTTAAACTAATAGAAGTTGTTGACCTGTTTTCACACCCACTATGAAGGTAAGAACACATGTGGAGCTAAAATATTCAACAGAAACCTCAGAATTTTTTTTTTTGTAGGAATGGCCTCTTTAACTCATTCAGTGCCACTTTCAGATTTCATATCCGCTCAGTGCCAGAGATATTTAGCATTTTTACTGATTTTTGAAGGCCCACAGAATATTTTCTCCAAAGACCAAGTGAATTCTGAAACCATCAGCACAAAATTTAATCTTTCTTTTTTCAAAAGCAAAAAAAAAAAATGTTTCTACCTCTGTTATTTAGTAATCTGCAGAACAAAAGAGCAACTTTTATAAAAATCCAGCATTTTGTGTAAAAAGGGTTTTCAAGCAGATCAATTACTTTGATGTAAATACGTATTTCATGTTTCAATGATTCATGCAACATCTGAACTATGTTTTACTACTATAAAAGGTAAAAAAACAACAGTAAAAAAAGTATTTTTGATTATTTATCTTATGTCTAAAAATAGTCATATATAGACAATTTCAACATTTGAATAAAATATAAGAAAAACAGCAGCAAATTTCTGATTCAGATACTCTGAATCCCCCCCCCCCAATGGTCATTTCTTTGTTTATGAACACTTACCGTGTGTTTTATGCCGTGAATCGTTCTTTATTATGGTGCGTTCACACCGGCCACTTTGTCAACGTCAAGCAACGCTCATAACGCTCCAAGTTTGACGTTTGAAAGTTGAAGCTTATAATGCCTGCCAGTCAGAGCGCATAGGCGTTAAAGCTCGTAATGCTGGACCGTTAAAAAGAGCGCGAAGGCGGGGCTTCATTTGTTAGCGGATGTTTGGAGCTATGGCGGATCATATAGAGAGAGTGGCTGGGCTTTATTTACTCCGTTTATGGATACACCCCATTCTTCAGATGTGTTTTGAGTTTGAGGAGTTAAACCATTTGCTCCAGGAGCTACATATGGATGAGGTTTGCTTCCAGCGCTACTTCCGTCTGTCCCGCACCCTGTTTGAAGACTTCCTGCTTCCTGAAATGCAGTGTGAATGCTGGGAGCTGAAAAAAGTGAGTTAAATGCAGCTGAATGAATTTGCTGAATTAGCTAAAGGCAGAATAGAAAGCTTAAAGCAGAACTAAGTAAGTTTTGCTCTCGCTCTCCCCCTACTGGTCCCCTGTGAAAGCTCACTGTCGTAACGTTCCCCCGCCGCCGCCGCAGACCCCCCCCC
>SSNP01000136.1:473415-657168 GCA_006937955.1 Pachypanchax playfairii | reverse complement strand
CTCCAGGAATTCACAAACTTAAATACTTTTTAAAGTTTAAAGCTGGAGTGCGTAACTTCTGTCGCCCCCTAGCGGAATTTTTTGCGTCATTACAACAATAAAGCTGGCGCTTCCATATGACGTAAGCCCAGCTGCCACCGCTTTATCTCTGCCGTTGTTATTCCAACCGGTATCTGTCTTAATCAAGCTTCAAATTCAGTCTGTTTACTTTACCTGGCTCTATATTTGTTTCAATAAATATCATTTCATTGTTGAAAAAATCAAGAGAAACCAGTAAAATATAAAAATACTGGTAAAAAAACCTTCAGAGTTCAGGTTGGATTGTTTACAGGTTTGATTGTTCACTTTAATCTACATTTAACAGTTTGGTGTTGAAATTTATTAGTCAGCTGTTGGGGCCACAATGATCTATTTGTCTTATTCAGTGAATTTTTTCAGTTTTGACACGATGCAGAATCCTGCAATCAGCTGCTCTGATCTGACTGACTGAAAAACCGTTACACTGGCAAACTGACAGACACAAACTGACACAGATAGAGACAGAATCAGCTGATCAGCTGGAACTTCGGCGCTCTGGGTTTCATCTGGTGCGCGTTTTATATTTTGACAGTGTGTGCGGACCTGCGGACCACTTATGCACCCCTGAACATCAGCCAGATCTCTTCTCTCCACTGAGGAAAGCGACGCCGATACAAATTCGCGTTTGCCTTCTCCTTCGGTCACTTTCCTTCTTAGCCAATAGTCCCTCTGCCGAACGTCCAGGAATTTTTTTTTTTTTTCGTGGTAGGATCCACTTCCCGATAAGTGTCTCTCGGCTGTTTATTTGGATTCTCCGCCATGTCGACCTTCACGTTCTGCCGGCTGCTACGAGACACTGCATTCTATTTCTTATTATTTTTCTTGTTGTGACATAAAAGACGTAATTTCATGTGCGACAGCGCGGGAATGTCGCAGTCGACACGCAAAGTAAAAATTATATATATTGAAAAATACCGTGAGATGTTTGAGGAGCCGATCGGCTTAATCTGCATTGTGTCATCTCCTCTGATAGTGGCTTGGCTGAAACGGACATCCACGGACATGTAAAAGTTACGCACTCCAGCTTTAAGATATAGCAATATATAAAGATGTAGTTTTCAAGGTGAAGAGAGCTGAAGTAGTTGGAAAAGTGAAAAGAGTTCAAAAGTTAAAGAGTTGTATGTATTTCAATGAAGCTGAAGGGGTTCACAAACTTAACTACTTTTTAAAGGTGAAGATATATCAATATCTGAAGGTGGAATCTTCAGGTTGAAAAGTCCTGAAGTAGTTAAAAACGTTAAAAAGTTAAGATTTGCATGTATTTTAATGGACAGACAGACAGACAGACAGATAAAGCTGTATCAGGCTGCTGACAGTCTAACAGTAGGTGTTTATCAACAAGATCTCTGTGTTTGTAAAGTAAAAGGCCATTTGTAACTGAACCCTTAAACAGTTGACATTTAAGCAAAATCAATTGAAAAAAGGAAGTGAAGTGAAATTTCATCCCATAAACAGATGAGAAGGGTCGTTGAACTTAAATAGATATTGAAAATGAGTCAGCATTTTAAACCAGAAATCATGTTAATATCAGAAAAATCATTCATTTAAAATTGACTGATAAATGCAGAAGGCTATACAGAAAAAGAGACTGTAAGACAGAGTGAAGCACAGATAGACATATGAACAGACAGTTAAATGAGAGACACAGACTCTGTACCATAGACATCAATAGACCCCGCATCCGCGGCTGAGAGGCGTGCCGATAGGGCGGCCATCTTGGGTCAGACCAGGCTGCCGTCAGAGACAGTACGCGGATGGAGTGTAAATAGAGTCAGAGCAAAGAAGCTAACAGTTCTCACCATGGATGATACATCCATTGTTTTCACTCATTACAAGTGGCTGGCCAGATTTCTAAACCTGCTTTAACCCGGCACCTGCACCTCGCTTTTTGTTATTTATTAAAGTTAATGAAGTGTCAATGAAGCATCATTGTGGATTACAGACTAACAGTAAATAATAGCCACTAAATCACACAGGTGAGGTTTAATATGGTACTTACTATACTGCTTGTTCACAATTCTGTAATGTTAATTATTTATTTTAAATGAAAATGATTAAAAACACATATAGTTTACTTGCATTATCTAGTGCTGAGGATAAGCTGCACTTGTTAAAATTAATCAAATNAGCAGAAGGCCCCAATGCATGTGTGAGAAAAGGAAACACACGCCCATATATGGAACATCCCCTGATATAACTTGATACAGGCGAAATGGATGAATACATGTTCCCAAACGAGAAGCCGCCATTTAAAAACGATAACAGTTGTCAAAAGAATTCTTGAACTGTAGGTGATAAAAGGCTTTGGAGCCGATTCATGTAAATTTTCAGCTTTCTACAATCTTCTGTTTGGGAGAAATGATGCGAACATGTTGTACTTTAGCCGCTGAAGAGAACGAAAGAGCTGATTTTTTGAATGGAAGTCTATGAGAGTTTTCTCGGACCAGTCCTGCTTCTAGGCCACATTGTGAGACAACCATAGCAGCTAGAAAAATGAGAGTTACACTGTTGTGAAGCTGACAAAAATCCCCACTGTTTGATGTATAATTTGTCTGTGTACCATGGTTTGGGTGGAGGGACATTCTTTTTGGCTTTTTGAAAATTAAAAATGAGGACCTCCCACTCAGCGCTAGTGTGTGGCTGTCTGAAATCAACTTTCCCTGAGCGAACCACTCCCTCCTGCCTCCACACCGTCCATGATACACTCACAAATTATACATCAAAATGCAGGGATTTTTGTCTGCTTTCAGATGATGTAACTCTTATTTCTCTAGCCCCTACGGTTCTCCTGCTGTGGGTTCCAGAAGCAGGCAAAGTCCACATCTCCCTATCTTTTCCATTCATTTTATGTCAGATTTGAGGTGTGCGAGTTGAAAAGTTTAAAAAACTTAAACTGTGATTTCTCAAAAACCGTAAAAGATATCAAAAAGCTGAATCATACGAAAATAGCTGAATGTCTTGTGAAGAATTTGTACCCTTCTTGTCGCTGGGGGTGTACCCTGTAGTCCAGGTCCATTTTTGTACCTTATGAAGTTGTTCAACTAAAACTGTAAAATTATGCCACATTTTGAAGTCTTAAACCAACATTCTGAAACATAATATTGAAAATGATGGAAGAAACTTAATAAAATGGAGATTAACCAGCCTTGACCAGGGTTGCAGGTGCAGTTGAAATGGTACAAATTTGTACTTTATATCAATTTGAACCCTCAGAGGGGCATTTCTGGCCTTTTAAAGACCAATATTGTACTTTTAAGGGAACATTTTAAAACAATTTACCTATAGGTACAAAAATGTCCTTGTCTTGTACCTCTATTTCTGAGAGTGCATGGCACTGAGCGTTCAGATTCAGTTTGACATTTATAGACGTCAATGGCACTGAATGAGTTAACAGTTAAGAATGTAAATTTTCTGTGAAATTATTGCAGAATTTTCCACATTTTCAGTTTCAGTTCATGGTATTGGTTTACTTAACTGATACCAATTCGAGTACATTAGATAATATTGGGACCGATACTCGACACCAGTATCAGTATTGGTGCATCCCTACATAAAACGATGGAGTGTTTGTAACCAAATGGGAAAACCATAGTGAAGTAGATTTAAAAAATGTTTAGTTTCTCTGGTTTTGTAAAACATTTGAAAAACAATCTTTATCAAATATTTTAATGCTAAAAAATAGGATATGGATGCTCCTGAATGGGTCACGTTTAAAATAAATAAACAACAAAAAAAAAAAAAACAACCCACAACTATCTCTGGCCAAAAAGTGCTGGATTGTCTAATCTGTCAAAAACTTGTTTGTTTGTTTGTTTGTAACTCATCAACATGCATTTGGACAAATTCCAGCCTGGCTTTTTTGTGGTTTTCTGTCAGAAATGGGACTTCCTTAGTCTTCTTCTTTGGAGAGCATTATGGTTAAAATGCAACCAATGATGCATTCAGAAAGTTATGTGAACCTTGACATTGATGGGATTTTTTTTTTATTTTCATCACTTTTAGTCTGATCAGCCTAAGGTTATGCTACCTCTCATACTATTAGAGGGGTTGGCTACATTCACATGAATTTTACACCTTTCTGTAATAGGCCTATTGGCAGCTGCAGTCACAGGAACATAAAGTTGCTTGGAAATGGTTTAGTGGCTTTTACCTTTACATTTAACATCTTGTGTTCCTGAATTAAGTTTTGATTCAGTGAGCCATAAAACTACCAAAAAACATACATGTGTCTGAAATCATTTAGATGGTTTATCAAAAACATCAGGTTTGGCTGCTTTGGAAGTAAAGATTATCTAAATGATAATTAATACATAGGCACACATGCAAGACACTGTGCATTGCACTATCACTTTTGTAACAAAAGTTTTAAATGCTGAACATCCCTCTGACAAATTCACATATTTCCTCTACATAGTTTGTAGAGAACCAAAGAGTTCTGGTCTGAAACACTCTTGATATGTTCATGCTGTAGTTTTGACTAGTCTCTCAAACTCAATTATGAAAAACCTTTTTCAAAACCTGGTGTTTAAGGAGGAGAAATAGGAGGTTAAGCACATCATAAAAATGCACATTTTCACCTGGTTTATTTTGGCTCAATGTTTTTAAAGCAAGGCAACTGGAAGAGAAAGTTTGAGTTGGTGTGTGTGTGTATGAACAGGGATTATTTCATACTCCATCACCCTGGATATTGTCGCCACCCATGATTTCCCAGTCTAAATTTATGAACAAACACTCTCTCCCACATTAAGGGTGGGGTATAGTGAGAAAACATGATTTGTGTATGGATGTTCAGCGTGTGAATACTTTGATTGATGGACAGATGAAAAACACAGACTGATGCTTTTTAAAGACTAAAAGCTGCCAGCTTTCAGGGATGTGAGTGCATGTCCTCCTCTGGTAAACGATCAGGTGTTTTACTGTCTGGTAGGAAGGAAGTCCTTATTAATTTTGAGAAGGCTGAAGCTCAGCAACCTCAAGCATACCTACCGGTAACCCCCCCCCACCTTCCCATCCAAACAGTAGTGGCCTGCTCTCACTATGGTTCATTATGTACAGAAGAGCTGGTGTGTTATTACATGAAAAGTCCTGATTGGGAACACATCTACAGCTGTGGAGGTGTTAAAATCAGTCTGTCGACATTTCTTACTATTTTTTCTCCCAAGTGTGTTATTTTAGTTCTTTTTTCTGTTTTGCATCAGAATATTTCAACCCATATTATTTTTAAGCCCTTTGGTCCAGTAGAGCTATTTCTAAGTCTGTATATACTGTCAATTATTTCCTCTTTTTCAAACAGATGTATTTTATGTTGCTGTAACAAGTCAGGCTAGAACTTGAAATAGTTTTCACATGGATATTTAATAAATAATTGTTACCTTTAAAAAGCTTCTTCACACAAGATGAAGACACGCTTGTTTCAGAGCTGCCTTTAGGCCTGCAAACTTTAATTTCCCCCCCTTTCAAACTTTATTTGGATGTGTTGCTGCCGTCAATTTCAAAATGAGTTAATATTTTCTATGAAATGGTAAAATATCTCAGTTTCAACATGTGATACCTGGTTCATGTTCTATTGGTAATTAAAAAACACACTTGTGAGATGTACAAATCATTGCTCTTTTCTTTTTTAATATTTTAGAGTTATACATTCCAATTTTTTGGAAATCAAGGGTTGTTATTAAATGTCAACAACTTACCTATTTGAATATAATCTCCTACGGATCCAGTTCCAGAAACAAATGCACAAACCTAAAAATAAACCTTTATTCATCTACAAAATTCTCTGTAAAAATACCAAGGTAAAAGTCTAAATGAACTTTTTAATATGTTGTTTTAAAAGTAATTTGGCTGCCAGATTTTCCAGAGAAGAAAGTACAGAGACACTTTGTTTATATAGAAAAATTCACCTAAAATTAAAGTATCAGTCAGTGCAGCTTTAACTTTAAAGTCTTAGTTCATAAATATGAAAGACAGCTGCATTATGGGAATTCCCCCACTTCCAGTGACCTGCAAAGCGAGCACCTCACACCTACACAGCCACTTCACTCCCACCATTAACACCAAACTTTAAGCAGCTACAACAGCTCTTTTCCCCCTGTAATCCATCTCCACCACAAAGCTCAACACTCCCCAGGGGCAGTATAATATAAACATGTTCAGATTGCCTCAGTATTTCCAACACCACCCATGCAAGCCATGCCCCATTTGAGAGAAAGAGGATCCAGGTCTGAATCAGGGCGGCTTTTATTTACGATTCTTACAAAATAAACTTTTAAAAGGCCTAATTCCTTTTTGCTTATGCAGTGGAGAGGCAATGAAAGCTGGCCTTATGTTACAGCGTTGTGAGACCGCGAGCAGCATAAAACAAACAGTTGTGAGCTCCAACTTCCTTCCTTGCTTTACAAGGGGATGCAGCCTGGAGAACATATTGGCTCTTGTGACCAAATCCGTTTCATGGATTTAGACTGTTGGAAAACCACATTGGGACAGAAAACAAGCTGCTTGCTAGGAGCCTGTTTGATTTACTCTCTATGTTGATTTATCTCCTGCCAACAGTGTGTATTTGAATGTCTAATGAACTCGTTGTTCATTAGTAAATTTTAGCAAATTCTTCTGTACATTCACAGAATCAAGGCCAAAGATGTGTTTTTTTAAACAAAGGATACCTTGCTCTATTTTTGAGGTCTTTTGCAATTCAAAAAATATAACATTACAGAACAAGTTTCATTAAGTGAAGGTCAATGCAAACCCAACATGTTAAAGATGTATGATAGTTGCCTTAATGGTCCATTATTTTTCTATCATCTTTAAATGATGGATTCAAGAATTAGATTTTCTGATATTGTGGTCTTTGGCCACTCTTTACCACATGACTATTTACTGACCCTTTTCAAACAAACACTGAGTCCAGTTCTTCAAATACTGCAGATATGATGTAAATGACCATGAAGTTTTAAATTGAATAACTTTTAAAACTTTAAGCTACAATTTCGAAACTTGTCTAAGTGGATACTCACCAAAAACATGTTTATCTTCATATTAGACATCACTCTCAAAATGCCACCATAGTACAAAATGACACCTTATTTCATAATGAAATGTCAGTTGAAGTTTATACAGTATTCTTGTTTATGGTGAGTGTGTCCTGTAAATTGTTTAAGCGTATTTTTATGATCCTTCCTATTTATGGAAAAATATAGAAACAAAAATAAATGATGAATCTGTTTATTGAAGTCAAGACTGTCGAACGGCACATGTGTGAAGCACAACTCAACAGGTAGCATATTTCGGCAGAACACTGGTTCAAGCAACAGCAGTCTGAGACACGGCTGCGGAGAGGTTATTCAGTACTGCTTTAACAAATCAGTTTATGTATTTAGGACATGTTGGTCTGACATGGTAGCTCCATTTGAAGGTCAAAAATGTCCAAGATGAAAAATAAAGAAATACAAAAATGTGTCCAAACATTTATGTAAGAACAAATAGGTGAATACAGGTGATCAGTGATCACTGATTCATGAAGTGCTGCATAAACGGATGTCTCTATTTCAGTTATAATTTAATTTTTGTCCTGATTTGCTAATCTTGTTTCTGTAATTTGACTTTAAATTCTCAGCTTTGTAATTATCTATTCATTTTTCAAAAGTCTTATAATAGTAATAATAATACTAGTGATAATTAACTTACAATAATTTCTGTTAATTTTAGTTTCCTTTTGGCATTGTGTTTATATGAACCTTAAAATGTAGAATTGGGGACAGAGCTGAATATGAATGTAATTTTATGATAAAATAAAGATTGGCAAACAAAAACAACAAAAAAATAAACTCACAAGGAGAACAAATGGAAGCAGTGAAGACAACGATAGAGATAACAACTCATGGTAGGCTCTGACAAAAGGAGAATGAAAACCAAGAACTATATTTATGCTAGGAGAGTGAGTGATAGATGAAATACAGCTGGTAGATAAACAGATGAGGAGCAGGTGTGAGTGATGAACTGAAGGCAAGAAAAACTGGAGCACAAAAGGTTGTGCATTGAAGTTTGGATGGGACTAGGAACTCAGTGTGGAAGAAACTGGCGAGAGTCACAGCATATGGAAAATGTTTGAATTGCTTTTTCTCCTTGTCATTGATAACTTCATTATCAAAATGTTTGTGAAGTTTCTCAAAAAGTGTTAAAAGGGTCAATTCAGTTTGAATACAACTGAAAATGTACATATTTCCTTTCACTTTTATATTTCTTATAATCTCCAGCGGTTGCAGCCAAGTGAAATACAGGCTTTAGTCTATGGACAGCAGCAGTGATGCCTTTATTTACATGTCTACTCTTGAACTTGGAACTTGACTTGTTCATAATGACTTTCGTTATGAACTGGCAATTTATAAAGAAAACTAAATTGAACTGAACTAAACTTGTATTCTGTCTAACTGAGGCACAGGTGTTTGCTCGTCGGTGGCTGGTGAAATATTTTTTGGGTGGGCCGCATAAATCCAGTTAAGTGATGGTCATTAAAACATTTGTAAAGATGAATTAATGTAAACCCTGTATAAAAATACATTTTCAACTTCAGTTAAATATTTAACAAAGACTTTATTCAAATGTAAAATAAAAAAATTAATCACCAGGGGTCTCATTTTATAAAGCTTGCTTACACACAAAATGGGGTCGGAAAACTGCGTAAGCAACTTTCCACGCAAACTTTGGGATTTATAAAAAAAAAACATAGCAGAAAAATGTGCGCAACTTTAAGTTAACTAAGGACCTGGCTTACGCACATTTTGGACATGGAGAGCACCTGCAGTGCTACTACTGAGAAGGATAAAATTATTAATTCCAGCAGCATTATCAATGGTACCGCTTCGTGAGCACACAGAACAACAACAACCCCCCCCCACACACACACACAGCCTCCGCCCCAAAATACAGAATATCAGCAGGGGGACAGATTGAGACAGAATGTCATGCATCGTTTAGGACCAACACAGAAGGCATGATTTATTTTTTTATACTAAAAAAACTAAAATATTGATACCTCCGATTCCAGGTTTTTGTGTTCTGGAATCGATTATCTTATTAAAATATTGATATTTTAGTAATTTTAAGTCGATATGCAGTTTGTCATTAACAGTTGATCGAACTACTTCTTCTTTCACCTAGCAAAGTGCGTAATGGTGCAATATAAAAGCAGAAGGACGCAGAAGGACGCAGAGCGACGCTGCTCACCTGTTGCTGTAGTCCGCTTGCTGGCAGCTAGAATTAACATGGCAGAACAAACACTGTCGTTTGTGGAGCAACTTTAGTGTCCCAAACAACATAAATGCAGTATGTAATGTGAATGAACACTGTGAGTTGTTCACCGGTAGCATGTTATGTGCTATTACACCGACAGGATCTGTGGAGGAAGTCTACTGTGTGTACCATCAAAATAAAAGCACTAACTTCCAGTCAAACTTTGCAGATGGTGTGTGGAATATTAACTTTTGCTCTCCAAATGGATGCAGTAACTCAGTGTTCCTGCCCTTAAAATGACTGAACTAATGCCTGGAAATACTAAAAAACATCATGAAATATTTTAAAATAAATCATAAAACAGAATATGAAGATGTCATAATCAGAGGCGGAGAGGAAAGATCAGGTGCTGCGAGGGTGAAACAGAATGTGGAGTTATTGAGACTTTTTGCACCATTTCTAAATTGGGGAAAGTGATTTAAATCGTCTGGTATATGGGCATTTATTTGTGGTAGTCAAATGAGAACAACCACTTTAAATATACTAATTTTAAAATGTAATTTTCCAAGCAGAACATTTTTTAGCAAAGTATTGGTATCAGATCGGTATCGCCGATACTAGTCTGAAATTTACTTGGTATTGGAGCGAAAAGAAAAGTAGTGGTATTGCACATCACTAGTAAAACTAGTGGAAAATCCCTTGATAGAGTCAGTCAGCAAATAGTCCTTAGAATGACCGTCACTAGTGACAAGACGGGTTTTCTCCTCCAACATGCCCGACATCAACGGGAAGTGACATCACGGGAAAACTATCTATACTGGAAAGAAAAGCAACGAGTAACGTCTTATCATTGCTCCGTTTTTTTCCCCTTTTTCAGGTTAGTAAAAGTGTTAATTGTCAGTTCTCATGTAGTGAGAGCAGGTTCTAATAATATATTGCTCAGTGTTTAGTATTGAACTTGTCCTGAACTGTATGCTGATTAGTAGAAAAAATCCTTTTGAAATGTCAGAGAAGGAAACTAAGCAAACTGACCTGAAAGCAAATGGTTTCTGTCAAGGCCACCATGAAGAACATGATGGTAAGCTATTGAAAGGCATGCAAAATAACTTTTAAAACTGTGTCATAGTTCTGACGGCATTTGTACGTATTGTTGAGGCATGTAAAGACATGCTGTCCACAATAAATGTCTGTTAAAATCCAAGAACGATGTTGAGCCTTGATTGAACCCGAGGGGAGTAACAGGTTAATATCAGGTGAACATTGCAAATTCTTCAAGACTTTTTGATTGTGTTTACTATTTTTTCCAATTCACACAAAGAAGCAGAAAATTGAGAGGTGAAACCTGAAGTTTGGAAGTGAGGTGCAGGTCCCTGTGCCATGGTGAGAGTAAAGCGGGTGTCTCACCTCAACATGGGATAAAGCTGTTCAGATCAGCATTTTAGTCTGTCTCCCAAATATTGCTGCTAGCGTGTCCCAGGGTAAGCTGGGAGGACAAGACTGTTTAACAAGGCCTCTGCATTTAGTGCAGTCCATTTTGAATATCCAATGGATAAATAATATAATTTACAGTAAAAGGATCAATTTCGAATCTGAGAAATGCACTTGGCTAATAATGTGCATTACAACAATTTGGAAATTCCAAGTAAAGCCTTTTTCTCAAAAATTGTTGACATACGTATTTAAATTGAAATGTCTTATTTTTCCATTAACATTGTAAAAATGTTAGTGTATATCATAACAAATGTAACACAGTGTTAAATATAGAAAGGTGTTGAAAGATGGCGAACAACAGTCTGTTATCGGGTTTTTAGCTACTGGATGTAAACATGAACCCAAATGCTCTCTCTTACCCTCAAACACACACACACCCACACATTGTGGTTAGTTTGGCCAACCTTGTTGACCCACTGGCTTAGCTGTGGTTGCACGCTGGACGCAAAGCACTCATTAACGATTTGCGCCCGCTCTTCACTTATGCAAACAAACAGACTCTGCCATCATTACCGTAA
Source organism: Pachypanchax playfairii (assembly GCA_006937955.1). NCBI lineage: Eukaryota > Metazoa > Chordata > Actinopteri > Cyprinodontiformes > Aplocheilidae > Pachypanchax > Pachypanchax playfairii. The sequence goes on along the minus strand of SSNP01000136.1, from coordinate 645,856 downwards.
CACCATGTGCGTGTGGTCTCCTTAGTCAGACCTCTATTGATTCTTGACTTTTTTGCAAAGGCTGAGGCAATGTAAAAAGAAGCAGGATTTGTCAGGTGGGTAAAAGGACAGGGAGCTTGCCAACTTGTGGCATGTTACAAAGTGGCTTAAACACTGGTGAGCACATTTTTCATCAGCCTCAAATATTGCACATTAGTTGCTGCAGTGGGCAGGAATCTGTTCCACAGTCAACCCCTCAACAAAACATAAAAGACCACAGTGGGTTTTATGTTGCGTGTAAAATGCCATCATAACTGAGAGCATTTACCCTTCTCGACTAGCTCCATTTTCTGCCCCGACACAGAGCTATCTTTACATGGACAGGCCTGACTGTGAGCAGTAATGTGTGTGTTGTTTGGCAGCAGGGCAGAAGTTTATGCTAATGGTTTGGGTGATAGGTCAGGGGCATGAGAGTGGTGGTGACTGTTGATGGCTGTGTGGGGTTTCAGGCCGCGTCCAGCTGGCCTGGAAGCTGCCTCTGAGGTCAGAGAAGCATGTGTGTCTGTGTCTGTGTGTGGAGGGGTAGGTGGATGGGGAGGGGGTGCAGGTTTCAGACATTGGGCAGCTTGTGGCTTGAGTTTGCGGGACAAGTGTGGGGTAAAAGCCCCACCTCCCCCTATCACCCTTCCCCACCGTAGAGCCACTGCTTAGAGCCAGGCACCCCACCGTTAGAAGCTGCCAAGAGAGAAATGCTAATGTGATGGGCACGTCATGAAAACAAGAGACTGAAGCTGTGGACTTGTTGTTTTGCATATTAAATCACTTCAAATTATTGCTTGGACATGATCAAAGACACATCTTAATCACACACTGAACAACATTTGCAGCTTTCACTAGAAACCAAATAGATTAGTGTAAAAACCCTGTCGGTCAGATGAGTGTAGAGCCAGGCAGGAATCATTTCATCTTAGAAGTACATTTTACGGGCAAAATGTCCAATGGCAGGTATTTCCTGTCTGAAAATAATGATTTAATGCACCTATGCAGTAGACTGAGTCTGGACAACACACTTTTGTCCTGGCAGGACCTCCCCGACTCAGTGTCTCCAAAAGCTTGACATTTATGGTTAACATAAAAACAACATGTAGTTGTAAATATGAAATCAACCCAAAAGCACAACCTGTGGAGGATTATCATATATCAGGCAGCTGAAAAAGAAACAGACAAATTTTCCAGCTACTTTCAGATCAAATAAATGCATGACAGAAGAGGCTATGTTTGGGTAACCCTGAGCAGGAATTAGGTAATGTTCAGGATGTATGCCTCTTTTAAGTGTTGGAGCAGCGACCCTTCTTTAACACTCTGACTAAACAGTCCATTGTGCATTGTGGGTCAAAACCTGAAAATAGGAGCTACATTGAGAGCATTGAAACCATTTTTTAGAACTTATTTATGCTGCCAAAATGTTTGATTTGATTATATAAGCTGTAATCCTTATTCAAAGGAGCATCAGTGTTAATAGCACCATCCATAACCAGTAATTTGCATCACATTAATCCTGAGTCTTTGCCACCCATTTGAATCTTCTCATATTCAATGGGTTCTCATAGATGGAGACTTTGAGTGGGACAGTGAGTCCAATACAGTCTGACCTAAGAGGGCTTAGAAAATCTGTCTGTTATCAGTCAAATAAAAACAATATTTGAAGTTCAGGATTGATTAATTTTAATGTTAATCAATGTTTTCAACTGACTGATCATTAATTTCTGAAACATCATGCTGCTTCCAGGGTTGGTGTTACTTTCTGTTTTCATTGGTTCGGGTTTTGGGTCTGACTGTCTCCAGCTCCTTTTCTGTGTTGGCCACTCTTCCTGGAAAATGAATAGCAATTAGTGAGGCTCCTAATGACTTATTTCCCTGTCAGTTTAAAGGAATTTTAATTCAAGAGAAGGAAAACACTCACAGGCTGCACTGTGAGGTGGTGGTTAGCATTGTTGCCTCACAGCAAGAAGGTCAAAGATCTGAATCTCTCCCTGTGTAAGTGTGGGGTTTCTCCAGTTTTCTCTCTGGTTTAGAGTCATCTTGCAGGGTCCAAAATCATGAATGTTGGGTTATCTGCTGATTTTAAACTCAACCTAGATGTGAGTTTGCATGTATAGGTATCGGCATCTTCTGACTCTGAGATGACCTTGTGATGAAGAGATGAGACGTCAGGAATCTCTTGATTGCAGCCTCATTAGACTCCTGAATTTGAAGAAAAAGAAAAGTCATGTTTATAAGAACTATTTGGAATAATATAATTGTAAATGTAGCTGTTCTGATGAGTTTTATTTTCAGAGAAAGGAAAATCTAAACTGTTTCTTATTGTTTTTGCTGGAGGGAGTAAATGTTAAAAACACTAGCGAGTGTTTGCATTGGTTCAGGTTTTGGGTCGGAATTTTGTACTTCTAATTAATGAATTCTGTACTTTCATTTTTTTTAGTTTAATTTTTCTTTATGAGAGCACAAATGATTTAAAATTCATTATTCTGATGACATTTGATTAATTTAAAAAAACTATTGATGCAGTTAAAGTTGAGTTGACAGAATATGACATGATGTAGAAAGTTATGGTTCCCAAAAATATAGATTTATCAGATTATCTTTTACATTGTCACCATATTTTTCAATGTGAAATTCTGGCAATCAGAGCTTCCATTAATTTACTGTAAATTACAAATTTTGTGTAAATTCCATTTTGTGAAAACCTAAACTAATTTGCCTACGATAAGTTGAGCTTAATTTAAGTGTTTATACAGTTAAATATGTACTAATGTTTAATTTTTTTTTCAACATATGTGATGTTGGACAGCTTAAAATGTTTTGAAATAAAAAAAATAAAATAAAATTGATTTGTCCAAAGTTGACATGTTATTTTACTAAATAATCAGCATTTAAATAGTCAGTCAATTTCTGGTCCTGTTGCAAGCTGGTGTTTTTCTCCAGCGGTCATTGGGTGAGAAGCAGAGAAATCCTAAAATCATTACGAAAATAGTTTAGTTTTGATTTCTAGCTAATTTGCCCAAGAGTCAAGTTTAAATTTTGTATTTATTAATTTATTTATTATTGTATTTACAAGAACAGTTGTAGAAAAACTTGTTGGCCTGATTAAAGTTAGGAGTTTAAGATGTAAATAAAGAGATATATTTGTCTTTTTCGTCACTTTCATCACAAAATTGAGACTTGCCTGAAGCACAGAAAAATATTTGTTCTTGCCTTAGAGGTGTTAAAAAAACACAAATTTGCACCACGTTTTGTTAAACAAAGTCATGATGCTTCTAAATGTTTTATTGAGATTTGAGCATGTCAGATACACCTCAACATAAATCTTTCATGGAAAGCCACTTCGGAATAGTCCACTATGTTTTGTTCTTTGTTTTTTTAGCTGTGTATTTAGGCTCACTATCATGTAGGAGGAACTGTGACCTTCCACTGAGACCAAGCTTTCTGAAAATGCTGAGATGTAAATAAATTTTACTCCACAACACCTTGATAGCCTTGAGAATGAACTATTAGCTTCCCAGATTCAAGATACCCGGCCTATGCTAGAAGCAGTGAAGAGGTTGAAAAACAAAACCAAGCGTCCTTCACATTTAAGGATTGTGAAGGTGTTCTTATCTTTTTAAACTATATTTTCCCTTCTGTCAATATTGACCACATGTGGCCAAAAGCTCCAGTTTTTCTCTCAGTCTAAAGGATGTTCCCTACCCATACTGTACACTTGTAAATCTGTTTTGTTGAATTAAAAGAAATCCATTCACGCATGTTGTGTTCCTTCAGCTCTGAACAAATCTGTAGAGTTAATTCAATGGATTGGATCAATAGTCAAAACAAATATAATCTATTTGCAGGAACAAGTTAATTTTGTGAGTTACGTGTGCCAAACAGATCTAACTGAATAAAAAAGATAGGTGTGCTAAAACCTGACAAATCTTACGCCGGGCTAACACTGCATCCAGATCCGGTCCGGTGCGGCCCCCGCAGGTATTCCGTTAGATTAAAATCCCTTTTGAAGGCTCACAGTAGCTCCGCGCGGTGCGGGTCCGGTTACGGGGGCCGTACGGCACTACGGAAAGAATCCACAAGGTTAAATTTTTTCCGGACGCCGGAGTCGATCCGCGTCAAGTTTGATGAAATCTGACGAACTATACAGGAAGTGTGGCTTGAATATCCGGTGTTTTTTCAAAATAAACGAGTGTACAAACAATTGTAACTTGACTCTTCTTTTTAGACAGCACACGCGCTAATAGGAAATGTAAACATTACATCACACCCGGTGACACAGGGTCCCGAAAGCCTGCAGCACAACACATTTTCACACATTTGTTAAATAATGGACGTGTTCTCGTGTGAAGTCCCGACAGAATGATAACCCACGTGAACTTCTGTTCTCGCGGGTGACGTTTTACGCACCCAGCACCGGAGGTGGCCGCACTCCCTATCTGGAGCAGATGTGAGTGGTAGCTTGCGGAAAAACCGCACCGAAGCCGGACCGAAGCCGTTCCGTAGGCAGTGTGAGCCCGGCGTTATGTTAGTACATTTACAAAAGAAACAAATAATTAAGGCAGTTCAGTTAAAATTAAACAAGATACAGAACTTTACGAAATGATGCTGAACCAACCAAAACACAAGCTCAAACAAAATAATTCCTTGATGCTAACAGTCATATTTTTGCTTTAAAATTTGTTTCGCGTTTCTTATTTTCATTCAACGCTTTATTATTTCAGGTTCTTAATTGTGTACATCCAAAGAGAATGAGTCACTGGCATTTACAGTTGGCACATTTATGTTATGCATAATTTTGTGCTGTAAAAAAATCTCAGACTTTTTTGTTGATTTTTTTGAGTTACTGGAAATTATTGTGCTTTAGGCATAATAGAAAAATAAGTAAAACATGTACAGTAAAGAAAATAAAAACGTTTATGTTTGGTACATTTAAAGTGAATGCCACAAAACCCAAAACTATACATTTTTGCAGTCTAAGCCACAATAAGCCCCCAATTGAAAAGCAAACAGACTGGATCTATTTAACGTCACTCTCCTGAGCAGTTTTAACCAAAGCGCTGCCTCGGTAGGAGAGCTGCTGAGAACCACTGAGAAAAGGTAAAAAGAGGAATTACGCTCTCTCCTCAGATGACAGTTATGATTAGTAGGTGTGAATGAGTTGCAGAAAACTCTTCCAACTGCTCACAATACAACATTATAAAGTGTGCTTCAAATGAACCAGCTGAAATGGTCCGTACAGCAACTTACCGTTAAAAAACCATTAAGTGGGAAAAGTAACTCTGCAAAAGTCATTTTTCAGGCGAGGTTTTCCAGGATAACAAACCTGAAGGCTTAGAAATAGGGTATTATCAAATATACTTTAAAACCTCTAATTAGTTCATCTATAGCCAAACATTTTTGTTATGTATGGCATTAGAGATTTTGTATACGCTACTTATTTCTCATGCTTGATAGATACTTTAGCAGATGGTTTTGGACTTCTTTTAATTGTGATTAAAAAATATCTGGCAGTATTTGATGGCGATGAGAATCATCAGAACTGTTTTAAAAGAACCCCTCAACAAAAAGACTTAAGTCAGAGTTTATGACATAACAGTGAATGATACAGGGAACAAGTATAACACATATGAAATAAGTGTTTCTCTGTATGCAGAAGACATTAACAGGAATATATAAATGCACTGAAATCTGGGTGGGCATGTGTGTGCGTGTAACGTCTGAATGTAAAGTAGGTTCAGTGTAAAAGGAATAAAAAAAAAAAACCAAACAGGAATTCTGTATTGAAAGTGCAATTTAGCATGAATCAAAAGCAGCTTTCCTGGCTCCAGTTAGGCTGATGTCTGCCAGGAAAAGGAATTTTTCTGTCTTTTTTTAAACAGGTAAAGTTCTTGCAGAAATTAATCAGAAGAAGTATCTCCCCCTTAATGTTAAAATGTTGTATGTTTGGATCAGACTCTCTGGAAACAGAAGCAAGTTAAATTTTGAAGACAACGTGGGGGTCTCTCACCTCTAAACTGGCTTCAAGGCTGAACTGAATGATGGCTGCTTGTTAAATATTAAGTGCTATATTAAATAATCCACCATCAACTGCTCTGTTGACCTGTGAAAAAGGTTCAAATAATTATCAAAAATACAAGAGAATTTATTGTTTTTATTCATAGAATGACAGCCTGAGTCATTTACAGAGTAAAGTGAATCACTCAGAATATTGACTAAACATAGTTAAATCTGGTCATCACAGAAAGAATACAGCTGTATCTAAAATTTATTTGTGTGTACCACAAGATCAAATCTTTCTATAACAGCACATTGATCAGATTGATTGGAGATGCAAAATTACAAGAAAAAATCCAAAATCTTTGGTTAAAAATCGGACCTAATTGAAAAGTAACATTTTCAGAAACTAATAAATTGTTACATTCATTCAACATTTGTGCTGGCTGTATAATTATTTTCTATGACAATTTTTAAAAACATGTTCAAAATTCCGGTGACACTAGAGCAAGGCCCTATTACTCACACTAAGAAACTAAGCCTTTGCTAACATATTAAGACTTTATGAAACTCCATTGCAAATGCAGTTCACTATTTGCTGCCAACAGTTGCTACCCAGAAAGAAGGAGGCTTTAAAGGGTTTGAAGGAGAAATTTTGGGGCAAATGTCAAGGTTTGAGCAGCTATGCACAATTTATTCCCATGATTTGCTCTTTTGGGATGTGATGATGAACTGTAGTGATCACCAGGGCTCTAAGTTAACTTTTTTTTATCACCAGCAGGGATAAAAAAACAGCAAAACTGATTCATAAAACAGAAACGGGTCAACTTACAGGTGGCAGAGAGGACGAAGGGGCTGAGGCAGAGATTGAGATCAAGATGTCTGAATTCCAAGTTCAGTAGTTTGGAGATAGCAGCAAAATCCAGAAGTGGCAGGCAAGTATCTAAGGGTCAGGTAAGTATCTAAGGTTCACACAGATTCAGGTTTTAATACAGGTAAATAGCACTGGAACATGAGGCAAAGAACAACCTGGCGACTGAATGTGGAAGTATTGATCCACAGCTGGGATTTATTTTTGTTGCGTAAAGGAGACGACATATTAGGAGCAGCTCAGATGGTCAGGTGGGGAAAAGGTGTTTGGTCATGTGACATGGGTTAAGCATTAATCACTGGCCAAAGTGGCCTGTTATTTTTTATTGGTACCTGCCAAAGTGTCTTTTGACTCACATTTGGCATGTTAGTTGGTGTTAATTTCGAGCCTTAATGATCATCAAAGGTGGTTCAAAGGAAAAACAGAGAACCTGTGACAGAATCACGAGTGACAGTTATGAGGCTGAAAAGTCAATGTTATCTTGTGTTGTGCTTGATGAACTGCTGTAGCTCAATTTGCTGAATGTTCCATTGGTTGGTTGGTTCCAGAGATGTTAGACAATGTTTTTGGTGTTCTTCTATCTGAGGTTTTGTTGTGGTAGGCTGGTTAGGGAGCTGAACTTTGACAAGACAACAGAGCAGTTGAAAAAGGTGGTCCTGTCACTTTTTTAGAGGATGTGACACCAAGACACATTCTGAAAAGGCAAGCGAGTGATTCCAGAATGATGCTGGAAAGCATTTTTATAATTGTACCAACTACCTTAAAGCTGGAGTGCGTAACTTTTACATGTCCGTGGATGTCCGTTTCAGCCAAGCCACTATCAGAGGAGATGACACAATGCAGATTAAGCCGATCGGCTCCTCAAACATCTCACGGTATTTTTCAATATATATAATTTTTACTTTGCGTGTCGACTGCGACATTCCCGCGCTGTCGCACATGAAATTACGTCTTTTATGTCACAACAAGAAAAATAATAAGAAATAGAACGCAGTGTCTCGTAGCAGCCGGCAGAACGTGAAGGTCGACATGGCGGAGAATCCAAATAAACAGCCGAGAGACACTTATCGGGAAGTGGATCCTACCACGAAAAAAAAAATAATTCCTGGACGTTCGGCAGAGGGACTATTGGCTAAGAAGGAAAGTGACCGAAGGAGAAGGCAAACGCGAATTTGTATCGGCGTCGCTTTTCCTCGGTGGAGAGAAGAGATCGGGCTGATGTTCAGGGGTGCACATAAGTGGTCCGCAGGTCCGCACACACTGTCAAAATATAAAATGCGCACCAGATGAAACCCAGAGCGCCGAAGTTCCAGCTGATCAGCTGATTCTGTCTCTATCTGTGTCAGTTTGTGTCTGTCAGTTTGTGTCTGTCAGTTTGCCAGTGTAACGGTTTTTCAGTCAGTCAGATCAGTGTAGCTGATTGCAGGATTCTGCATCGTGTCAAAACTGAAAAAATTCACTGAATAAGACAAATAGATCATTGTGGCCCCAACAGCTGACTAATAAATTTCAACACCAAACTGTTAAATGTAGATTAAAGTGAACAATCAAACCTGTAAACAATCCAACCTGAACTCTGAAGGTTTTTTTTACCAGTATTTTTATATTTTACTGGTTTCTCTTGATTTTTTCAACAATGAAATGATATTTATTGAAACAAATATAGAGCCACGTAAAGTAAACAGACTGAATTTGAAGCTTGATTAAGACAGATACCGGTTGGAATAACAACGGCAGAGATAAAGCGGTGGCAGCTGGGCTTACGTCATATGGAAGCGCCAGCTTTATTGTTGTAATGACGCAAAAATTCCGCTAGGGGGCGACAGAAGTTACAGAAGTTACGCACTCCAGCTTTAAAGAGGCCCTTCCATTAAAAATGTTTTTTCTGAGGTTTCTGTTGAATATTTTAGCTCCACAGGTGTTCTTACCTTCATAGTGGGTGTGAAAACAGGTCAACAACTTCTACACTACGCAGGTGGCGATAACACCTGAGTTCGAATGACTGGTACTTGTTTCGTCAGAACTCCTTTGTTCGTTAGTATTTGGCAGCTCCTGCAATTGAAACCACACCTAGCATGCAGCTGGCTAAAAGCTGTAGCATAAGACGTAGCAAATAGGAAGACACAATGCCTGACGTTGCCATGCGCAGCGGGCAGTAAACAGTATATCTTGCTCTCATAGGCTACTTTGTTAGCTAGTCTGAGTCCAGCAAATTTGAATAATGAATATGAACGAGCTGCTGCTCGAGGCCTGACGGAAGGAGCCGGAACAAGGCAAATTTTAATGCAGACAAATTGAAAGGTCTGTTAATCAGTGTTTCCTAATGTTTTGTAGATATAAAATGTTTCATATTACAGGTTAATACTTCAGAAATAACCACAAAGTCATGAAATTTGTGTGAAATGGCCTGTTAACCTGGAATATGAAACATTTTATCTCCAAAAAACTTTAAGAAACACTGATTTACAGACTTTTCAATCTGTCTGCGTGAAGATTCGTCCAGCTTTGGCTGCAACTCATTAATATTCATTATGCTAATTCGCTGGACTCAGATTGGCTAACAAACAAGCCTATGAGAGCATGGCTTCTTGTTTCCTTCTGGTTGAATTGAAAGTATTTATGCTAACAGCTTTTCACCAACAGACTGCTAGGCAAGGTTTCAACTGATCAGCGGATTGAGCTGATGAATACTAACAAGCAAAGAAATTGTGATGTAACAAATACAGGCTTTTTGAACTCAGGAGAACTTGGGTGTTATCGCCACTTGGGTAGATAAAAACTGAAAGAGAAGTTGTTGTGCTATTTTCACAACAAGCGTGAAGGTAAGAACACCTGTGGAGCTAAAATATTCAACAGAAACCTCAGATAAACAATTTTAAATGGAATGGCCTCTTTAAAAAATTGAGATTCAAGACCATTTTCTTCCTGTCACACACCAAAGGATATTTTAGAATGATTGAAAGAACACAACAAATTCAATGTGTTAATTTGGTCAGGTCAGACATACAGTATGTGGAGTGTATATGATATATAAAAGTTTACATCTCAGCTGTTTGGATTCAGTATATTTTGCTGATGAGCAAGAAGTGAAGCAGAAAGTAAGTCAGTTTACCGTAGGTAACAGACTTTTGTCCCGATGATGGAGCTCATGACTTTACACAAACCATCAAATAACACATAAGACAATCTTTTTTCAATACAATAAATCACATTAAGAAAACCTTAGCAACAAGTTTTCACTCACAGCTGTTGCAGACAATTCTATTCTCTGGCATGTAGACATTGTGACACTAAAAATACCTGGATGTTTTGTCCCTGAGGTTCTTCTTACATCTGATTTCTGAGCGTTAACTTTTCCATGTCTTACTTTACCAGGAAGTTAAGCCATTCATGATGCAATTAGTCAAAATGTGTTTTTATTTAAACTTTATTGAAATTTGGATTTCACTTAATCTTTTTAAAAAAGTACTTTTCTAAAAACAGTTTTATATTTCTACTCAGGAGAACAACGAATGTGTGTTTTGAAACTTGTCAAACACATGTAGATTATTAAGGTTAAGGGTTAATAAGGAACTAGCATAACATGGTCAAGAGCTCCAAAAGGTTGATTTTGCAGGATAGAGGACCTTTAAAGAGTTAGTTCAGACTTTTTGCTGTTGGTTTTGTGGAAGTGTTATGAATAACAAATATCTTACCTGTTATTAACAGCTCTTTCAATTGCCTAATTTTGAGGAAACTGTTTGTTTTGACAGAGTTGAGAATGGCCAACCCTGACAAAGCCAAGTAGATTACTGTATATCATCATTGTTTATGAGGATAGGATTTCAGTAACCTTTAAATTACATGGTAAATTACGTGACAGAAGTGTTTCTGATGGAGATGTCCTGTGATTGTGGAAGTGCTACAACTAGCAAAGGTTACAAAAGCCACAACATTCTAATGTATAAATAACTGTATTTCAAGATTGATAGTGATGTAGAAGCCCACGTCAAACAAATAATCCATACGTCTGCTTTTCATGAAAATGTAAGTGTTATTTTTCAAATAATAAAGATCCTAGCATTGTTAAAAACTTCCCAAATCACAAAGCTCTTTACTCTTTTTATTAGATGAATTTGAGAAGCTCCTCAGAAGCCACTGTGACCATTTGGTGGTCAGCTGGTTTGCAGAGGTAGAACTGAATGGTCTGCAGTAAGGGGCTGTGGGTTGGGTTTCTCTGAGGTTATGGTCATTCTCTCCTGGGAAAGTGGTTGGGTCTGGGTGTTTACCTTGGAGTATCCCACCCCTCCCCTTAAACCGTTCACTTGCCACTGGATAACTTATGATTACTTCTGCTAATGCACACACCTGTTTTTCCTAACCATATTTTGTGCTAGAATCACAAACATTTTAAATAATAAAATTTTGTTTAGTGAGGTGAAAAAACATTTAACCCCTCACAGATTTATTTCGTTTTTGCTTTATTGTCACATTTATATGTGTCAGAACAGCAAACACATTTTGATATCAGACAAAGATGAACTAAGTAAATACAAAATGTAGTTTTTAGATGATTATTCCATCTATTGAGGGGGAAAAAAAACATGTATGATCATTTGTTTGTTACGCATGAGTGTCTTTCCATGTTAGAAGCAGGCGTGTGTGAAGGGTAAAGAGGGGTGGGACAGAGGTGAGGGTCGGAAGGCTGGGGAGGGTGTAAAGCCTGAGGTAGTACATCATCTTCACCTAAAAAGTGAAGTTTGACTTTTCTCTCAGTTCCTCTCTCACACAGGCACACTTGTAGCGCTGGACTGAAAGTTTTCTTAGCTCTGCTCGCAGCTCTGACCACCAGAGAAGATGCTTCAGTCTGACTCCTCATGAGGTTACTGCAGAACAGAGCAGAGTTGCAGCTCTGCAGCTGATGGACTGCAGCTTTCTATTTTTATCCCTCTTTTAATTTGGACTCTGGGGAGAAATAAATAGCTCAACAAACACTGTTGGGAGGCAAATGAATGGAGGAGACTCGTGGGGATTTTCCCAAGGCTGCAATCACACCAAAGGATCTGGAAACAAGTTTTAAATGGACCAAACTGAATATTTGTATGAATATTTTGTAAAAAATCTATCAAGACAATAACATTTTTACACCTTGGAGAATTTTGTGGGCTTTCACTGGGAAAAAAAACAACCAATACCTTGTGAGTTCAATTTCTTTTACCTGTTATTTTAGCAAACATTGGAGATGTCAGTCACTCAACAGCTGCTGAATATTTACCAGAAAACAAACTGCTGAAAGTATAAAATTGGTGTATCATGAAATCATGATTTGTTATTAACAAAAAAAGAACCATGTGACTGATAATTATATTGTTTTTTTTTAGGTCTTTGGCTCAAGCATGTCCTCTTTAATACTATTTTATCAGTGGAGTCTGGCTGTGTTCTTGCTGTGCTTCCCTATGACTCTTGAAAGGAGACCAGTTGATGCACTTATTAACAGAGCGTGAGTTATTGTTACAATTATTTCTGCAAAGCTTTGAGCAATATGGACAGTGTATCTAAGACAGAAATATTAAATGTGTCTAGTAAATAGCAATTAATAGTCAAAATCTTTGATTTATTTGACTTGTTTTTATTTAGAAAACAGGTGTATTTTACCAATTGGAGGTTTTTGCTTTCGGATGGTCTGAAACTCTGATTAGTGACATGTCTCAGACATGTTTGTGCTGCCACCTACTGTACTGTGGTTTACTTAAACTCTGTGGTGTCAAATGAAACTCCAGAGGAACTGATAAAACCCTTCATTATAAGGGTTGGTTAAACTGACAATAGAAAGTTTAGTTGTTTCTAAATCAAGCAGTTTCGTGTCTTTTATTTATTTCTAAAACTTTCAGTTTTCTGTGTTTTTAAAGAGGGCTCATACATTTCTATGTTTCTTTTCTTCCAATAGGAGGAGGTCCGTGAGCCACACCCAGTTGATGCATGACAAGAGCCGCTCCATACAGGAGTTTAGGCGCCGCATGTGGTTGCAAGAACTGTTGGAGGAAGTGCACACAGCCGGTGAACGTTCATTGCCTGTGCAGAGCAAGACTCAGAGTCAAACTTTTAATGTAAAAACTCTCCACCAGAAGCCCCCAGGGGCCACCAAGGACCTCTCTGAGAGGTTCAGTCAGGATGGAGAAGGTTCAAACCTTCCTCAGGAGACCAACAAGGCTATGGCTTTTAGGGACCAGCCTCTAAAAGTTGCAACCAAAAGGAAGAAAAAGGTGAGGCTAGGCAGGCGCAGAGACAATGAGAAGAAGAGGAGGAGAGCACGGTCTGCCATCACAAAGGGGCCGTGAGGGACACAGAATCCTGCTCAGAGACTGCCAGGACCTTTTATTTGGTGCTGCACTAAGACACTGCTACACACTGACTCATACAGACTGTACATGACACCACCTTTGCGCTTGTATGAAAATAATGTCTGTATTTTTGTTTCCTCGTACTTCTTGGAGTTAACATCTTTGCAGATCCATATTTATTTTGAAGATCTTCAAAACCCTGTAACCTTAATGTTTCTTTAAAACAATGTTATTCATTGTATTTTCTAACAGACTAACACAGATAGAGCAGAGGATGTATTTATTTCTTTGGTATTGTAACTAAAGAAAGAAATGCCGAGGTCAGCTTGCTTTTGGCTCTATTCGTGTTGACTCTCATGGACTTTGAGTCATGACAAACTGATCGTCTAAAACATCTGTTCAAATGGTTTAGCCATAATTTATTTCACTATGAAAATCTATATTTATTTTGTGAATGTATCGTGGTGCTGCTGACTGAATTCCATATGCACTTTAGTTACATCCTGTACATGTTCATTTGTGGTTGAGTTTTAAATGAGAGACTTTTGTTGATGGTACTGCTTTCCCTTTTCACCTCAGATGCCTCATGGACTCATAACTTATTGCAAACATCATCAGAACAATTATTATCATTTTACATACTTTTTTCTGGGAATAAGCCAAAGTCAGGGGCTATCAGACTCAATGTTCTGGACATGCACTGAGGGAATGTTGTACATGTTTCCAGTTAATCAAACATTAAAAACATAGTCAGTAGACATAGAAGTAATTGGAATTGTGGTGTCTTTATTTATCAACTGGTTGTTCACTGAAAATTTAATCGCAGGTGGGGTTAAAGTGACACAAATTAATAAATTAACAAGAATTACTGTACAACAAGCAAATTGCTGATACCATTCTTTTAGATTTTTTAATGTGGTAATGTGGAGAAAGATAAATTGTACTGTAACAGATCATCCAGAAACCTGTCAATATCAAATAACTACACATCTGTCTTCACAGAGACTATCTTGCAAGTTTTTTTCAGCTAGCAAAGAAGAAAGCTCATGTATCCAAACAGAAAAACAGACAGAACAGATCGTTGTTTGCATTGGTGAGGAATGTATTTTATGTGAAAGTGGCTTTTACTAAAACAATTTCCCAATAAGTAAGATTTTTTTTAGGATTTTCATTGGTTTTTTTCATTTAGCCTTATTAAAATAACATTTTACAGCAGATATTTGCACAGATGTGAACAAACCTGGATTCAGAAAAACACTCAGTTGCAGGTGCAAGAGTGCATAAATGATTTGATGTAATGTGTTTGATATACAGGAAAAACATAATCTGAAGACCAGAGCTAGTGTAGACAGTCTTTATCTGGTTCTATTGTCTTTTAATAAAAATGAACTAATAAAAACAGCTGATTAGTAACAAATGGTAAGCAAAAACATAGACAAGCTAAACATCTTGGAAGTCTAATTCCAGATAACTTGAGACAAGTTAGACCATTAAGTCTAAAACATCTGTTTCCCACATAAGTATGAGTCAGTTGTGGCAGAACCAAACTGAGGAAGAAAAGCCTAAAATAAAAAGGAAGAATTAATCCTTAAATGATGCATCGTTTGTCCATGATTGGGCAGTATCCAAGCAACACGTTCAATATGCCAAACGTGTGGATTCAGTGACTTCAGCATAGTTTGTGACCAATGGTTTCTGTGTTTTTAAAAAAACATTTAAATGGTAAACAAAGTTACAAACATTATTATTAGCAAACAGTCTTCTTTTCATTATTATTATTATTATTACTTACTGTTGATAAATCGAGCAATCTTTTCTCTGACTTATTAAAATATTTTAATAATTCAACGTGTGACCCTTTGATTGCTTCATGTACTTTAACATGATCCCCAGAAAAGAAACACATAAATAAATAATTATGTTGGTAAGTAAGTGAATAAATAAAAGTGTTTGCACTTCTGGTCTAAAACATACTTTGAATACATCATAAAAACTGTGAGGGAAAAAAGCTCTAACCCCCCACACACACCAATGAATGTGTGGACTTTTTGGTGTGGACAGAGCACAATTCAGCTGTTAACGTCCCACTTGAGAACATATGGCATTTTAATGGCCAGTGTGTGAAAGAAACAGATCCTGGTAAATGGTAAGGGTTACCAAACGCGTCTGCGTCAGCTATATCCGGTCCTAACAGCAGCAGTGTACACCACAGGCCATTAGCTGACACAGAGCCATAAACGCTGTGGAAAAAAGCCTGATAAAGCCACTGCTAGGGGCCTGCAGATCAGATCAGAGAAATCAATCAAAGCAGAGCAAAGAAACGTGAATATCTCTTGTGAAGGGTGTGGTGGGATGACAAAATCTTGGATTTATAGTGTAAAATTTGGATAAATCAAGATTGGAGACATCGTAACATAGAAATAATTGAAATGCCTCCTTCAGTATGTTATGAGAAACTCAAATAATGAACATGCAAAACAGGAAGGTATGATAACATGACTGTTCTGTAAGCAACAGGACAGCAGGTGACATTTCTCTTTAAATCCAGTCAACCAGAATCAATTTGGCTGAAGTAATGTTTGCTTTGTGTCCCTCTGTGTTTAGCTCTCACACTTTGAAATGAGTCCTGAGAGGCTGCTGCCTTGGCTCTGTTCAGAATATTTCAACCAGACATAAATCAGTGAAAGAAAATAATCCAGTGTACAAAATGAGAGTCGTTCAAACACAAGGCGACAACTGAGAAGCAACGATGGTGAGTGTAAGAAAAATTTACATGTGATTATCTCATAAAATAGGAAGTGAAACACCTCTGTTTGTTACCAGACTGTAACTTTAAGGAGAAACTTAACATATTTTATTGATTTGGATATATTTTTAGATGAGCTAGAAACAACATTTGATTTGTAACAATTAGACTTTTGACATTTAGATGTAATCTTTCATCAAAAGTAACCCAAACAAAAAAACAACACA
This sequence comes from Pachypanchax playfairii, assembly GCA_006937955.1. NCBI lineage: Eukaryota > Metazoa > Chordata > Actinopteri > Cyprinodontiformes > Aplocheilidae > Pachypanchax > Pachypanchax playfairii. Next base: position 629,674 of record SSNP01000136.1, on the reverse strand, counting down.
ACTACTAATAATTAAGTCTTACTGTGTGTTTATTTCCTGGAATTATTGCTTGTTTTATCTGTAAAATGTAAAAAAAACCTCAAAATAAATGTCTTTCGTAAAGGAAGATCCAAATGCATTGAAATGTTCCACAAATAACTCACAACTTGAACTTAAGTTATTTGTCAGTCACTAACTGGTGATCATGAAAATGTTCTTTTGTTTCCTATAAATCAGCTGATGAGAACATGGCTGTTCCCAACACCTACGGGGTGATCTTCGCTTGTATCTGCGGGGTGATTTTGGGCATCGGTCTGTGTGCCAACCTGCTGGTCTTCTCCTTGTTTGCAAAGAACAACACACTACGAAAGAATCGCCTTGACATCCTCCTCCTCAGCATGACTCTGGCTGACTTCCTGACCCTCCTGCTCATCCCCTTCACCCTGCACTCTGCTGTAAGTCACTCCTGGCCTTTTGGAGATACTTCATGCAAGGTCTATCAGTTCCTGCTGGCGTTCAGCCTGGCCGCTAGCACCTACTCACTGTGTGCCGTGTCCATGACTCGAGCCATGATCATCACCAATCCATACCAGCCTCCCACCATGGACCTGGTCATCCTCATGTTTGTTTTGGTCTGGGCTCTGAGTTTCTTCATCAGCCTGCCTCTGCGAATGTTTGCCACCAAGGAAAGTCTGAACCCCAGTCTGGCCGACTTCAGTTTCTGCCTTCCAACCATTCATGAGCACCACTACCAAGTGGTCCTGAGCCAGTTTGTGCTTTACTACTTTGTTCCAATGCTCGTCATCGCCTTCAACTATATGCGCCTGGCGCTTTTTCTCCACAAGAGTCCTGTAATGTCAGCTTCCAGTGCCAGGAACACTCGCAGAGCCTCTGTCATGGTGTTTTTGGCTGCTGCCACGTTCTCGGTGTGTTGGCTGCCTGGTTATGTGTTGGAACTGTGTGTGTACCTGGAGTTGTATAGGCATGGACAGGCTTGGGATACATTCTACTTTATTTGCACCACGCTGCAGTACGTGCACCCCAGCATCAACCCTGTGCTGTATGTACTGCTGTCTAAACGCTATCGCCACAGGAGGGCAGCCTGGTGCTGCAGCTGTATCAGGAACAGAGTGCAGCCGCAGGTCACCAGCATCACAACCACCACCACCGACAGCCTTTAAATTCAGCTCATAGTTTTAGGAGTTTTCAGTGACCACTTTAGTGTATTTTTTGTTGTTGTTTATCATTATTTCCTCTCAAAGTTTGTGGAATTAATAAAAACTTATTGCATGTCACATATTCAAGTAATTCTGCTTCAAATTATTTTAGAGATAAAATCCCATCAACACCATACCCCACAAAACAAACCTAAAAATGCAAAATTTCAAAGATAACATGACCACTTTTATGTTTCCAAAACAAAACTGCCCTTTTCTAATGTACAACATCACATTGGTTCAAACTTTGCTTATTTTGTACTGCAGATATTTCTGTCCCTACAGGTTTTAATCAACATACTCAGAAAATTTCAGCAGGCACCATGGTACATTTGTTTTTTCCTGGGATGCTGCATCCTCATATGAGGTCATTGATTCCTCGCATCAAAATATTTTATTCTCTTTAACTTAGACATGTTGGTCTAATTCAAAATAATTTTTTAAAAATTTGAAATCTTTCAATTTTATTTTTAACTTGTTAAATGTGTTTGTATATATGACTTCAGTTTTTAAACCAATAATTGTAGTAAAGGGAAATTAAAATTACACACAGGTCTTATTCTGAAGACTCATGATGCTAGTATTTGTGTGGTATTTCTTTTGGTCATACATTTTGTTACAGAATTTCTTCCACTCCTTATAAACCTTCTAATTAAATGTTAACGGTCTTCTGAGAAAGCTGCATTTGATTTAGAACAATAATTAACTAAACTAAATGGGGGCCAGCACAGTGGTACAGTTGGTAACACTGTTTCCTTGCAGCAAGAGGGTCCTGGGTTCAAAACTGTGCTGGGGCTTCTCTGCATGGAACTTGCATGTTCTCCCTGTGCATGTGTGGGTTTTCTCTGGGTACTCTGAGTCCAAAAACATGCTTAAGGTTAATTGGTAACTCTAAATTGTCCCAAAGAGTGAATGTGTGTGTGAGTGGTTGTTAGTCTGTACAGTCTGTATTATCTGTACAAGCTGGTACAGATAATGACTGACTGATTATATTAATTGGACTAGGATATCTCCTGTAAGTTCAAAATATGAGTACCATTAATTATGACTTTACCTTGTTGTCATAGTGACACACTATGCTTTCCAAATTGCTAGATTTTAAATGATTAAAAAATATTTATGAGAAATAATGCAAAATATACATTGTTCAGGACAGGTGTCATGAACTCAGGACTGACCGTGGTGCAAGAGGCAAACACAGGCAGGCAGCAAACATACATAGTAATTATAGTAAACATACATAGTAAAATGTTAAACTTTATTCTGGATTTCATAGGGAGCCAGTGAAGTGATGCTAAAACAGGAGAAATATGATCTCTCCTTCTAACCCTCATCAGAACTCTGGCAGCAGTATTTTGGATCAGCTGGAGGCCTTTAACAGCACTATTAGAACATCCTGATAATAAAGAATTACAATAATCAAGTCTAGAAGTAATAAATGCATGAACTAAAGTTTCTGCTTCACTTTGATTCAGAATGCTCCTAATTTTAGCAACATTACACAGGTGAAAGTAGGCCATCCTCGTAACATGTTTTGTATGAGAATTAAAGGACATGCCCTGGTCTAAGATAACACCCAGGTTCTTTACCTTCTTGTTGGAGGCCAAATTAATGCCATCCAATGTTGATGACTGACTACACAGTTTGTCCCTAAGGTGCTCGGGCCCAAAAGTCACAACCTCTGTCTCGTCTGAGTTTAAAAGCAAAAAAATAAAGCGTCATCCAAGATTTTACATCATTAAGACAAGCTTGTAATATCTGCTGGTTGGTCTCATCAGGCTTCATTGATAAATATAACTGAGTATCATCAGCATAAAAATTGAATTTTATACCATGTTGTCTAAAAATTTTACCCAGCGGTAGCATATATATAGTAAAGAGGATTGGTCCAAGCACTGAACCCTGAGGAACTCCATGACTGACTCTGGTACATGAAGATGATTCATTATTTACACGAACAAACTGAAATATTTTAGTTAAATATGATTCAAACCAGTTTAATGCAGTTCCCTGAATCCTGATTTCATATTCAAGCCTCTTTAATAGGATCTTATGATCTATAGTATCAAACGCAGCCCTGAGATCTAACAGAACAAGTACAGACACAAGTCCACTGTCTGAGGCCATGAGAATATGATTAAAAACTTTCACCAGTGCTGTTTCAGTGCTATGATGAGCTCTAAATCCTGACTGTTACTCTTCAAAAAGATTATTACTCTGTAAATGATCACATAACTGGTTTGCAACTATCTTTCTAGAATTTTTGAGATGAAGGGTAAATTGGATATAGGTCGATAATTACCTGGAGATCCTGGAGCAAGATCAGGTTTCTTAAATAAAGGTTTAAAGGCCTTAGGCACATATCCATTCATTAAAGACAAATTTATCATGTCCAATATCCATGTGTTAATCAATGGGAAAACCTCTTTAAAGAGTCTGGTTGGAACAGGATCCAACATACAAGTAGATGGTTTAGATGAAGCTATAATAAGATAATATCTTATTAATGAATATTATTAATAATATCCCAACTCCATTATTAATATTAATGAATACTAAGATAAAAACAATAAACCATAACTAGACACGATGAGAAAAGATGCTAAGCTAGGAGATGACACTAGAAACACAGAGTAGAAGGTCATGCTGCATGTAAATATTTATGTAACTACAAGCAATGGCAAACATAATGAATCCTAAAACTGAAAACAAAGATGCAGGTAAACCTGGAATAATCCCCTAAAACAGGAAACAAACAAAACAAATAATTCCTAAATCATGACAACAGGTTAGTGGGTATGTCAGACAAGATAACGTTAAACTGTAATGTTTGCATGGGAGAACCTGTTCCCAGAGTGTCTGTTCACAGGATAGTTTTTCTTCTAAACAGCGACAAGCTGCCTCTTCAGTAGAAGGCCATTAAATCTTAAGCTACATTAAACTTCATGAAAAGTAAAATAAAATCGTGGGCTAAGTTGCAGTCACTCACTATCATGCAGTTTCATTGAGCCATCAAAAGTGACATTTCAACAACCATGAGGTTCATCATGCACCAGACAGATTGAGAAGATAAGTATCTTTGATAATGTGGTTGCAGATATTTTGGTTTCTCATATAAAATTAATGAGCAGCAACAAGATTTACATGAGTAAATCACAAAAATAAAGAGGAAATTTCACACAATCACAACCATTGCACTAAAATGAGCTCTGACATATACATATATATACTCACACTCCAACTCGCTACTGAGCGGAGGTGTGGCTGAGACCAAGCTTATTTATACTTCACACGCAGAACCCTGAAGTAACATATAGAGAAAATAAGGTCTCAGCCTATAGCAATGCCTCATTCAAATTCAGCGCAGTATAACATTTCAACCTGAAGAGGGCGCTCCTCTAACGGTTTTTGGTAGAAAATGAATAGTTGTATAAAAATGTGCTAAAATACCAAAAATAATACCCAGAAATGTAGACAGGACACTCATTTATAGAGTTTATCAGCAAAAAAAGTTGATTTGGGGGTTAGTTGCACTTTAAACATTTGGGATTGCTGTTTTAATAATATTTACAAAATTCGGGCTCATAATAATTGATTTGATTTTTATATACTCTGTGATTCTGTGCAGATGAGTAGGTGGGACTTTCAGTCCCACATCTCTAGTGTGCACACTCTGGTCCCAAAAATACAATATAGTAGTGTCTGCAAAAGAGATATTGTTTACTTTTAAACTAAATTTAGAAGGTGAGAACACCTTGTATATTTTGTAGGTAAAATATTGATGTTGACGGGCATGACAATGGTATTATGTTTACATCTACCAGCCAATAGTGGGCACCATTGTGGGCTGCCTAATAAGGTAAATAGTCAGAGGCTGGTACTGTGGAAAATGGCAAAGATGGCAAGTCAAGCAGCTGCTTCAGAGCCCTGGAGATTTCATTAGCCTTCTCAGAAGAGGAGCGACCAGAGAAGATCAAAAACCAGGGGTCTCATTTATAAAACACTGCGTAGAAACCCTACTAAAAGTGTACGTATGACCAAAACAAAATTTTTGCGTACGCCAAAAAGATTTCCGATTTATAAAACCATGCGTTCGCACAGGTGTAAGCAATTTCCCCTTTATAAATCACACTCTTCCTGGAAGTTTGTGCACGTGAATTTGGCTCATGTCCCGCCCTGAACGCGTCCAAATCCGGCCATATAAGGTCAATGCAAAGCAGGACATGAATATTGATGCATATGAGGAAGACGGGAAATATGGCGAGTAAACACAAAACCAAGAAGCAAAACTTTACAGAGACAGAAATTGAAGTGTTAGTGGGTGAAGTGGAGGCTAGGAGAGAACTTTTATTTGGTGGACACAGCAGTGGTGCCACAAATAAAAGAAAGCACTGCGAGTGGCAGCATGTGGCGTCTGCAGTCCATGAAATAAAAAAAAAAGTGGTCAGACCTCAAAGTGGAGGCAAAAAAAAAACTTGCCTCCCACCGCCAGAGTGGGTCTGCAACTGGAGGGGGTAAGTGTACACCTGAACTCACACCACTGGACAGGAAGATGGCAAATATCCTGGGAACAAAAAAGCGTCTACAGTATTGTGTCAGAGAAGGTAGGGCAACACCGACCTGGCAGAAATAACAAATGAATCCGGTCAAGCACCTTTTGTATATATTTTAATTCGTGGCAACCTTAACACATTTTAGTATGCTTTAAGGACAAAGACTAATATGCTGTGTCTTTTCAGCTCTTCCAAACTCGTTAGATGGAGAGGATGAGGAGGCTGTGGAAGATGAGGTAGCTCAGCGTCATGTTGCCCCCAGCACAAGTGCTGCCGGTGCCCGTGGCAGCAGTGGTCAGGTTTGACTGAAGCTGTGTTACAAACACAGAGAGACACCATCAGCGCAATCAATTCTGTAAACAGGGAATTCAGAGAAATAAGGAGTGTTTTGTGCGACATGGTAATAGCCATTGGTGTCTTGAATTAAACATTAAATGAACCTTCTTGTTGTTGTCATCTCAAACGCCGCATTACATCCTCGCGGAGCCTGGCTCCCCAAGTGAAGGCTTCCTGTCAAGGAGGAGGTGGCTGTGGGTCGGGGTCCTCATGATAGGGAGGGGGAAGGCCAGGTGGGAGTGGAATGCCAATCCTCAGTGCCATGTTATGAAGCACTCCACATGCCCTCACAATCTTGCACACCTTTGTAAGGTGGTATAACAGTCTGCCACCTGAGGCATCCAATGACCGCCACCTACATTTTAAAAGGCCAATGGCACGTTCCACGACGGAGCACGCACACGTGTGACAGGAGTTGTAGCGCATTTCCTCTGCTGTCTGTGGTTCTGGGCACAGGGTCAGAAGCCATCTCCTGAGAGGGTAGCCACTATCATCTGCAAGTGACAACACTTTTAATTCAGGCATCAACAACCAACATTTCTAATGACTGAGGACTTACCGATCAGCCAGCCATCACGCACAGCGCCTGCCTGCAGTCTGTTACCTACACTGCTGTGTGTTAAGATAAAGGAATCATGTGTTGACCAAGGCCATCGTGCCACCATGTTAGTGAATATGTTTCCAATTGACGAAAACAAATTCATCCTCAGATGGGGCCCTTATAGCAATATGGGTGCAGTCAATTGTGCCGATTACGCTTGGGAAACCGGACATTGCTGCATGATGTATCGCCTGCCCATTTTAATGATCCCATCCAAGACTGCAGGCATTATTGCGCTCAGGGACGCTGCGATATCCCAGACCTAAATGCAAAAAACATATTTGAAGGCAATTTTTCCAAAAAAGGGACTTTGGATAGAATAATAAGAATAGTGTTACTCAGACACACACCTGTCGGCTAATTCCCGCTGGTAACAACCAGTTGCAAGAAACCCCAGGATGGTGAGCACCTGCAACTGGACCGGAATGGCGCGGTTCCACATGGACAGTCTCTCCAATTCAGCACAGTTATCCAAGAGTACAGCTCTGCTTACTAGCCAGTCATCATCATGGTCTGCATGATTCCTGAACACATGTTCTCTCCTAATTCTTCCATTTGCGTAATCTTCTAGTAGCATCCATGTCTACTATTACGCTTGAGAGTTGTCAGGGGTGTTTATATTGGCAGCAATAACACTGTTTTCTTCGTGCCAATCAATGGTACAGATGATTCAATTTATTAATTAGCACTCAGTCCCGGCCCATTTTTTTGAGTTTAAGAATTTGCGATCACTTTTATGTATTTCTTTTAGTATTGAAAAATGTTTTTAGGAGAGCTCCAGCTCACTGCAAGCTGCAATATAGATATAATTGTTGTTCTGAATGTTTATAATAACATTAATCCTAAATTAATGTTTGGTGTGAGGTGAAATGACGTGTGTGAGAGGAGTCATGTGAAGTCTAGCTGCAGTTCACCACTTCACCAACTGCATCGTTGATTCCCCTCGTCTCCAAAATGTCCGTACGCACGGTTCAGAGTTGGCGTACAGGTGCGCACGTTTTCAAGTCAAGTTAGTTTTTTATAAATCACTACTTTTGCTTTGAAAGTGGCGTACGCTACTTTCAGGCCCCATTATGTGCGTACGCAGCGTTTATAAATGAGACCCCTGATCAGTTTAGGTGAAGCTACAATAGATGGACCTAAATAAAAAATTTTCACGGCCTCAAAATGCACGCGGAAATGGCAAAGCTGCATCCTGATGGCTGGAAACTGTGTTCTATTGTTGCAACTACAACATCCACACACTATAGATGTTGCTGTTGCGTTCGTGTTCCATATCCAACCTCTAACCAGGTGGGAATTGCAGCATTTAGTTATTTCTAAGGTCAAAAACATTTGACTTCCAAAGTTTCCAAAATTCGCAATCCAAAATCCAGTTACAGCATTGGTCAGTACCTCTGTGAGCGCGAAGACTTCCAAGTGTTGTATGAAATAAACAGAGATGAAGAGAGAGAGGGATCAAGAGAAACAGGCAAAAGACTCAAACACGATGAGGGTCAAGGCAGAAAACAATGTTCGAGCAAGGCAAAACAGGTCGGAGGACACTATGGAAGAAAATTCTGTGACGAGATGCTGGATATTGGATAGCATGTTATCAAGCAAGCAGATAATCTGGCAACAAGGAGAAAACAGGACAAAGATAATATGCAAGTGAACACATGTAACACATTAGACACAGTTGGACAGAATGAAGTAATCAGACAGACAAGGAAAGGAAAAGAAAAAAACAAAAGATGCCCTGATCAAGGAAGATTCATGACAACATCCACAGAAACACTAAAAAATCTCTACAAACATGACAGAAGGAAAAACAGAAAAAGTGCATTCATATAGATACTGTATGTTAATATTTCTGTAAAAATAGTTGCTTTCACTGTAACGAAGGACCATTTCCAAAAATATTGCACATTTACATTCATCAGCAAATGAACGTCACTCCAAGGCTTTACATTCATCCAGCTATAGTTTTAGAATTCCATAGAGACCACATTCTTGACACGTTACACGTGTTACTCAATGTACATAGCTGAGAGAAAATAGCTGTGGCTACACATTGTAGGATCAGAGAGCTATTGCTATGAGCTAATCGTTCCATGTGCCACAGGCAAGTGTTGAAGGAGTGTTGTCTGTTTATTTATAGGAGTCTCTAAAGTTCCAGCACAGGGGCTGCTCTTTGGAGATGGATTCAATTACAGCTGTTGTGTGAGATAAAAATACTTAATCTATACAGACACAAACACAACTATAGATTTTCTATCTAAAACTATAGGCTGACTTTACTGAGATGTACTTGTTAAAAAATAAAATATAAAAAAACAAACAAATGTGTCAACAAGAATTCTCAATAAATGACATAACACCCTATAACAATAAAAAAGGGAGGTAATACTTTTTACAGTAAAAAGCAAATTTAAGTTGTAAGAATTCAAAAATGCATCATCGGGTCAGCACCAGCCCCAGTCTGACCAAACATAACAGATTAGTATTGTGTTTACACTGCAGAGCTTGCTGTAACATGGTCAGACATGACGGGTGAAGTAAAAAAAAGAAAAGGGGGAAATTGAGTTAACACTACGTAAACTGAGCATGAGAACAAGTGAGGTCTTGTAAATGCTAGGGTAAATGTGGCATGTCCTACAAAACAAATAATCAGAAAAAAATATGCATTTATTTCCAATGACTCTTACAGCTATTTGTACGGGAAAATATTTTTTTGACAATATGGTGGTAGAATTTCAAAAATGACTTTTCAAGAGAAAAAAAAAAAAGTCAAAATACAGATTTTTCAATGATCCAAGATACCTATTGGTAAATGGTGTGCACTTCTATAGTGCTTTAATTAGGTCCTACAACCCCCAAAGCACTTCACACTACAGTTGTCAGTCACCCATTCACACGGGAGAGGGTAGGGGCTAACACTCACGCAATCCGATACACAGATCGGGGGGCAACTTGCTCAAGGACACTGCGACATGTGGCGGTGGAAGCCGGGATCGATCCACCAACCTTCAAGTTGGAGGACAACCGCTCTAACCACTGAGCCACAGTCACCCCAACTGTGTATTTAAACTCTGGTTTGCTACTCACAGTTCTCAAAGACCCTGATTGAAGCCCTAGTTTCACAACCCCCCTCCACCCACTCCCTATTAGAGAACCATGTTTATGACTGTCATTTATATATTTAAATGAGGTTGTGTTTTATGATTTTTTTTTTGCATGTAAATTATTTGTGGGCAACAGAGTTGTATCAGTGAATTTTGGCCCATTTAAAACTTCAAAATCAAATATTCTATCTCTAGATTGACCTAACCCTACTGTTAACTCCAAAAAAAAGTTTCAAAATCTTTATGTCTAATGAAGAAAATAAACACTGAATAGATCGTATGACATTCTATAACTGTCTTTAATAATATCTTTAATAATAACTATCAACTCCCAACAAAGCGAATATGTAAACAGGTTGGCCAAATGATACTATAGAGAGTGAAACTGATATCATGGACACAAAAATGCTGTAAGAGGATGCAAATAGTGAATTTTTTTTCTCAGCATTCTAAAATCTTTGCTTAATTTTGGAAACCTCCTTCCCAGGTTTTTTCCTACATTTAATTGTATAATTTTAGTGCTCTCACTTCTGAGTGCTGCACTCTCTCACTTCAAGATTTCCCTGAGAATGACATGACAGATCCAGACTCAACCAGAAGATGAATAGATCTTTCTGAATTGCTGAATTTGCATAACACTGTTGTACAATTTAGATGGATGTCTCAAACCATCTAAACTAAATGTAACTATTTGGTAAATAGTAAATAGTAAGTAAATGGTATTTTCCTCTTCTTGTTTCATGAAGTGATAACAATTTGATCACACTTTTATTTGTTAGAACATTTGGTGCAGAAGTATGAAGTCTATTAGCTTGTACATAAATTTCTTAAAAATATGTTATAATATGTCAAAACATTGCAGAATCAAACTTCCATCCATCCATCTAACACAGGGCCCTGAAACCTTTCTGACTAGAAGGGCCCTTTTTCCATCATTAAACATTTCATTTGTAAAGAGCTACCTTGATTCTTACAATTAAAATAACTTATACAGTACAATAACTGGCCCATTTGTAGTTAAAGCATAAAGTTACACATTTATATAAATATGTCATCAATCTCAAGTTGTGAAGGTGAGTGAGGCAAGTCCTAAGAAGCCAGCTCAATGGAATGAACAAGTCCAAGGCAATAAAAAGTTACGCCCTGCCAGTGATCAGATACCCTACGGGAATAATAAGATGGCCAAAGGATGAGATACAGACCACATACACTATATTACCAAAAGTATTCGCTCACCCATTCAAATGATCAGAATCAGGTGTCCTAATCACTTGGCCTGGCCACAGGTGTATAAAGTCAAGCACTCAGGCATGCAGACTGTGAAGCAAGACATTTGTGAAAGAATGGGCCGCTCTCAGGAGCTCAGTGAATTCCAGCGTGGAACTGTAATAGAATGCCACCTGTGCAACAAATCCAGTCGTGAAATTTCCTCGCTCCTAAATATTCCACAGTCAACTGTCAGCTCCATTATAACAAAAAGGAAGCGTTTGGGAACAACAGCAACTCAGCCACGAAGTGGTAGGCCACGTAAAGTGACGGAGAGGGGTCAGCGGATGCTGAAGCGCATAGTGCAAAGACGTCGCCGACTTTCTGCACAGTCAATTACTATAGAGCTATAAACTTCATGTGACCTTCAGATAAGCCCAAGTACAGTACGCAGAGAGCTTCATGGAATGGGTTTCCATGGCCGAGCAGCTGCAGCCAAGCCACACATCACCAAGTGCAATGCAAAGCGTCAGATGCAATGGTGTAAAGCACGCCGCCACTGGCCTCTAGAGCAGTGGAGACGCGTTCTCTGGAGTGATGAATCACGCTTTTCCATTTGGCAATCTGATGGACGAGTCTGGGTTTGGAGGTTGCCAGGAGAAAGGTACATTTCAGACTGCATTGTGCCGACTGTGAAATTTGGTGGAGGAGGAATTATGGTGTGGGGTTGTTTTTCAGGAGCTGGGCTTGGCCCCTTAGTTCCAGTGAAAGGAACTTTGAATGCTTCAGGATACCAAACCATTTTGGACAATTCCATGCTCCCAACCTTGTGGGAACAGTTTGGAGTGGGCCCTTTCCTCTTCCAACATGACTGTGCACCAGTGCACAAAGCAAGGTCCATAAAGACATGGATGACAGAGACTGGTATGGATGAACTTGACTGGCCTGCACAGAGTCCTGACCTGAACCTGATAGAACACCTTTGGGATGAATTGGAGCGGAGACTGAGAGCCAGGCCTTCTCGACCAACATCAGTGTGTGACCTCACCAATGCACTTTTGGAAGAATGGTCAAAAATTCCTATAAACACTCTCCTCAACCTTGTGGACAGCCTTCCCAGAAGAGTTGAAGCTGTAATAGCTCCAAAAGGTGGACCGACATCATATTGAACTCTATGGGTTAGGAATGGGATGGCACTTCAGTTCAAAGTATGAGTAAAGGCAGGTGAGCGAATACTTTTGGTAATATAGTGTATGTTAAGACACGAAAGCTCCTCACCATGCATGGTGGGTTCCATCCCAAAACCAGCACCCTGAGACTGTACGCACGCCGTAAGGAAGGAGGCAGAGGATTAATGAGCGTGAGAGCCACCATCCAGGATGAAACACTGAAGCTCCATAAATACATCCAGGACAAGGCCTCAACGGATGATGTACTCAATGAATGCCTGAAACAATGGCAAGATGAGGAGGTGCTGGAGTAGGAACCATCATGGGAGGACAAGCCCCTACATGGGATGTACCACCGGAACATAACTGAAGTGGCTGACCTCAAGAAATCCTACCAATGGCTGGAGAGGGCCGGCCTACAGGACACCACAGAGGCACTCATCCTGGCAGCACAGGAGCAGGCGATAGAGGCTATCTACCACACCAGACAAGACCCAAGGTGTAGGCTGTGCAAAAAGTCATCTGAGACAATCCAGCACATAACAGCAGGGTGTAAAATGCTGGCAGGGAAAGCATACATGGAACGTCATAACCAAGTGGCTGGCATAGTATACAGAAACCTCTGTGTGGAGTACGGGCTGGAAACCCCAAGGTCAAAGTGGGAAACACCTCCAAAGGTGGTGGAGAACAACCGAGCAAAGATCCTGTGGGACTTCCAGATCAAGACAGACAGGATGGTAATGGCGAACCAACCGGACATTGTGGTGGTTGATAAAGAGCAGAGGAAAGCAGTTTTGGTGGATGTGGCGATACCAAGTGATGGCAACATCAGGAAGAAGGAACATGAGAAACTTGAGAAACACCAAGGGCTCAGAGAGGAGCTAGAGAAGACTTGGAAGATGAAGGTGACAATAGTACCTGTGGTAATCAGAGCCCTTGGGGCAGTAACCCCCAAACTGGAGGAATGGCTCCAGCAGATCCCTGGAAGAACCTCAGACATCTCAGTCCAGAAAAGTGCAATACTTGGAACAGCTAAAATACTGCACAGGACCCTCAAGCTCCCAGGCCTCTGGTAGAGGACCCGAGCTTGGAACGGGAAAAAACACCGCCCAGTGGCGAGAGGGGAATTTTTATATACAGTATATACTGTATATATATATGTAAAACATTAACAAAATATCAGATATCAGATGCTACTGGAGAGAAGCACCAGCCTCGCCATGTGAAGTGAATTCTGGTACTGCAATCAGTTCCCACAGGAAGCTCAACCTCTTTGTAATGTTAGTGTCATTCTGCTGCAGAAATTCCCAAAAAATTGAAGAGGAAAAAACTGCTAAAATGATCCATTTCCTGTTGTTACTCAGGTTTACGTTTACTCTACTTAAAACAATCAATGATCAGTCATTATTTTAGTTAAACTTGTCGTTTTTTTCATTGTTTCCAGATTTACAACACTGAAAACAGTTTGACTGACATCAACAATAGCTTTTTTGATGATGCCTTACTGCTTTCTAACACTAATCACATTTAAATTTCAAGAAACCCTATTTTGAACTTTTAAACCAGTCAGAATATTGGAAAATGAGGCAATACCCAGGGAAGTATTCACTCTCTATTTGGGAAGTAAATGACAGATCAGGGATCTCATTTATAAAGCTTGCTTAGGCACAAAACGGGGTCGGAAAACTGCGTAAGCAACTTTCCACGCAAACTTTGGGATTAATAAAAAAAACGTAGCGGAAAAATGTGCACAACTTTAAGTTGACTAAGAACCTGGCTTACGCACATTTCGGACATGGAGAGCACCTGCAGTGCTGCTGCTGAGAAGGATAAAATTTGTAATTCCAGCAGCATTATCGACTGTACCGCTTCGTGCGCAAACAGAACAACACGTAGCTCTTTGAATGACCTCATTTTGGAGAAACAGATTCTGAACAGACTGACAAGCTAACAGTGAGTCACTAAAGGGATTGCTGTCTTAAAACAACTCTAATCTAAAAAAATGCAATTAAAAAGCATTTTAATGTTTTTTTGCTATTGAATTTATAACACAGAATTACATTATGATTTTGTGTGTGATTTTGCTAATCTCGTGTGACTTCGTGCTCTTTCTGTGACAGCTGCTTCCCTGCTGCTACGTGTCTGATACCATCCAGTGGAAAGGGCCAAGCAGCAGAATACGCGAGCAAGACGTGCTGCTTCAGTAACGCGTGCGGTGGAAACCAGGGGTTAACCTTATATTTTTGCTGGCAATAACAAGTAATGTAAAATTGGTTTACATGAGCCACTTTGAAAATTTTGAGATAAGAGTTGTTTTATGCTAGCAGTGTCAAATTTAAAGAAAAGATATGCTCTGATTCTAATGAAGGTCAACAACAAACACAGTTTTCAGTAAAAGAGTTAACTTGAAGACATTTGAAGCCATGTTTGAATAAAAACCTATAGGTGGACCTCCTGTGAAATGATCCCTCCTGCAGTTGTTCCCACCCTTGAATTTGGACAACACTGTCTGCTAAAAAAGGGAAAGGCTTGATCAAGGAGTGAAATCTTAATCCGAGGTAGGTGTGGGATGAGATGGTCAGAGATAATTCCAAGGAGCCCTGCCCTGAGATATTCAGTTTCATGTATTGCCGCATGCCTCATTGCCAATCAGCAAAAACATGAACATCAACTTCAGATGACACCAGGCTAAAATTGGTAGCTATCAAAATGCAAGAAGTGACAAGTAGCTGGGCCGGGATATCAACTTTCCTGCGTGGAAGCCCTGGGCTCGGACACTTCAGAGTGATCAATCTGTGTGCTATGTTAATTTGAAGAGCGAGCGATGGGGAGGGTATAAACATAGCTTAGGCCCACTTACAAACTTTCTCAGTAATAATTAGATGCAGCTGCACAATCTTCAAGTCTTTGCCATGTTCTCTGGATGATGAGTAAGGCTTAAAATGTGTGTTACGAAGTCACCCCATGGTGTGGGCTTCAGATGGATTATTAACACTCTGTCACCTTTAAACTAAGAATAGCAGCACTTTATCAGAATTCCAGTATAGGGATGTGGCAAAAGCACATCATTTTTATTTGTCCAGTTTTACTTGGCATAGTTGTCATATTAATATCAAAGTTCCCGCTGGTCTCAAGTTGTTTAAAGTTCAAACTGAAATGGAAGAGCCTTCCAACAGGGTTTTCTCTCTGTTAAATGAAAAGGTATCTTATCTGTCCTGATGTACAATGTAGTGAAAAAATTTGACATAGCTTGTCAAACCTGCCTGGAAATTCTGGAGGCGCACACAGTATGCAGTAGTTGGTGATACGATTCCTTATGTTCATGATATTTATCATTTTTCTACAATTAATTTTTCAATCATGCTATTTTTTAATGTAAAAAAACTCTTTTTATCACTGACTTTTTTTAGCTATGTGAAATAAAAGGATAAACAGATAAACTAATGTTTCTGCATCACTTTGATTCAGAATGTTCCAAATTTTAGCAACATTATGGAACATGATGAAAATGTCTTTATTTGACATGATTTTTTCCAGCCTGTGGGATTGTCAGTCTGCTCACTTATAAACATACTTTTTTTCTTTACTGGACTGGATCTAAGACCAAAAGACTGGCACAAAAACAAAAGAAGGAAAACACCACACACACACACACAAGTGTGTTTTGGTATCCTTATGGGGACCGTCCATTGACTTCCATTGATTTTAGTAACTAGATTTATACCTAACCCAAACCCTTTTCCTAACCTTAACCATTACTGATCTATAACTAACCCTAAGACTAACTAAAACTCTATTCACACCATACCTATAAACCTAACCCCTAACCCTAAAAAGGGGAGTCCCCCCCATGGGGACCAGGCTTCGGTCCCCACAAGAACCCTCGGACCCCAGAAAGATAGTAAATGTCAGGAAACTGGTCCCCAGGAGGTCAGAAATACAAACCCACACACACACACACACACACACACACACACACACACAAATAACAGCAGGGTCTAAAATGTGTCCCAAACCTTCTCTGTGTCAGGTGTCATTCTGCTGTGCGCGTGTGAGTGTTTTCACCTGTGTTTTCAGGGGCGTGGCAGCTGTCATCGACAGGTGGATCCAGTTCCATCATCCGCCTCTGAGCTTAAGAGAGGAGTGGTGGCAGAGAGCAGGCACCAGATTGTTCCACTCTGTTTGTGGTAGATGGTCAAAGCTTCATTTGAAAGAAATACATTCGCTGCTTGCTGTGCCTGAAGTGTTTGTGTCAACCATACCCTGTGCTCCTTCCTAGGACTCTCCCAGCTGGACCTTCCTCGTGCCCCAGTTTCCACACCGTGGTCCTCCCTGGGTCTAGCCTCTGTTTCTGGCAGCTCTCAGGCTGCTTTTGTCCCCATCCCGGACCTCCTCGGCGGTTCTCACACCGCCTCCGTCCAGGATCGCTCCAGAGACGGTTCCCACACCGGTCTCCACCCTGTTTCGCTCTCCACCTCTTCTGGCCTGCCTCTGCACCATTCCTCCAGCTCCCAGGATCCACCTGTTAACCTCTGAGTCAGTCTGTCCGCCCTCTACCAGCACTCACACGCCAGCCTCAGCCTACTGGCACCTGCTTGCTCCCCGTGGACTCCTGCAACCTAGCAAACAGTAAGCCTCACACCGTTCAATATCACTCATCCAGGAAGAAGTGACGTTACTAACCTCTCCTCTCCTCCATCTGCTCAGTATTCACCGCTGCTGCCTGCACAGCTGTGCCCGCTCCCGCTGAACCTGCTGAAGCAGACTTGTTTTATCCATCTTTTAACTGTGACTGTTGAACTGAGTGTTGTTAAAACCTCGTTGTAAATCACCTCCTGTTGTCCCTTGGTCTGGAGTCTGCAGCTTGATTCAGAGTCCTGTTCTCAGTGTTAAAAAACATGACACTCTGATTTTTCCTTACTTTGATCCATGTACATGTTAATGAGCTCTGGACCTTTGACAATGAAAGGAAAGCAAAAATAAAATGTTTACAATGCTAATGAAGCTTTAGCATTAAGGAAAGCTCAGAACAAAGAGACAATTCTGAACAGAACTGTTAAAACACAGAGCGGAGATCTGTAGAATCTGTAGCTGCAGCACCCTGACTATAGGATTGTGCAAAAAGTTTTAAAGAGGACATTCCATTAAAAATGTTGTTTCTGAGGTTTCTGTTGAATATTTTAGCTCCACAGGTGTTCTTACCTTCATAGTGGGTGTGAAAACAGGTCAACCCCTTCTCTTTTAGTTTTTATCTCTTCAACTACGCAGGTGGCGATAAAACCCGAGTTCGAACGGCCTGTATCTGTTTCGTCACAACTCCTTTGCTCGTTAGTATTCGGCAGCTCCCGCAGTTGAAACCACGCCTAGCAAGCTGCTGGCTAAAAGCTGTAGCATAAGACGTAACAAACCGGAAGAAACTACGTCTGCTGTTGCCATGCGCTGTGGGGCAGGAAACAGTATACCTTGCTCTCATAGGCTAGTTTGTTAGCCAATCTGAGTCCAGCAAATTTGAATAATGAATATTAATGAGTTGCTGCCCGAAGCCTGACGAAACCAGCCAAATTTTGATGCAGAGAGATTGAAAGGTCTGCAAATCAGTGTTTCCTAATGTTTTTAGATATAAAATGTTTCATATTACAGATTAATACTTAATAACCACAAAGTCATGAAATTTGTGTGAAATGGCCTTTTTAAGTCTATTCTTGAAGAGGCCCTTCCATTAAAAACGGTTTTTCTGAGGTTTCTGTTGAATATTTTAGCTCCACAGGTGTTCTTACCTTCATAGTGTGAAAACAGGTTCAACAACTTCTCTTTCCGTTTTAATCTCTTAAACTACACAGGTGGCGATAATACCCGATTTCTCCCGAGTCCAAACGGCCTGTATCTGTTTCGTCACAACTCCTTTGTTTGTTAGTTTTCGGCAGCTCCCACAGTTGAAACCACGCCTAGCATGCTGCTGGCTAAAAAGCTGTAGCATAACGTAGCAAACAGGAAGACATGACGTCCGACGTTGCCATGCACAGCGGGGCAGGAAACAGTATTCTTTGCTCTCATAGCCTAGTTTGTTAGCCAATCAGAGTCCAGCAAATTTGAACAATGAATATGAACGAGCTGCTGACGAAGCAGCCGAAACAGCCTGATGGAAGGAGCCGGAACCACCCGAATTTTAAAGCAGACATATTGAAAGGTCTGTTAATAAGTGTTTCCTGACGTTTTTTAGATATAAAATGTTTCATATTAATGGTTAATACTTAAGAAATAACCACAAAGTCCTGAAATGTATATGAAATGGCCTCTTTAAAGCTACACAAGGTGTCTGCTTCACGGATTAAAAGTGGAAGCTGGTTCCACAGGAGAGGAGTCTGATAACTGAAAGTTCTTCCTCCCATTCTACTTTTAGAAACTCCAGAAACCACAAGCAGACCTGCAGTCTGAGAGCAAAGTGTTCTGTTAGAAACATATGGAACAATAAGATTTTTAACATAAGATGGATCCTGGTTGTTCAAAGTCTATCTGACATGCAAATTTTATGTGAGATTTACTACTTAGTTTACTTAGTTTACTACTTACTACTACTTTACTACTACTAGATTTACTACTACTACACACACACACACACACACACACACAAGTGTGTTTTGTTATCCTTATGGGGACCGTCCATTGACTTCCATTGATTTTAGTAACTAGATTTATACCTAACCCAAACCCTTTTCCTAACCTTAACCATTACTGATCTATAACTAACCCTAAGACTAACTAAAACTCTATTCACACCATACCTATAAACCTAACCCCTAACCCTAAAAAGGGGAGTCCCCCTCATGGGGACCAGGCTTCGGTCCCCACAAGAACCCTCGGACCCCAGAAAGATAGAAAACCGGTCCCCAGGAGGTCAGAAATACAAACCCACACACACACACACACACACACACACACACACACACACACACACAGTGTGTTTTGTTATCCTTATGGGGACCGTCCATTGACTTCCATTGATTTTAGTAACTAGATTTATACCTAACCCAAACCCTTTTCCTAACCTTAACCATTACTGATCTATAACTAACCCTAAGACTAACTAAAACTCTATTCACACCATACCTATAAACCTAACCCCTAACCCTAAAAAGGGGAGTCCCCCTCATGGGGACCAGGCTTCGGTCCCCACAATAACCCTCGGACCCCAGAAAGATAGTAAAAGTCAGAAAACGGGTCCCCAGGAGCTCAGAAACACACACCCACACACACACACACACACACACACACACACACACACACACACACACACACACACACAAGTGTGTTTTGTTATCCTTATGGGGACCGTCCATTGACTTCCATTGATTTTAGTAACTAGATTTATACCTAACCCAAACCCTTTTCCTAACCTTAACCATTACTGATCTATAACTAACCCTAAGACTAACTAAAACTCTATTCACACCATACCTATAAACCTAACCCCTAACCCTAAAAAGGGGAGTCCCCCTCATGGGGACCAGGCTTCGGTCCCCACAAGAACCCTCGGACCCCAGAAAGATAGTAAACGGGCCCCCAGGAGGACAGAAATACACACACACACACACACACACACACACACACACACACACACACACACACACACACACACACACACACACAGTGTGTTTTGTTATCCTTATGGGGACCGTCCATTGACTTCCATTGATTTTAGTAACTAGATTTATACCTAACCCAAACCCTTTTCCTAACCTTAACCATTACTGATCTATAACTAACCCTAAGACTAACTAAAACTCTATTCACACCATACCTATAAACCTAACCCCTAACCCTAAAAAGGGGAGTCCCCCTCATGGGGACCAGGCTTCGGTCCCCACAAGAACCCTCGGACCCCAGAAAGATAGTAAACGGGTCCCCAGGAGGTCAGAAATACAAACCCACACACACACACACACACACACACACACACACACACACACACACACACACACAGTGTAAATCCTCAGCCTGGGTTTCTCTAAGAGGTGAAAGCCAAAGACAGCTGCTGACACAAGTTGCTACTGTGATTACCTCATCTCTGAAATGGGTTGGGAAGGAAACTCAACCTGCTTATATTTAGATAAAGAAGATCAAATGCAATAAAGGAAAGATGCTTATAATTATGACAGCAAGTTTGTTCTTTGTATATAAATAAAGTTGTGTTTATAAAAAAAAAATCCTTTCATCTCACTGGGATTTTTGGATTGTTTCCTGTTGTGATGGTCAGAGCAGCATATCTCTACTTATCAATATATCCTTCATTCTAATGAAAATAACAAAAAATCACAACAATGACATCCAACTCTTTTTCACTTACTTAAATCTTTTTGAGAGAATAATTAGAAAGCCTGTGAAAGACTGGTGACCTGTCCAGGTGTGACCCCACCTCTTGCCCAATGATCACTGGAGAGGGACACCAGCTCCTCATGACCCTGAACAGGAACAAGCAGGTAAAGAAAATGACTGACTGGTTAGAAAGCAGACGTTCTGTTGCTGTGAGTTAATACACAGTATCTTGTTTCTGGAGGGTGAGGGGGTCTCCTGCCTTCATAGGTCAAGCCATTAATAACGATGGGAGGCTCCTTACTGTCAGCAATTGTGCTCCCTGCCAGCTTTACGGCATGTGTCCCTTAGACTTTGTCTCAGAACATGCAGTCGCATGTACTGTATTTCTATAAAGTCGTATCTTCTAAGTAATATAGAACTCATATTTATATATATTTAAAGGAGCCTGACAATAACAAAAACATGTAACAGCCCCCAGAGAGGTTAAAAATAAACTCAAATGATTACTTTAAGTATGAGATTGAAATTATCACTGATGAATGCAAATTAAAGTGATTAGCAAGATGTCACAGAATAGAACCTGACTGGGGGGAGGGGTCCTGGCTGGTGTCAGTTTGTTTGTTTTTGTTTGTTCCCTTGGAGACAGTCAAACTGTGACACTTCTCTGTGATTGCCCACCCTACACACCCCCCACACACACATGTTGTGCATGCTACCTGCTAATATATAATAGCAGCAGGTGGCTCCGAGGCCTGAAACTGATACTTGACTGTAAAATCCAGGGTCTTTTTTAGTAATGTAAATTCTAATACTTACAACATATGCTTAAAAATTTGAATAATTTCCATATGACTATAAAAAAAATTACTGTCTGTGGTTATAAATATTTTATGTTGAGTTGAGATCTGCACATTAATGCAAAGCATCCACATTAGTTTGAGTCGCCCTGATTAACACCCTGTGGTATTATTGTTCTTGTGGTGTTTGACACAGAGCTTCATGAACGCAGCAAAAGTTCAAAACAAAAACTGATCTATAATTAGATCACAATGGTGCAAATATGGAGGAGCTTATTGTGTACCCCAGAGCCAAATCTTTAAAACATTTTAGCATTCTGTCTATAATCAAAAATCCAACAGAGATTGTTGGGAATAGCCAACTTGTCTTATGGAAGTTTTACAACTGAGCCCTTTAAAGTGGATGAATGTTATTTTGGCTTTGGCTTCATGAAGGCTCTGTCCTCTCCCACTACTCAGGTGTCAGTCAAGCCAGCAGTTTCCACTGGCTCAGTGTGATGGCCCCTCCTAACACAAGGCTTTGAACTTCAGGGCAATCGGGTTATTTCATCCTGTTTATTTCAAAATGCACATTTTATGCAGCTGCATAAAATAGGATGAAGCTCATTGTAACTTAATCTTAATGCTGTATTCATCTGGATTCTTAACTTCATTCTCTGGATTCTGTGATACAAACTGGACATGGTCTGGGTCTTGGAGGTTCCTCATGAGACAAGAATAACCCCATGATTTCATGAATGAAGGAATTGCAAGGAGAGGACCTCCATTCCTGAGTAGACCCCAAAGCTGAAATCAACTCTGGATCTTCTGTGTCAAACACATCTAAGGACATGGAAGAGACATGTTGTAAAAAGAAAAAAAAAAGGAGAATGGAATTGAGAAGTACTTTTTTGGTTATCTGGGAATAAATGTATCTGAGAGGGACAGCAGCAGGAGCAGCAAGTGTCATTTGGCCTTCCAACATGGGGAGGGCTTTGGGAGTTTAAAACGGTGTGAATATGATAGCCTTCTGGAGCCTTATGCAAGTGGAGATCTGTGTGCTCTACTCAAAGTTGTCAGTTCAGAGGCTCTAATCTGACAAGAGGGTGGTGTAAACAAACAACAGCCAAACGACTTTGGATATCAAAACGAAAAAAACGGAAAATAATCTTCTGCTGGTGGAGAAAAAAAAGCAGGGGTGGGGGGGCTTTAGTTTAATTTGGAGGATCGCATGAGAGAAAGATTTAGAAGGACGTGCGGGCAAAAGGGCAGGAGGAAAACACCAAGGAGGTGAGTGACGGATTTACCCTCAGAGGGGTAAAAAGATGACCGTGGTGTCTCAGGACAGTAACGAAGAGACTGTGGTGGTCACTGCTTTGTTGCAAGATGCTGCAGACTTGGAACCAGCAGACCAGGAGTGCAGCGAGAGGGTGGTCATTAACATCTCAGGCCTGCGCTTTGAGACGCAGCTGAAAACCCTTACCCGCTTTCCTACCACGCTTCTGGGAGATCCGCGAAAGAGGACACGCTTCTTTGACTCTCTGAGGAATGAATATTTCTTTGACAGGAACAGACCGAGTTTTGATGCCATTCTCTATTATTACCAGTCAGGAGGAAGGCTCAGAAGGCCTGTGAGTGTCCCTGTGGATATTTTCCTGGAGGAAATAAAGTTTTATGAGCTTGACGATGAAGTCATAGAGACGTACAAAGTGGACGAGGGTCTGACCAAAGAGGAGGATCGTCCTCTGCCCTCCAACGAGTTCCAACGTCAGCTATGGCTCCTGTTTGAATATCCAGAGAGCTCGGGACCCGCGCGGACAATCGCCATCGTGTCAGTTATGGTTATTTTGATATCCATTGTTATATTCTGCTTAGAGACTTTGCCCGAGTTTCGAGAGGTGCCCCCAGAAATCGAGACTCACGCCAATGGAAGTGTTCAAAGCAAAACGCCCAGTCCTTTCACAGATCCCTTTTTCATGGTGGAGACACTTTGTATTGTGTGGTTCTCATTTGAGTTCAGCATGAGGTTTTTATCTTGTCCCAGTAAAGCAGCTTTCTTTAAAAACATTATGAACCTGATTGACGTGGTGGCCATAGCACCATATTTCATTACCCTGGGCCTTGATCTGGCGGAGCATCAGGGCAGCAGTCAGCAAGCCGCCTCTTTGGCCATACTAAGGGTCATCCGTTTGGTTCGTGTCTTCAGGATTTTCAAACTCTCCAGACACTCCAAGGGTCTGCAGATTCTTGGTCAAACTCTTCACGCCAGCCTCAGGGAGCTGGGGCTGCTCATATTTTTCCTGCTCATTGGGGTGGTTTTATTCTCCAGCTCGGTTTATTTTGCTGAAGTGGAAGATCCCGAGACTGCATTTTCAAGTATCCCTGATGCGTTTTGGTGGGCTGTGGTGACAATGACCACAGTGGGTTACGGAGACATGTATCCCTCCACCATTGGGGGGAAATTCGTTGGGTCTTTGTGCGCCATCGCCGGAGTGCTGACCATAGCTCTGCCTGTTCCTGTTATTGTTTCGAATTTCAACTATTTCTACCACAGAGAGAATGAAGAGGAGGAAAACGTTCAGTACATCCATGTGACATGCGGGCACCCGGAGCCGCAGCCCTCTTTAGGGGAAAGTGACTCCATAAAAAGTAACCAGTCGCTTTCAAAAACTGAGTCCTATCAGGGAAGCGACGACTTGGAGATCCTGACACATCAAAACGTGATTCAAACAGAATCATATACAGGAAAACTGACTGATGTGTAAAGAGGAAGGTTTTGTTTTTGGTAAGTTTTGGCTGAGGCAGATGGAGTTCAGGCTTGTTTTTGTAACAAGTGTTTTACGCATGCTTTCTCTGACGCCACAACATCGAGATTGAACATATAAAGAAAATATATAAACAAAGGCTTAATTAAATCTATATTTAAATTAATTATTCAGAACATTCCTTCTCACGGTTGTAGTTTCTCATCTTTCTACACGTCGGGGCTATTGTTAGAACTATGTGACATCATGGCTACAGGTATAATTAGCAAGCAATTTTAGGCACAAAGCGTGTCATGTCTGTGCGTCTGAGCTTTCCGGGTGTCACACATCGGTATACAATTTCAGACATGTCATTTTAAGGCATTGAAGGACCCGTGAAATGCAGGTTAGGGGTCACGAGTAGAGGTCGTGTCGTGAGACTACTGTGCGTAAAATACCACAGTGAACACGAGAGAAAACGGGCGTTACTAGGATAAAATGATAAATGTAATAATATGAGACAAAATCACAGTGTTGTATTTTATTAAGTTTTATAATCTAGAATAACAATCATAGAAAGAAGAAAAGCTGTCAGAACTTCAGTGTGTTCTTTTGTTTACGCAGAAGAAACAAATGGCACCAAGAACCACATTCATCACTCTCTCCAATTTCTTAGTAAAACTGGGGCTTTGCCTACAGCTGCAATCTCTTTTCTTATATATATAAATTGCTTATGAGACGTTAGCCGCGCGTCCAAGCATCCACAACGCACGACGCAACAAGTTTTCCACCGCACATATAAGCTAAAAAATGATCTGTCGCATGAAAACTTGGATTTGCAGATATCATATATTTGTACGCATTTGCGCTCACCCATAAAAATACTCTGACGAAAATAACTCTTTTTGCCCGTTTAGGGAATCAGTAATAATGACTTTTACAATCAGAAAATTGTGGTCAAATCAATTCTCACAATTCAAGATAGTGTTCTCTCTTTCATACCAGTAAAGCGCTTCCATATAATTTGAGCAGAGCTGTAAGAATAAATAAAGCCGGAGCGCCGCTGTGTGGATGGAAAACGTTACTGCTTCTTTACTCTGTTGAAGTTTTGACTGATTTCAACCCAAATTCACACCCGTGTTAATTCAGCACACAACTCAGCCTGAAGACCCACCTCTTTATGTTAACAAAGCGTTTTTTTTTTACTTACTTCCAGGAAGGAAAATCGTCCCTTATGGTCACCAGATTGGAAATTCCCTTCTTTTCTAAAACACTGGATCATTTTCTCATTGATTATTTTTGTATTGCCATTGTTGAAACCTACAGAGACTTTATGGACATGCACCGAACCCAACACAACGGCATTTTTTGTGTAGACCTTGTAAATTAATTTGTACTAAAGCCTGATGTATAAACCGCAGTTTTGTAATTCTGTTTTCTTTCTTCTGAGCTTTTTCCCCCCTCCTGTTACAATTATTCAGATTGTATTGAAATTCACTGTCATTAAAACAACTCACAGCATCTTAAGGCATGTTCTGTAATTACTGTGATATTTTAAATTTAATAAAGAATCTATTTTTTTATTTTAAACAATAACGTGAATGTAATTTTTTTTTCTAAATTACACTAGAAATGAAGAACACACCACCCTTAAACAACCTTTCAACCTTCTAACAAGATGATGTGAAATAAGACTAATCAATGAGAACAGTTTATAGCCTGCCATTTGATGGGAAAACGATGGAAGAAGACATGTTGTGCCAATCAAACTTGTTAAAGTTTAATAGAGGTTCACGTGTAAAATTGGATTCATAATCCACTATTTTCGAGGATCGTGGTAAACGCATATCTACAAGTCAGTAAAATGAGAAAAGTGACAAGTTATTTCTCCTGATTTAACTAAAACAAGTAGAATTTATAGTTGTTTTATGTGGAATTTGAAAGTTTGGGGATAAACTGCGCCGATTTGCGCTGTCCGTGGTGCTGAAAGATGTTTTTTTTAGTTTTTCTTTGTCCCATCCAGAGTTTTTACAGAAGTTTTTCCATAATCTGCTTGATATTGAGGGCCTAAATGTAAATTGTTATTACACTAATTAGATGCTTAAAATCAGACAGTATCTCAATGCTAATGCCGATGGCTATAGGATATATATAATGGATATATGTAAAAAGTAAATGTGACGCAACCCTGATTTGTTTTTGTCTGGTTAACAGATTTTCAGAGATCAGCCTGGCTTTAGAAGCTTTGATTATCTTTGCAGTCTGAATGCGCCAGTGCTGGCACGCCAGCGCTCTTCTTTTGTGGTGTAGGAAGAACTTCGGGTCTTTTAGTAGAGTCGGTCTGCATTGCGTCGAAACCCTCCAACTCCTCCTCCTCTCGCTGCCCTCCCTCTCTTCTCCTCTCATCTTCTCTCTTCTCTTCCGCTGTACTTGCATGTTAAATGCACAACAAAATATGCTTGACATTGTTGTGAAACCATCTGAACGTCGACGCTCCACTCGCGTGTTTCTCAGCTGTCCGTTTAGATTTGATTTCTCTCTTTCAGATCGTGTTCACCGTCCTGCGCTGGATCCCATTCTGCCTGCCACCCTGTCTTGTGGCAAAAGGCAGCACATTTCTGCTTATGCAGAGATGTCTGGAAATGCCAAGGGCTCACTTATTACCCATTAACGTATCTCTCCCTAAACTGCAGCGCAAGATTTCCTCCTGCGGTAGACTTTTAGCTCCTCTCATCATCGTGCTGCCGCGAAAGCGACTTTTGCTGCTCAGCTTTCCCCTCCTTTCGCTCTTTTTCCAAATCAGGCTTTTTGCATTAAACAACTAAGACGTTATTTATCTAATTTTTGCAGTGCACTTTAAATTGAAATTAGAAAAACGGGGTTATAGGCTATAATTTAGTCGGTGCAACTAAAGTTCCCACCTGACACCCACCGGCGTCCTGCACTTGGATGATTTTACTCGAGGCTACGACGCATTCAAGACCTCCAGAGATCAAACTACGGTAAGTCCCAGAAACTGATGACTTGTCCAAAAGTTATCTGTCAGGTTATTTACACCTCTGTAGTGTTTTCTAATTGCTTTTGATGTCTGTCTTGAATTTGTTACCAACTCAATGAGCTACATGCATGCAGAAAATATGAGTTGATATAGGGTCTGTACAAAAACGCTATGCGTCACATTTCAACTCAGTCTGGCGTGACAGGATAAATGACTGCCATGCTCCTTGAAGATGAAGAGTCACAGAGTTTATCTGTGAAACTAGGCAAACAGTCCTATTGAAATAATGCTTAAATGTCTTTATATTGCAAGACAGTGTTGAAAAGACAAAGATTACTACAAACTCACAAGTTAATACAAAAAGAAGATTATATGGGCTTATGTTGTGAAAAAAATGAATGAAAATTCTACTTGACTATTAATTCTTCTGATTGCCGCCTCAGTGTTGCGGATGAATAAATAAAGAAATAAAGAAACTGCAGAAAATGCTGAGCCAGCAAATATCTTGGCTGTTTGATTCCATTATCCCCTCCCTCCCTCCCTGCTTCCCTCCCTCTTTCTTGGTTGACAGAAGCAGCAGTAGCAACTGCTGCACATGCACTGGAGAGCAGCAATGGTCAAGTCAGCGAGAGCCGCAGTGGAGCTGCACTGAGGCAGAGCAGCCAACCACCCCCCTCGCAACTGGGGACGCCTCCAACAATCTAAGGGGTGTGGGAAGCTGAGGAGTGGAAAATTTCTCCCAACTCTGAATGCCCGGTCAGTTAAACTAACAAATACCCCTGCACAGTTCCTCCTCCTTCTCCTTTTCCTCTCTCTCCACCCTCCTCCTACACCCAAAATGACCGTAGTAGCAGGGGACAACATGGACGAGACCTCGGCCATCCCGGGACACCCTCAGGATGCCTACCCCCCAGATCACAATGACCACGAGTGCTGTGAGAGGGTGGTCATCAACATAGCTGGCCTTCGGTTTGAGACACAATTAAAAACTCTCTCCCAGTTTCCCGAGACGTTGCTAGGCAACCCCAAAAAAAGGATGCGGTATTTTGACCCCCTGAGAAATGAGTATTTCTTCGACAGAAACCGCCCCAGCTTCGATGCTATCCTGTACTACTACCAGTCTGGGGGACGACTAAGAAGGCCAGTGAATGTCCCTTTGGATATGTTCTCAGAAGAGATAAAATTTTATGAGCTGGGAGTCGACGCAATGGAGAGGTTCCGGGAGGATGAGGGTTTCATCAGAGAGGAAGAACGTCCTTTGCCTGAGAAGGAGTTCCAGCGTCAGATCTGGCTCCTCTTTGAGCACCCAGAAAGCTCAGGCACGGCCCGAGTGATTGCTATTGTGTCTGTGATGGTCATCCTGATTTCAATTGTCATATTTTGTCTGGAAACTTTGCCACAACTGAAAGCAGACCCAATGGGTCAGTTCGTGATATCTGGGAACATTACTATTCATTATAAACCAAACATCCTCACTGATCCCTTCTTTATCATTGAGACTCTCTGTATAATCTGGTTCTCCTTTGAGTTGATAGTACGCTTTCTGGCTTGTCCAAGCAAACCAGCCTTCTTCAAAAACATGATGAACATGATCGACATAGTGGCTATTATCCCCTACTTCATCACACTTGGCACCGAGCTGGCAGAAGACCCAGAGAATGAGGGGGTGGGGGAGCAAGCAACATCTCTGGCCATCCTCAGAGTGATCCGTCTGGTCAGAGTGTTTCGGATCTTCAAGTTGTCACGACACTCCAAGGGACTTCAGATCCTGGGGCAGACCCTGAAGGCCAGCATGCGAGAGCTGGGATTGCTGATATTCTTTTTGTTCATTGGAGTCATTTTGTTTTCCAGTGCTGTCTATTTTGCTGAAGCGGAAGAGAAAACCACCCACTTTGGCAGCATCCCGGATGCATTCTGGTGGGCCGTTGTATCCATGACAACTGTGGGTTATGGGGACATGGTGCCGGTAACTATAGGGGGCAAGATAGTAGGATCTCTGTGCGCCATCGCTGGAGTCTTAACAATTGCCCTCCCAGTGCCTGTCATTGTGTCCAACTTCAACTACTTCTACCACAGAGAAACTGAGGGAGAGGAGCAGGCCCAGCTGCTCAATGTCAGTAACCCCAACATCCCCTCTGAAACCAACTCCAGCCGCCGTAGCTCATCAACCGTCAGCAAGTCAGAGTACATGGAAATTGATGGAGACATCAATAACAGTATCGACAATTTTAGGGAGGCAAACCTTAGAACTGGCAATTGCACTATAGCCAACCAAAACTGTGTTAATAAAAGCAAGCTGCTTACAGATGTTTAGACCTCATTTAGGTAGTTTAAAATCTCTAAGATACTGTCTCCTGTGGGGTAGACAGCAAGTTAGGAATGCTTCATTTACCTCCCTCAGAGCACTCTAGGGCATTAGGCCTACAGCTATGCTCAGCTATAAACAAACGAAACAAAAAAAGCTTTGAAAGTATTACCCATGTAGATAGAATAATTAATTTTACTGATCCTACACTTATATAGTTAAGTCAAAAACAAAGCATTGATTATAACACTTACACATGGCTCCTTAGAGGATGCAGAGCACAGCCTGTCTTATGAGACAATGGCATCATAATTAAAATCTTATGCATGGAGTACAGATAACATTTCAGCAAGTTGCACAATGCACCAGAAATGACTGTAGACATTCAAGCCTCTAAGCCAAGTGGTAACCGCCAAGAAATTAGATGACCCCCCGTTCCTTAACCAACCCCCTACTCTTTTCTCTTCTCTCCCTGCAAAGGATCTGCTACTCAGCAAAGCACCTTATAGTAGGAAGACTGACTTCTCTCTTGTTTGGATGTACACAGATGGTGATCTGCTTGCTTCATGGACATCTGCAATGCTGCTGTTTTGCAGCAGTTGCTGCAATTGTGTTATCACCAAGTGATTCAATGCCATGCCCTTTAGAGATGCAACACAGCACAATGATAAAAGTAAGCTTCATGCAAGCATGATCTAGAGACTTTCCATGTTGATATCAGCATGCACGAGACATATGCCACAAAGTGGGAAAGGATGTCCGTTTCCCACTTCTCATATGTTGTTACACTGAGTGCACTGGATGAGTTTTTTCATTTGAATTGCTAATCATTTAGAAGTATAGAAACTGAATGTTAAACCTCAAGGGATCAGTAATTAAATGAGATCATAGCATGAAAAAAGTAACCTGCATTATGGCTTATTGACCAAGGTACTTTTGTATCCTCGTATATTTAATGCATGATGTGAGTATACAGCTTGTTACAATTCATGCATTCTGCAGTGCCCTATTGTCAGGGAAACTGAGGAAATCAAAAATGGGGGGATGTTTCTGAATATATCCAAAAACCATGTTGAGGATGTATATTTTATGATTTAACAATAGACAAAAAAAATTGACCAAATAATATCAGAAATGCATATTATTCATAATAAGCATCAGTTATGGTATTAGTCAATAATACAGTGCATGGACCTTGTTTGAACAAGAAAAGTTAACATCTTTTCAATCATGCTTCTATTTCTATCACCTATTTTAATTTACATTGATTTCAAAGACACCAAAAAGAATCAAAACCAAACTTCACTTCATATTTCAGAGAGTCATTCTGATATAAGTTTGCCAGTGCCTTTATCCCTTCCAACAACAGGACCGGTGAAAGTGCCTCGGAGTTCAGTGGTATATACGCGTGACTGAGCTGGTCTGTTATAGTGTTCTGATATTAGCTGTTACTGGATGATGAAGGTCCAATTTGCAGAAGATGGGGGATGAAAAAACAAACCTAGAAAGAAGGAAACATGCTGTCATGCACAACTTAGTTTTCATGCTAATATGCACTTAAAAATGCCATTAAGCAGCAAAGTATTGTACTCAGCATGTTTACCATTCAGATTAAAAAGGGAATGTTTTGCTTTTTAACAGATTTAGATTTAGCCTATTTTTTCTTCATGCACAGTGCATCCTTTCAGGGTCTCTACCTCAGCGAGGTCATTGTAACGGCTAGAACCATACGTGTAAATTGTAGTCGTGCAATGCAGATTGTGATAGTCCCAAAGCCTTTACACAAGCACTTACACATTTAGGGCAAGTAGGGTACCACAATCATGCCCCCTTCCCTCCTTCTTCTTCTCCACTTAAAGCTGCGCACAATCAGGCCATTCATTTGTAAAGTGTTCATAGAGGTTGATACTCCCTGACTGTTTTAAGTTCCTACCATGTTTATTGTGTTAGAATATGTTGGTTTAAAACAGCAGAAACAACAACAAAAAAAGGAATATGATCATTAACGCTGTAACATTGCAATTATTGGACATTAGAAATTAAAATGCAGTTCATATTTTTATGTTAATCTTTTTGTTTAAAACAGAAGTGCTGTAGATAGAGCGGGATGAAAATTTTATCACTACTTGAAAATCTCCAGCTACTGTACACCAATCTACACACTCAGTTGTGGAAGGAGTTTATCCAAATATCAGTGAGATTTTGTGCTGTACTGTGTGCGTTTTATTTTGATAACTTTTCTGACAGGATGATATTTAAAAAACAACTCTACTGCAGCGATACTCGACTGTCAGAGCGAGCTGTCTCTGCTGGTGCAATAGCCGTCCTTTGTGGTGCTAGTACAAGACTACCACTTATTGTCTTGCTACCAGAACATCTGAAGCAAAAGCAGGCCTTTATTAATTGCCCATTCAGTTAATTTTTCTTCTAATGTCTTGTGTTATTTGTGGGAGGCTGGTTAGTTTAGGAAAGTGTTTGTGATTTTATTTGTAACTGATCTTTGTACTGTACTTTTGAAGAGAATCATCCTCAGGCAAACAAATGTCAGCAACGAGTAAAAAAAGAAAACACAACTCAGTTTATCTTGGATTTTTTTGTACATTGCAAAACTAAAATATTTAAACAACCTGTATCACAATCATTTATGTAGAGAGAAAATTATAATAAGCTCTAAAACAGCTATGAAAAATGTTGTTTGCTATGATTGTTTTTAAAAAAAAGATGGGTGGAACCTGAGTGAAATAATCAAAAGGGCAATGAAGAAAATGCAGATGGTACCTTAGCAGTGAGGTGCTGTGCATTTAGTTACCCAAAACAAATAGCAACAGAATCACATCAAAATTAAACAGAAAAGATTTTGTTGCTTTATAACATGCAATCTGTTCATAGTGATGCAGGAACTCACAATCGTTGATTGTTTGTTCTGGTCATGTTAGGGTCAGATCAAAAAGGCTTACAGTCTTTTTTTTTTAACAATTACAGTTTCTTGTTGACGGAAAGGATCAAACATGACAAAATGATGCACTTGAAGGGAAATCAGAAAATCAAATGAGTCTAGATCTGACATGTTTATTACCTCCGCCAAGGAGGTAATGTTTTCATCGGGGTTTGTTTGTCTGTCTGTCTGTCTGACTGTTAGCAGGATAACTCAAAAGCCTATGGATTGATTTTGATGAAATTTTCAGGAAAGTTCAGGAATGACCCAAGGAATAATTGATTAGATTTTGGTGTTGATCCAGATTAACGTCTGAATCCAGGAATTTATTTAAGGATACAGTCATAGTACTTTCTATAATATGTCCAAGTGCTGCTTGGCGGAGGTCTGTGCTCTTCGAGTGCTTTTCAAGTTTGTCAGGTGTTATGCTTCTGCAAACCAAAGTGTAAGAAGAGCTAAAAATAGCATCTTTAATCCGACACACACATATTTTAATTTTCACAAGAACAAAATGCTTTTTAAAAAATCCACAATAATTTCAATAAAATGAACCTCTATACACTGCAGATATTTAACAGAACAAGTTTGTTTTTGTTTTGATTGTTTATGGTGACACTGTAACAAATAAGCCTTATTCTAGAACATGAAAACAATAAGATCCTGATGTAAGCCATGAAAATGAAAGCACTTGCTTTACACTGTAGATGATACAGACTATTACTATAAAATAACATGCTTTATGTTCATATTTTCCAAACTCTCCTGCTGAACATTTTGCCATCATATATCTCTGCAGAAACATTACTGACAGCAAAAAAAAAAAACTACAACTAAACAAAAAACCGCATGGGCGATGGAAGGCTGCATGAGCTTCACCCTTCAAGCTGTGGATAAACCAGTTGCATCATTTCTAAACAGAAACCCTTGCTCTCATCTTCACCGAGGCTTCCTGTAAAAGCTCAGTCGTTGTGGATTGAGTTCTTTGCTGGATGTTTTTTTTTTTGTCTTTAAAAAAAAAAGCACCTTAACGCTGGCTGGCTGCAATACTGAGATGACGTCAGGTATCTGAGCCGTGCTCACCGTCTCTCTCTCTGCGGGTGATGTTTGTGATAAACTCCGAATGTGAGCAAGGACAACAAGGGCTAGCTTCTTAAACTATTCTAGGACTCAGACGCTCTTTCAAGAGATACTGTGGAGATGTTGGTTTGTGAGAAACATCATGTCTAAAACTGGACCATGTACAATCCTCTGTATAAATTTCAAGACGTTCTGGGTTTAAAGAAACAAAAAAAAAGTCTTGATGCTGGACTGCTTCTTCACCTGCTGTGGCGGTGCTGTACGGGATCAAATTGTTGGATGTTGTGTACCTTGCTCAGTATGTTTCCGATGGCTATGAGTTTGTATTTTATGTCATGAATGCACATTTACCTGCTGTTAGGGAAGAAGCTGGGCCTTTTTTCCAGCACAGCACTGAAGGACTGTTGAAGTCTCCTGCTCCTCTTTTCATCCACAAGCAAGCCAAACTCTGTCTAATCTAATCCAGCTGTCATTGTCATGTTGTGTTGACAAAAGGATTTTGCTACAGTGTGTTCAGTTTGTCAGATGATGACAAAAGCATGGTCTGTGATCTATGCAAGGGTTAATTGTCTTTTTTTGGTTTTCATATGTCACGTATAAATTCATCTAACATTAACTTCAATAAATTTTTAAGGATCTGCTTGTGTTTTGCTCATTTTAATTTGGGTTTATTAGGGTGTATGTCTGACCTACAGAACACAGCATTATTTTATTATTTTACTTTCAAGCCTTCAGACTTTCTTGTAACTTTTAAAGTAATCTTAATCCTTTGAACTTCAGGATTTCTGAAATTCTTTTTAAAGCTTTTATTTGAACATTGGCTGCTTTTTTACACATTTTTTGTTCAGACTTTGTACCTGAGGGTTAAGTCACAGGGCTGTGACTCCTGGTGAAAAGTTAGTCATAAAATTGCAGGAAAAATTAGTTACTACAACATCTAATTTCCCTCTGGGGCATTCATAAAGTATGCTTGAATTTGAAGTGAATTGAAATTACATACATTTTCACATGGAATAACACTGAATTGTTACTAATACCACTTTTGTGAAAGTTGAAACTGAAAATAAAGTGTGACAGTCGCATAAAATTTGTGCAGATATTCTCATCGCAATTATGCCCCAAAGAATCTCTGTGATGTTTTATTTTGTTAATAATTTATTCTCTCTTTTTCCACAATTTTGTCATGCCTGAAATGTCAGTCTCAAATCCCTCAGAAACGAGTTTCATTGGTCTCCAACCTCCCAAAGTCTTCTCACATTTCTCTCACTTTATGACTCACAGAAATGAAAATGAGAATGTTCCAGACGCCCGTGACAACTCTGAGTGTTCTTGTCACACTGGAGACACTGGTGTAGTTATGGGGAAGGACCCAAGTTGCAGGAAGCCGCAGGCAGAGACGCAGGAGTAAAATCCAAGGTGCGAAGCAAAATAAAAATAAAAACTTTGATAAACTTAACTTAAGCTGAAGGGACTAGACAGAACTTGACTGAACTCGGCTAAACTAACACAGATGAAGAAGTGTAAAAACTCACATTTGAAAACAAAGGCCGAACAGGGAACAAAGGGTTAGACAAAGAATTTATATTAGGGAGCACAGATGGCATGCATGAGAGCAAATTAACAAAGGCAGATGAAAGACATGAAATGTGGTTACAGTCTGGCTGCAGAAGTACAGCCTGATAAGATCAGATAGAAATAGGGGGAAACATGACATAATAAACCTGGACCCTGAAGTCTTTCAGCTGTGTGTGTTATTTCATTAGTCTCTGGATCTTATTTAGGCATAAACGTGAAGGAAGCAGTGTTCCTACAACCATTGACTATACAGCGTTTCACAATTTTATCAATGAAAACACAAGCTTACAAATACTTTTCAATGTCCATGTAAGATGTAAACAAAGAGCTGCATGCAGGACGGGGGTCCTGAGGACTGGAAGAAACACGAATCTCAAGTACATCAAGTTTTCAGCAAGCTGCTCTCTGAGAAGGGAGCTAAAACATGCCAGTCTGTCTTATATATGTTATTTTAAAATAGATTTTAAAATCTGGGCAAATTTTATGTCTATGATAGCTAAATTTTATCCAGCCATCACAGACATACCATGTGCCAAAAAACCCGATTTAAACTTTTACCCCAAAGCTTTATGTATCTGTTGAAACAACTCTGGTTCATCCCTTAAGTTTAGGAGCTTTTCATGGCTAAATGATTTATGGATCGTAGTTAGTGGCTTAAGAAACAAGAAGAAGAAATTGTCTCTGAAAAGGTCAGAAAACAAGTAGAAAAGCAGCTCAAGTTCAAAGAAAAGACCTTCAGAAATCTGAACAGCCAAAGATCAAGACCAATAAAAATATTACAAGAAAGCATGTGTCCTTGGTAACAAATTATAAAGAAATGAGGACTATATTAAACTTTTGTGCAGTACCGTACAGGAGTAAATACAAACTGTTGCAGAATATGAGGTCTCACCTTTTCAGTGGAGCCATTAGCAGTAATTGATGGAACAAAGGTTAAGGTTTCTACAGTTACTGCTTCTGTCCTGAGAGGGAATCATTTACCTCTGTCATTACCTGCAAGTTGTTTTACACGTCTGAGGTGTGAAAAGCTGCTTCTGTCCTCAACAGCCTCTGAGTCTGATCTGCTAAGTGAAGAGCTGCAACTTGCTGTAATTATTTTAATCTTCTTATTACTCTTTATGATCTACTAAAAATGTTTATTTTAAACACTTTTAAATATAAAAGTGTCCCATTTCAGCTCTCTACAGATTTTAGTGAACTCTTCCCACATGCAGCAGTTTATATATTTTTTTCCCCTTGACGCAGAAGCCTTGCAACATTAAAGAACATTCAGTAGGTCAGGTTTACTCCTTTTTACTGGCTTTACTTCATCATTTACAAACAGACTGACAAAACCGACTTCTTAAAGAGCTCCACTTTGATTCCTAAAACGTCTATTTAAAAAACAACATAATTTAATTGTTGTGTCCTCAGCAACCTTCGCACATGGAGCTGTGGAGTTAACAGTTCTGCACATCATCAAGCTGAGCTGATGGATTAAAAATGGCTCAAGACTTTGTGTTTTTGTTTGTTTTGTTTTACTCCTACATATTTCTTTGCTATTGTCAAAGATTTCGCTGGACCTCAAGGTCACATTTTGAAGCAGCGTTATAATATTTTATACTTATAAAATTTCCAACTAATACGACAATATATTAAACTGGATCTTTAGTGGTTGCTCTGTATTTTTTGTTATTCTCTTTTTTTTTTTTTTTAATGTTCACAGATTAACTAAAAAATGAAAATAATCACAACCACACATTAAATCAAGATTCAGGTCATTGCAGGTCCGGTACATGCTGCAAATTAACAACAGGTGAGTGTTTTTCTCATCTATTTTGAAGGTTACTGATGCTTCAAAATCCAAATCTACAACATTAGGATACGGCTTGGCTCCATTTTTTCCTGAATCCTTCTTCTTGTCTGTTTCTGTTTGTTTCCCAGCGTATGGTGACCTGAACAGAAGTGCACCTCTTCCCTCTGCATTGCCCTCAGGAAATGCAGCACTCCTTGCTCTGCAGGCAGCAGCAGCAGTAAGGGTGGGGTAGGTTGGCGCTGGTCCCGCTCTTCTTTCACCACACGCTCACTTCTCTCTTTTTACTCTGCCTCTGCCCGTCTTTGTCTCTCAGGCTCTTCCCCTTGTTCTCCCCCTCCTGAGTGCTAATAAGCTCCACTGGACTTTAATGACTAAAAGCATTGTACAGGAGACAGTAGAAGCTCTATGGAGGAGTACATGTATATGGAATAGATCCTACACCAGCATGTTGCCCTTGTTTATTTATCCTTTTACTTACACTGCAGAAACATGTCTATTTTCAATGTTGTCATATTACAAGCTTACATTCATTCTGATCTTGTTCTTTGGCATAATTTATTTAGTCATGAGTATATAATTCCCAATTTGCTTATATTCAAATATATTGCATGCTAATTTACAACATGAATCATGCACAGTATTTCAGAATGATACAACTCTGAGTGTCAGGTGCAGTCCCTTCTTTAGGCTCTTTTACTCTGCTGATGTTCCACCTATTTTAGTCTTTGTATGTTTTTGATGCAGTTTTTCAAACTTTTTATTTACAGGCTTCCTGCCTGCAGTCAGTCAGTCAGTCAGTCAGTCAGTCAGTCAGTCAGTCAGTTAGTCCCCACTTT
Organism: Pachypanchax playfairii; assembly: GCA_006937955.1. Taxonomy (NCBI): domain Eukaryota; kingdom Metazoa; phylum Chordata; class Actinopteri; order Cyprinodontiformes; family Aplocheilidae; genus Pachypanchax; species Pachypanchax playfairii. Next base: position 592,155 of record SSNP01000136.1, on the reverse strand, counting down.
TCCTGTTCAGGGTTATGGGGAGCTGGTGCCTATTTCCAGCTGTCATTGGTTGAGAGGCAGGGTTAACATGCTGCCTGCATTCAATTAAAATATAAAATGTGCACCACTTTCCAAAAATGAAATTTGTCAGATGCAACATTTTATATGTCTTTAGACAGTTTTAAATTAAGTTTTATGACTGAAACAACTGAAAATTGCTGAGTTCTTGTTCTTGTTTACAGTTTCACACAGTGTCCAAACCCTTTGGCACATGGAGCTTTTAGAGGAGGATTATGATAACTGGCCTGAGAAGAACTTGTCAATGCCAAGAGAGATCACATCTACAGGTAAGCATCTGTTACACAGCTGACAATGGATGCTATAAAAATCCACACCTATAATAAAACTGCCTTTTTTATTGTTTGGGACAAAAGGGGTTATAAAGAAGTGTACAGTAGAAATAATAATGTAAGGTAATTATGTTAAACTTTTTATTTAAGCATTTCTATATTTTTAGTATTAAGTTTTAATAGCTTGACAACAGGTTTCAGCTACGTTAACATCCCCTTAAAAAAATCACATTTCCTTTAGAACAGAAGTCATAGCTGAAACTTCTTGTCATCCATCTTCCTTCCTGCAGCTTCTTCTGAATCAGAACACAGTTTTGATGGAGAATTTAAAACACGTTGACAGCAACAGTAATCTTTGTGAGAAGAACAGCTTCTTGTAACTTGGTTTTCCTCATTCTGCAACATCCTGAGCGGTGCACTGATGTGATTTAGTTTTAGGGCTTCTTGGTCCTGAGGTGAGAGATTTAACAAGCTTCTTGTGCTCTATGTGGATCATTGGAAAATAAACATTTATTCTGGTATTAATTGAGTGTACAAACTGACAGATGCTTGTTTAAACTCCACAAAGGAAACCAGACATCAGCCTCACCATACAAACAAGACTTGTTTAACTGAACTATGAGCCAATACCCTGGTAATCTCTGCTGTCCGTCAGTGCTGCAAAGGAGTGAGCTTAACTCCTCCCTCCTCCTTGGCAAACGCCTTATGAGACTCTCCCAAATTCCTCAGTATCTCCTTGTCAATGAAATCTCACCTATCAGATGTTAGGTAGATTAAGAACCTACAGGTAAATTTTACTACGGCAGCTTGCTCCAAATACCTCAGCGCCCATGCACCTTTTTATTCTCTTTCTTCTATACACACGCCTACACACACATGCATTGATTTACACATAAAGGATGGTCAGTTCACTTGAATCAGGCTTCTAGATGTTCCACTCGTCTAGTACTCTTGTATAAAAAGTGCTACGCCATTCCTGTTGATGTCATCCAAAATGTTTCTCGAGGGCTTGTCCATTGTGGTCCAGTCAGCTGCACAGTATCAGGTGATTATATCAAATCACAACTGTCCTCTGGTGTTGACTTTATACTTCCGAAAAAACAAATCACAGAGATGCTGCTTTTACCTGCTTCGGATATTAACATGTAAAATAGCATTGACAGCACTATTGGATCTGTTTCATCCAATGCCCTGGGGTCTAAAACACCCCACACTGAGGTCCAAACCACCCCCTCCCCACCCCTCAGTCCCTGAGGTCCTCTCCCTGGCCCACTTCCTCTTTGCATTACCTCCATCAGTCCAGGCTGCTGACACACTTGTTTAATAATTGAGGGCAATGTCCATCATTTCCTCATCCTTGTGGAAGTCCACAAATGGTCACAGAGAAACTCTGGACGAGATGGTTAGATGTGCTTTTTGCTACAGGTCATTGACAATCCCTCATACATGTAGAGATGCAACAAAAGCTGTAACGAAACCTAAAAAATATGGTAGTAGCTGGACAAAGAAGACTACCTTTGATTCTTGTTATTCTGAATCAGTTTCTTGACTGATATTTATTGAAGAACAGAGTTTAACCTGATGCTGTGGAACTAAACTGAATGAGAAACTGAGACTGATCTGAGACTATCTATCTATCTATCTATCTATCTATCTAGCTATCTATCTATCTATCTATCTATCTATCTATCTATCTATCTATCTATCTATCTATCTATCTATCTATCTATCTATCTATCTATCTATCTATCTATCTATCTATCTATCTATCTATCTATCTATCTTCCTTTATTAATCCCTCGTTGGGGAATTTGGCTTAGCATTTAACCCACCCATGTGGAGGGCAGCCATCTTGAACAGCGCCCGGGGTGCAGTTTTGAGGTATCTTACCCGAGGATGCTTCGACATGTAGCCTCTTGCCGGGACACGGGATCAAGCTCCGGTCTCCCGATCGGAGGTTGACCTCCTTACCGATGGACTATGGCTGCACCGAGGCAGTGGCGGGTTCAGAATCTTGCCCAAGGATATTTTGACATTGCTTGCCGGCGCTGGGGATCGAACCCGCCGTCTTTCATATGAAGGGCAATCGCCTTTCCACTAGACTGCGCTGCCCGCCCCTAATAATGTTAAATCTACAAAGCCAAACAAATGGTTTGGTTACATTCTAAAACACATGAAAATATTTAAGCACAAAGACATCACATGCAATGCTGGGCATGTGTACTAAAAATATTCTACTATTTAAATACTGGCTAATGAGAACTGAATTATGCAAACAAACCCCAAGAACTACAACCTTAAATAATTAGAATGAACCAGCCATCAAATCATTCACTGTCAGAAGAAATTTGACACTGGGGGCAGTTGATTATCAGTATCAAAACAAAATTCTCAGGAACAGCAAATAAAATAAAATTCTACAGTAATTTTCTACCTTAATGATAGCCAGATTGTAAAAAGTGATAACGGGATCATGAACAGTCCCATCTCAGGTTACATGTATCTCCTGCCCCCGTGCAGCATCAGCATCCTTGTCTGGGTGAGAAAATGTTAAAAGTTAACATCAACAAATCTGTCGCTGTGACCTTCCTGCTTCAGTTACATCAGGCCACTTTACAAAAAACAAAAAACCAATGAAGGATATCACCATGAAGCACAAGAACCCTGCTGTGATGCACAAATACTGAGTGCCATTACTGCAAAGGTCACTAACACTGAAAAGAGTGGGAAATCATTTAAAGTGCCAAGTTCTTTACTTTATTTCTTTGTTTCGTTCTTCTTTATTTTAGCAGACCTTTGATTGGTGTTATCTTTTCAAGTTAATGACTAAACTGTCCTGAAAGACTTAAAGAAGCTCTTTATCTTGATTGACTCAGCTAAAATAGAACGTTTTAGCTGCAGTGATCAACAGAAGTAAACTGGCAGAAAAAAACAAAACTATTCTGCATGAGGGTGGATTGATTATGATATGGGCTTTGTAATAAATAGAAGAAGAAATAAAGATCCTAATGGAACCAAATGTGAATTGATTAGCAACAAACAAACAAACCCCCCAGAAAATGAACATGTTCATTTCTATGAGAGAAAGTTGGTTCTTTACACATAAATTCTTCCTAAAATGAAGAAGCTAAATCCCTCTTACCATCTCCTACAGTGAGAGAATGTAAGGACTGATGTAGTTTTTGTATTATTTGTTGGTGTTATGCACGTATTTATTTATTTGAAAGTACTAAAACTGTAAAAAATAAACTGTGATTCTTAGAGTGTCTAATGTTAAATTGGATAATCGTTTACCCTGTTTATGGCCATAAAGACAGATTTTTAACTGAGGTGCCCAAACATGTAATCCAAAATCTGCAAGAGTAAAGATGTAAGTGAGCCATTTTTTCAGACATAAACTGCTCATGGTGTCCACTGCTTATTGAGTCAATACAGCAGAGGCTGTACAAATAGTTCTGTGTGATGATGGAGGAGTATGTCAGCCTCCCTGGTCAGGACACATTAACTGAACTGCTGCAGGAATTTACAGTAAAGCCTTGTGAGAGTCAGATGTGCACGCTGCAAAAAATATCCTTTTAATCGAACGGTTTGAACAAGCTCTCATCTAAATGTGTCAATAAATAACCAAATGCTTATTAATTAAAAAACTGAGCCTTAATCAGCAACAAGACTTCTTTATTTAACTTTTTTTTCAAGAACATGAAACATTGTCCATCATCAAGAAGGAGAAGTAGCATCAAATACTTGATCTTTCTGTCGTTCTGTTATTTTAATTCTAAAAATCTATTAATTTAGCTCAAACCTATTTGTACAATTATTCCAATAATCAAACTTCACTTTAATTATGGAGTTTGTCAAAAATGTAAATAAATTATTTTAACAATAAAAAAATGTGGCAAATTCTTACATTTGATGCTAAAAGAACAAAATACTTTTGTTTTTTATCTTGAAATGACAGTTTCCACAATAAAACTATCTAAACTCTCTGCCAAACCTCTTCTTGACTGAACGATTAAGCATCTGTTCTGTCGTTTAAACAGACCAGTCAGCGACTGAATATCTGGTGAAAATGAACATTTTTTGCAGCGCAGGCAGCTCTTCTGGTGAGAAGCGCTGTCAGATGAGCTGAGAAATGGTCAGTGTGCTTTCTGCTAAGAGTGTCCCTGCAGGATACAAACATGGCAGAAAGAAAATATAATTAGTTTGTGATGGACCAACTGCAGACTTTATAAACACTTCAGGATAATTTCTGAAGAATGAGTGATTACCATTTTTTGTTTAGGGTCACTTTCATTATCTTTAATTTCGTCAAAATCAAACAAATTGTTTACATGGACAAGAAAAAAGTTATAAACTTCTGCATTATCAAACACATAGTCAGATTTCAGGTTTGGTAAAGTTTTGGTCATGTGCAATGCAGGTCTGCTAATTAGCGGAGGCTTTTAAAGATAAAAAAAAAGGTTATTAACTTTTTTTTACGCCGTATTCATCTAAAACATTTCTGTGTTAGTGTGGATTTACATGTAATTTCTCTAAAAAATGTCTAAGGATTTTGACTGCTTTTTGGTTTATTTTTTGTCCCCTACATGTATGTGACAGTATCAACATTTTGTGCAGTTTTTTCTTGAGAAATTAGAAAAATTGACAAGTTTGGGATGAAAGAAAAAAAAGGTCAGTCCTAAAACACAATTTCCAATAAATGAACAGCATCTGAGTGTCTTTAAGGAAGTATGGGGGAAAAAAAAACATCAAAGTCTTGAAACAGGACAAGAAAGAAGCGTCATCCTGTATTTAATCACCTATTGTATGACGTGTTTTCAGCTCACGACTCTTTATGAGTCACTTTGTTGGTGCTAAAATATTGTTTTATTGGTCAAACTGAGGTATCCTTGGTATTTACATATACTTAACAACAGAAATAAGAACAAGTTGCATCTCTGTGACAAATCTTTGCACCACTAAATAAAGCCAAACAGTTTAAAATATGTTCCTTGCAACAATGCTATGGTTTAACATGGTACCAGTTCTTCTCTTCAGTTGAGAACTTTTTGTATACCTTAATGAATTAAAAGTCAGATTTTAGCAGTCTTACATACAAACAAAAAAGAAAAACAGAAAAGAAAAACGCTTTTAAAATGGTTAGGTACTGGAAACAAGAAGTCAAAGTTGAAAAATTAAAAACCATTGAAAGACCAGGTCAAATACTCTTAGGAAACATTTTAAAAATACAAGGAAATTTGATGTTTGGAAGCAAAACATCAAGAAATGAGGGACAATTTAAGACTTTTGCACATTGCTGTGATCCCATAAAATAATTTTCCTATGCAAACATACATCAAATTACCTCAACTGATAAATAATTATGCAGCATCTCTTTTTCTATCTCCCTGCACAATCCCTTTCAACAAACATGAACTCTTTATTAGGCTCTTTTATAAATGTTAATCTTAGTGTTTTCTCACTGTATCTGCACAGCTTTCTGATTTATCTCTTCGTTGCATAACATTGTCATAATCTGTCTCTGCCTTTCAGCAGACACAGCTAACTTTTAGCCACTGCAGCTTCTGTGCCCTCTGAACATGCCCTCATCCTTCAGCCGCAGTCCTTAAGGAACGTGAGGCTTCAGCAGTTGAACAGATTGAACTCCTGCAGAGGAACTCTCCGTGGAAGAGTACAAAAAAGGCTGTTATTTTAATTGCACCTATGCTAACTTTAATTGCAAAACGTGATGAGCCCAGACATTTTGAGACAGAAATTTATGGTCACATATTTCAAAAGTGCTAATACACCAACTCTAATGCTTTGAATTGAACTACTTTCAACCAAACTGTTTGCAATATGGTGTTTGAACCTCCTCCAACAGCTTCAGCTCTTTAATTCATACTCCTCAAGCCACATATGAAAATAAGCTTGATTGTACAGTTAGAATAAAGTGAGTAAATCCATTAAATAATCTTTAAAACTGGAAGAATTTAAAAAAAAACTTGTCTTCTCCCACCAGAACCCAAAGCTCTGCTGTTATTCCCTGTAACTGTAGAAAATAAACAGATGGTATTCCTGCATACAGGCATGCATCATCCCCACCTAATCACACACACAATCATACACAATCACCCCCCGCCCCCCCACCCTCCCTTCTCTCTTTGTGTTGTTGCTGACTCACAGTTACAGCCCCTGAATCTGCTGCCAGTCTGCATTATTTACACAATCACCTCCCACCGCTGGTGCCTCCTCAGCATCCACAGCCTGAAGCCAGCAGGAGCTGCTCCAAAACATCCTGGGGATTCATTCCAGTTACACCTGAACTGCTTCTGAGATGACCAGTTGTCTAATCAGCAAGTCAAATAATGGCTAAAAAGGAATTAGTGTGTATTTTGCAAAACAGTAAAAACAGCCCATGTTTGATCACTTGATCATTTTATCATTTCTGTTTTATGTTGTCTGTCGTCCCACTGACAGCTTCAAGCTTCCAAGTTAAACTTTCAAATCTTCAGACACTGGAGAATGTATTTTACTCTAAAATGTCTTAATAATCTTTGGATTTCATTACTTATTTGCTGCAGTCAGTACATTCAATAACAGAGGCAGCAAATCAGCCCCTCATCATGCTAAAACTGCCGCTGTAGTTTACTGCGGAGGGTTCTGGTGTCTTTGTTTCATAACATGTATTCCCTGAGAGTTTTATTTTTGTTTGTCTCATAGAACAGCATTTTATAAATGTGTGTCTTGTTCTGTTGGTTTTTTGTTGCTTTCAGCTTATCCTGTTTTTTCACAGCAGTTTTGCCACACTTCTGGAAGTGATAATGTTCTGAATGTGTCTTCGAAATTGTATCGTTAAACATGTCAATGATATTAAAAACTGAAAACATATGGTTATTATTGTTTCATATTGTTTATTTTTAACTTTTTTAAAGGAGTTTTTAGAAGTTATTGTGTTTTCTGAGTCCTGTGTTCCTTAAAATCTCAAAACACTACCTTTTAATTTTTTTTAGAGTAAACCTGTCATCATATGTACACAGATACCGAAAATTAAGCTCAAATGGCTGAACTTTGATTACTTCAGAATAATTTATTTATTTGGTTATGGCAGATGAATTGAAGCATAGTATTTGGATCTATATTTAGTTCCCATCTCCAGCTTTGGGCTAAGGGAAGGGTTTACACCCTGGACAAGCCTTATTATTGTTACATTATGAAGAATTAAAAATTAAAAACACGGACTTTAAATGAACAAATTCAGTTTTTATAAATACCTGTGCTGACCTTTAGAGACTGATTGTGATACTTTTTGGATTTCTTGATTTCTTGATCCGTCTTGGGGAAAGGGGAATCTGCATTTAACACATCCTCAAGCAGGGAGGGCGCACGGGGGACAGTTTGGGGTTCAGTATTTTGCCCAGGGATTCTTCGACACATGGCTTACCGGGATCAAACCACCAACCTCTCAATCAGAGGGCAACCTCCTTCCCCATTAGACCATGGCCGCCCCACAAAAACACAAAGACAACCCATCCGTTGTTGAAACTGGGACATTTTGCCATTTCATAGAAATAATTTGCAAAGTTTTAATTTGATGGCAGTAACTTATCTCAAAGTTGGGACAGAGGCAACAAAATATTTGAAAAGTAACTGGTACAATTCAAAAACAGCTAGAGGAACATTTGACAACAGCTCAGTAACTTGGCTGAGTATATAAAGAGCATTTCAGAGAGAGACAGAGCCTCTCAGATGTAAAGATTGGCAGAGATCAACTAATCTGTGACAAACTGGAGCAAAAAATTATGGAACAATTTGAGACTAATACTCCTCAGCATAAACATGTAAAGATTTTAAAGATCCCACCACTGACAGTGAATAACATCATCAAAAGATTTAGAGAAATAGGAGGAATCTATGTGCAAGGGATGGGGTTAAAGGTCAGAACTGGATGTTGAGGATTTATGTGCCCTGAAGCCACACTAAATTAAGAACAGACGTGATTCTCTACTGGACATCACGGCATGGGCTTAAGAACACTTCCAGATATCACAGTCACTGAGACACACAAACACCTAAAGATGGATCATGTAAAGATGAAGCCAGATTTAAACATGACCCATTAACCTCAGCATCTTCTCTAGACCAAAGTTCATTTAAATGTTCTGAGGTGAAATGGAAAACTGTTCTGTCGTCAAATTTTAAATTCAAAAGCATTCTCTATAAACACATGAAGACTGGCTGGTAACGCCCATGCTCCCTTTTCTTTAAACCGTCATCAGTTAAAACAAGACAATAAAAGATTTTATTCAGTCTGGCGAATTAAACAAGAACTTCCGCTATGGAGGTCACGTGACATCAGGTATGGCCGCTCACGGCGGCCGCAGCTGGGTACTCTTGACACATGAAATGACAAAAATATGAATATAAATGGTAAATGTCCTGTATTTGTAAAGCGATTTTCTAGTCATTCAGACCACTAAAAGCACTTTAACACTACAAGTTTTACATTTACCCATTCACACAACCCGATATGTAGGTTGGGGGGAGAAGGGAGGGGCTAGCACTCATACAACCCGATACGCAAATCGGGGGCAACATGGGGTTCAGTGTCTTGTCCAAGGACAACAACCTTCTGATTGGAGGATGACCACTCTAACCACTGAGACACTGCCACCCCCTGATAAACAAGCAGGGTCATTCTAATCTGCTTCCAGGTCACATGTGTCACTCATATGGCTTAAATAATTTCACAAATGAAGCTATCACATCTAAGAAACTGAAGTGTCAGTCACCTTGTGTGCTCAGCTGAAGTTCCATTGCAGAGTTTCAGCTGTGGTAAACAATGTTCTGCCCCCTTGTGGAAGGCAGAAGTACACACAAGTACACACGATCTGGTGTTTTTTACTGTACAGATGGAAATACTTGTCATGTTGGATCAGGGGGGTGAAAAAAACAGCAAACACAAAGTCTGAATTTTCTGTTTATTTAAGGTTTATTTTTCCAGACCTGCAGAGGACAGTCCACTTCCTGTAAGAGCCTTGAAAGTTGTTTTTATTTTCTTCGCAACATCTTGTTAAAACTCACTGTATGACTCTGTTGGCTTCTCCTGGATGACTTTGTTCATCTTTGATGTGAATACTGTTAAATAGGGGATCAGCAGAAAGGAGGGCAAGGTGGGGTGATGGGAGGGGACAGAGAGAGAAAAGAGTGTGAACATGAATCAGAATTAAGACTTTAAAAAGGAAGGAGGCAGCGGTCGGAGAGGTTGATCTTGATTCTAAAAGGCTAAGGGGCTCTTACATTTGTTACTACAGTACTTGGTATGATCCTACACCTTCCTTTGTGATGCAGTTACATACAGTGCAACATATTTCTCAGCAGTCACTGACTGACACTCCCCTTCCAAACTCCTTGCTATCATCTGTCTTGATTTTAAGGCCTCGTTTTAGCCCCTTGTGGGTTGAACAAAGGGACCTTCTTAATTACTCTCATTAAGATTTCTGACTCCTCGTCTTCCGTCTAGCTGCTGTTCTGTCCATGTGGTGGCTGTCCATGTTAGGGCTAGTATTGTAGGTACCACACAGTGGCACTGTTAGAGTCTAACCCTAGTGCTCAGGATGTGTGCCATGAATTCCCACAGCCCTGGCTCCCTGTGGTAAGGCGCTGCTCTATCCTCTGATACAGAGGTTCAGCTAATTCCTCCCTTCAGCAGGATGGGGCCCCATGGGAGGCCCTAACTAAAGAGAGTGTGAGCCAAGTGGCCTCTCAGTCTGGCCATTTGTGTCCATACCCAACAGGGAGCCCATGCGTAGCCTGTGCTCTCAACTCCTGTAGCATCTGCATTCACTCTGATCAAATCTCAGCTTTAACGTTTTCTTTCTTCTTATTATTTTATGAAACCCACTCTCAAAAAAGCTATGTGCCAATGCCTCTGATCTCTCTCTGTCTCACATCGTCTTAATCACAACACGGCTGTAAGATTGAACCGTTTCACACTCTCCACTGAGCTGTGAGAGCAGAACGACGGTCTTTGGGGCAAAGCTTCAAAGAGCAGATTCACAGCTTGCTTCATTCCTCAAAAACTAATCATGACTTCAACTTTCCAAAAACAAATGCTTTCATGCTTTTATCATTAGTTTTATTTGCTTATTTTTTAAAGTGACCTCACATCTGCTAATTGGTTTCTTTGCCAGTTTGTGGAGTTAGCTTGTCACCACCGGGTGCCTTTAATGCTATGCTGATTCTTGTGCTCTCTGTTGACAGTAAGCGACACAATGAATCCCACGTTACACCCAGGACTAGGAGTGGTGATGGCAGCAGACAAAAATGTACTGATAATGTGTGTGCCACAAACAAAAACAAACAGGCCTTTAGAGTAGACACAAAGGAAAGAGGAAGAGAAAAAAGAAGAAAGCAAGTTTGTTATTTTGTTAATTTTTCATACTCTGCAGATTGGTGTGTTTTAGCATTGGGGAGAAAGAAGCATGGGAACAGGATGAGTGGGTATAAAGTTGGGAAGAAAGGGCGGGGTGTCTGTTCCAGTCTGTGTTCAGTGGCGATCCACAGCAGCACTCTGTAGTAACTCTGTGGCGGGTTGTCCTGGGGGTCTGAAGGCGGTCTGGAAGCCTGGGGGAGGGGAGTGGAACTGGCTGGCAGGGTTGGCTGTGGGAGGGGGCAGGTAAGGAGCCCAGCTGCTAGGGGCTCTGTGGTGGAGGGGGAGGTGGCCGTCGAGGAGGCTGCTGTGGAGGGGCTGGGGCGTGGGCATGGCGGAGCTGGCGGGGCCGTCCATCTCTGTGAGCGCCTGCAGGGACTTGAGCCAGTGTGGCGGGTTGTCATCCTGGAGACAGTCTAAACTGTTGCCTGCTGAGGCTGGGATGCCTGGGGGTTGACAAAGATGGATCAGAAGAGGCATACAGAGTTAAAGATACAAAGGAGACTGCTTGATACAACTAAATTCAATTACTGATACACTTCAACGTTGTTCATAAATCTCAGCCTGCGAAATTTCTCTCGTTTAGCAACAGTGAAGCCAGATTTACAAGGATGCAAAAAACGTAAACACAAAGACACAGACAATCTAGCAGTCCAGCAGATAGACTGGCTTTATCAGAAGCAGGTTTTTGGAACTGAATGTCATTTGTAGGTGTGCATGAACAGTTTAAGTGTCTGAACAGAAGGAGAACACACAGTAAGGTTGTTCCGTGGCTTTGGGACCACTCAAATCCACAAAAGCAGCAGAGATTTACAAGTAACTGAATGCACTCAAGTCTAAATGGAATTTGTCTTTTCATAGACAAAAATGAATTCACAATGTATAGAATCACTGTTGAATTTTAACTGACACTAATTGAAAAATATATTGTCTGTTTCACTGATCATTTCTCAGATCAAGACACTGAAACAGGAAAAATATGTCAGACTAGATCGAACATTTGGGAAAAGTTAAAGCACAACTACCCTAAAAACACAAACACACACACACACACACACACAGTGTCACCTTTCAGATTGCATACGTTACATATTTGTGTAGATTACAAAAGCTTTGCTATGCTGTCCCTCTTTTAAAAGATCTACTTAAATATATATATGTTGATCACCACTGTGTCTGCAGGGCAAAAAGTTATAGAAGTCTTTTAAAGCCTCATTCATTTTTTTTAAATACTGCAAGAACTGACTGCTGCCAGAAGGTGGCAGAATCATGCTGTTTCATAGTGATTAAAAGCTGAATTTTTATCATATTAGATCAGTTGCAGCCTAAAATGAACATGTATAAGCTTATTTGGTATGTATAAAATATGCCAAAGAAAGACCTTTATGTCATAACATGACATACAGTCACCAACTAAATAAGTCATATTTTCGACTTCATTGATCAGACGAGGAAAAATATGGCCAGTCAGCACTGCTGTGAAAGAGAGAAGAGCTGGTACGGAAGCCTAAATGTCTAATCAGGGAGTGAGCATGCATAAAAATGTGATTTTCAGGAGTTGCAAAGCTTGAAATAAAAAAACTGTTCAGAACAAATCATTGCACCAGAGTGTATTGGAGTCATAACTGATAATAATGGAGACACATTTTTTTACATCACTGGTGTTAGTTGACCTTAATATTTGATGACACTTGTGTTCAGAGAGAATATAAAATAAAACAAAAAGAAAATATATTTGTACCTGTGATAATAGCAGGATCCATCCAACTGGCTGTGCCATCCCAGCTGAGGCTGTGTGACATGCCTGTCGGGCCTGTAGGCCCACCAATATGATTAACACTGTTGGAAGATGAGGAAGATGAAGAGGAGGAGGAGTTAGGGAGGCCACCAAAGTTGATATTGATGTTGGGCAGAAGAGCTCTCAGTCCGTCCTGCCACTCTTTCATATTTAAGCCGTCTATAGAGCCACTGTTTTCTGCAGGAGCAAACAGGAAAACACAAGCGTGTCAATTCTGAGTGTTCAGATCACAGACAAGTGAATAACTGTACGACAGCATCTAGAACTGCTTGTTTCCTCTTATTAAAGATGAATACATGTTACTCAAAACAAGCATCTTATATCTATGCTTTTGTATTTTAGCACATCTGATCTTTCACACACTGTTTCTACAGGACACAAAAGCTGCCAAGGTGACCCAGGAGTCTGATACCTGAGATGGGGATCCCTCCCAGCCCTGTGTTGTGCTGAGGGGGCAGATTCAGGTCCAGAATGTTACTGTGTGAGGCAGCACTGGCTGAGTGGTTCAAGTGTGTGAGGTTATTTCGTGTGGGGACGCCCATCCAGGGGTGTCTGGCCGCTGACAGTTGCTGCTGACTGGCCTGGCTGTTGTGACCACCGGGGAAACTGAGGGAGCTGTAGATGGTTCTGTGGTGGAGCTGGTGGATGCGTGGCAGACCACTGGGGAAGTGGTGGGAGGTGCTGGGGTTAGGGTTGGATGGGGGCAGGCTGGGACCAAGGCTGATCCCCTGGGACAGAGGTCCTGGGGACGAGGGGCTCTGATCCTGGACAGACAGCTCCTTCTCTATCAGGTCAGCTAAAGCCTTGCGTGTGACGTCAAAGGGATCAAAACCCAGATCATCTTCCTGCTGTTTGCTAGATGAGCCGAAGCCAAAGGCCGCCTGCCAGTCTGTTGAGGAAGAAACTGGTATTGTGTCTGTCAGGAGAGAAGAAGCAAATGATAAATATGAGATCTTTAAACAGTCCAAATCTTATTACTTGTTTGATCTGAACAGGTGTCTGGATGACTTAATACCTGATGTAAAAAGGCTCTGTGGTTCAGGGGTCATGGGCCAATCAGAACCGCTGCGGGAGGAGCTGGGGAAGGGGGGCAGGCCAGCAGGAAGAGGGTTAGGATGTCTGAAGTTACTGTTGTCTGAAAAGAGGGACTGAGACTCTGCTGCGGCCCCCTCAAAGGGTGAACGAGCAGAGATGCCCGACACACTGATAGGCACCACCAGGATGGGCTTTGTTAGACCTGGGGGTGGGGAGGGGGAGTCACTGGTGGGCATCTGTAAAAGAAAGAAATTCATGTGAGATTCCTGCAGATCTGACAACTCAAACCGATTTTTTATCAAAGCATCAAATGCAGGCTGTTTAACCTGTTGTAAAGTCTCTCCATTCACCAAACCAATCGATTCTGAAGGTTTATCATTGGGACTGAAACACAAAGTGCAACAAAGATCAGCAGAAAATATACACGTTAGTTATATATATGTTAGTTTACAGAATATGTTGGGCCTTTAACTAATAAACTGTTTGAATTACCTATTACTGTCACAGTTAGAGGGGAAGGGGGACAAGGCAGGACGCTGGCTAGGACCCAGCTCTGATTCTAGCCCGTCTGAATTACTAGCTTCCTGGTCTAGATAGTCTAGCAGCGGAGGGGACTTGCAGTCTTCTGAAAGTCCGTTGGCCAACTTGTTATGCCCCGACAGCGTCGGCCACCCATCTTTACCATTGCTACTGTTGGTTCTGTTGTAAAGCAGGAGCAAACAGAATCAATCATCCAGCACTACACTGCGACTGAGCTGTCTGGTGAAAACGCCACTGACCTCTGTGTGGAGTTGGGTTTACTCTTTGATTTCTCCGCTCCACAAGCTGGAGGTTGTAGAAAGTTAGGATTTATTTTATAGAGGTCTTGAAGGAGTTTCTGCTCATACTCTTGATGTTTCCCGGCCTTTAAAAAAAGAATAAATATATTTGTTTAATTTATGTCAAGAACAAAAGAAGTTGAGAAAGATGTTTTTTTAATCACCTGCATCTCCTCTTTTGTAAAACTAGCTGCTTCATCCCCCAACTCATGTAGATACATACAATCAGGTTTGGGACATTGCATACTTTTGAGGAAGTAACTGCAGTACTTTGTGGTGCCTAAAGAAGCCTGTAAGTAAATGAAAGAAACAGAAGCTGTAAGGAAATTACACCCTTATGGTATTCCAAAGTCCAAAAAAAACTACCATAAACTGTTTCACTTTTACACAAATGCAACTTCTAATTTTGGGTGGTTGGCTTCTTACCTTGAGTGTTCTGCCATCAACAACCACATTGTTAACACACTGTATTGCTCTTAAAGCATCTTCAGAACGGATGTATGTGACGTAAGCGCTGGCGCTGGGCCCCTGATCGCCAAACAAAAAATGTAGGTAAACACACAAGTCAAACAGGACTGTTACATCTGTTTGCATTCACAAGTTTTCTAAAGAAAATTGAATGTTTTTTCAACTGATAATTATTTTCATCAGCTGATTACATGACTAGTAATTTATTTGAGGCCTATTTACAAATGAGTTCACAAACTTTAACCTTTTAATGTTTCACATTTGAAACCTTTATTTACAGGATGGGGGATTGCGCTGAATTAACAATTCAACACAATCAGCTGGTTCCTTAGATAGGAAATGTTTTGTTATTAATTGGTTGTTTTTTCTGTAAAGTTGTTTGAAATGACTTTGTCATGAACTGGCGCTTTATAAATAAATAAACTTGAACTTATTTCTAAGAGCTCAGTCTCTTGAACATAATTAATATTTTCCTCCTGTATTAAATTCTATACATGTCTTCTGTCCTCCGGTGGACAATCTACACACTACATGTAGCAAGTGCCAATTTTAACTCATTCAGTGCCATTGATGTCTATAGACATCAAACTGAATCCAAACGCTCAGTGCCATTGACATCTCTACAGCTTTTCTTGGCTTAAATCCTGCAAAGTATTCTGGGGGGTGAATTTGAACTCATTACAGGCTGTATTTAGTCATTTGATCCAGGAGGGGGCAGTGGTGCACTTCTCTGGGTAAGACCACCCTTATTTTTTACCGTGTAACAATGGGTGTGCAGCGGGGGAGGAGCCAGGCACTCAGGACGAGACAGACGGTGAATACGGAAGGCAGGTTCAGAACATGTGACACGACGGTCGGATCTACCGGGAATGAGTATTGTGTCGAAGGTGGCGCGGTTTTTGATCCAGCTCATCATTTTCTGACTTGTGATGTCTTCAGCCTGACGTTGAGGTTCTTCTGACGATTCTAGTGAAGCTGATGTGGATTTATCTGACCAGTATCTCCTCTTAGGATCTTCTGAAGGCAGCAGGGACCAAATTAAAGAACAATTCACCGCATAAAAAACACACGGTAAGTGTTTATAAACAAACGAATGGCCGCTGGGGGGGAAAACAAAGTGACTAAGTCGTGCATTCATGCGCACACACACTCACACAGAGTAACTGAATCATAAATCTGCTGCTTTTTTTCTTATATTTTATTCAAATGTTGAAATTGTCTCTTTTTAGACATAAAATACACTGTCAAAAGTACTTTTTACTGTTGTTTTTTCACTTTCATAGTAGCAAAACAGTTCAGATGTTGCATGAATCATTGAAACATGAAATGTTTATATCAAAGTCACTGATCTGCTTGAAAAACCGTTTTACACAAAATGCTGGATTTTCATAAAAGTTGCTCTTTTGTTCTGCAGATTACTAAATAGCAGAAAGAGGTAGGAACTTTTTTTTTGCTTTTGAAAGAAGAAAGAATAAATTTTGTGCTGATGTTTCAGAATTCACATCGTCATAGGAGAAAATATACTGTGGGCCTTCAAAAATCAGTAAAAATGCTAAATATCTCTGGCACTGAGGGGGGATATGAAATCTGAAAGTGGCTGGCACTAAATGAGTTAATGTTATATTTTCACATTATAAAATATAAAGTATATCATTATCCAGAAAATACTTCTGTTTCAAAGGAAAGTTTGGATTTAAAGATTTAATTTCCAGAGGTATCATGAACATCTTTACAGATGTGGAAACTTTAAATGCTTCCATCAGATAAGAATGTGTGTAAACAAGAATTTTAATAGAATTATTTTATGTATCACGCTTTAAAGGGTCAAAGCGTCAATTCACAACACATTATTCCATAAACTACTCAAACTCTTACCTGTGAACCTGCGTAAGATGTGCTATTGTTGATGACCACTTTATGGATTTTTCCAAATCTACCAAAATACTCTGGTCGTTTCAGAACCTGTTTAGAAAATACAAAAAAGGTTAGTTTACACATATACAAGATTTCACTTCCTCTCAGTGCACATTTCATATAAGATGTGTTTGTGCACGCAAACCCAAATGTGGCAGATAGCATCATGATTGACGTTATGAGCTGAAACACTCACTTCCGGGTCAGCGAGTCGCTGTGAAAGCCCCACCACGAACACCAGGTTCCTCTGGACCACTCGGACACTTGCCAGGTGTTTCCGGTTTTCTGTCACCTTCTGCTTTTTCTCATTTTGTTTCTGTTTCTTTTCATTCTTTATCCTTTGGATCTCTTCCTGTGACAGAGGCTTGTACACAGCAGGGTCCTCTGGGTACGGCTACACAAACACAACCCACACAACATTTAGTTACAAACTTCAATGGGGTGGTGATGAGTTCTCTTTACACACAAGTACATTCAACATCCACCATCTCTGCTTTAGCAGCTGCAGTTAAAACATCCTCTCACTCTGATAAATTCTGTTTGGTGTAATACACTAAATCTTCTCCTCACCTTTCTGCAGGCAGGGCAAAGGCCATTCTCATCTGTGCGGATGCGGTGCCAACAGAAGCGGCAGATCTGGTAGCCGCAGGTGCAGGGGAAAAAATTGACGTCATCAATCTCTAGAGGTTCCATGCACAGAGGGCACTCCATGGGGTCGTCCTTCATTTCAGGGCTGTGGGACATCCTATTGCACAGTAAGGTTAAGTAGTACTAAGGCTGGTCACAGAGCACGGGGCTGTAAGGAGAAAAAAGAAACAAAAGCTGAATATGAGCTTCGTTTGTCCCTTACTGAAAACTGAGCAGATTATTTTGTTTTTTCTATAATATCAGAAAGAAGAAAATTAATAATCATGAATACTGAAAAAAATCATACTCATCTCTTTGTACCAGTGTCCATTCTGAATTTTAATTTCAATTCAATTTACATTCAAAAATACTTTATTAATCCCCAAGGGAAAAAAGGTTATAGGTTCTGGTTTAATGTTATTGTATCTTAAGAATTAAAATAGCAGTGCAGTTTATCTAAACTGTGCTACAGCAGAACTTATATGTACCCCAAATTACAGTAACTTTTTCAAACCAGATGCAACATAAACATACAACACTTCTTTTACACCTCAGCAATAAATCCATGTTTTTATCTCTCAGGTATGATGTGATAGCCGCACATTACGAGACTTCACAGGAAAAATACAGACTTCCTTAAAGGACAGGTTTGTATAGGCTTAAGACTGCATCCATTAAGCCACATTTTTTGTGTGTTTCTGAACACAACTAGGCTTGCTGGTCTAACTTGGAAATATGCATAACTTTTTTAAAAGCCAAAATGTGGCATTACATACAGGGAATGAGCACATACAATGTGATTGATAGAAATGAGTTAAAGGTCTTCCATTAACCTAACGTACGGAGGGAACAATGTAAGCTATCATCTACCTGTGTTTCCTTAGCAAGCAGCCGACTGTTGATTTTGTTTAAACGTGTTTTTTTACAGCCTCCCACAAACCTACAGTTCCTGATGAGCAGGTGAATTTCTTTTGAATGAGGTGAAGATCAGATCAACTTATTTCATTCAGTGTATTAAAAAGTAATAAAAAAAAGCTTCTGGTCATCAGAATACCAATTGTGTCCTTGGGTCATTTCTGACCTTTTCTGAAAATTTCGTGAGAATCCATCTATAAGTTTTTGAGTTATCCTGCTAACAGACAGACAAACAAACCCTGATGAAAACATTACCTCTTTGGCTCTTTCATAACTTGTAACTGACAATTTAATCAACACAAATGATTTTTAGAAGAGAGTTATTGCTGGAATATTTGCTCTTAAAGCAATAGTTTGAGACATTTCTCAGGTAAACTAAAATACTTTTTCGATTTGTGTGAATTGTTTGTTGGTGCCGAAACCCTTTATTTATTATTTTGCAGTAAAACTGACAAAGTTAAATGTGTGTTGATGCTCCTTAGTGAAATAGTAATGCAAAGAACAACCACCGCTTCAACAAGAAGTGAAAGTTAAAATGAAGAATGGACTCCTGAGGAAGGAACAGCAATTCAGAACACATATTTTAAAAGATCGAGGCTGCATCTTGTGATGTTAAAAGTTGTAAATGGATTGTTTGAGCATTAGCATAAAGTAAAACACTGTATAAATCATATATTTAATGTATTTTTACAAAAAGCATGAAAAAAGTAGATTGTGTTCATGTGCCATCACAACCCTATCTATCTATCTATCTATCTATCTATGCTCATTTAAAGCACTTAATTGAATGTTAGAAGTAGTGTCATAAAACCAACGGGAACAAAATACATGCACTGACAGAAAATGAGTGGTAAAATATTATCATCAATCTGCTTTTTTTTAATCAAGCAGTTCTACAGGTGAGCGAAAAGTACGTCAAAAGCAACACACAAATTGAGTGATTAAATAATGACTAAAAAAAGGCTATGTCCAAATATTCTAGTGATTAAAAGTGTGGGGTTTGATGACAACACGCTTACCTACACATACATTCAGAACTAACGGTTGAACAACTGAGAGTCCAAATGCAACATCCAGAACTTGAAACACGTGTGATGGGTAACGCACGTAAAGTAGAACAAATAGATTGAAGGAGACTTTGATTTCTACTTTCTTGGGATTCTGATGTGCTGAGATACTCTGTTTTTATTGGGTGTGTTTAAGACAAATGGCCACAGATCTTCAAAAAACGAGCTAAAAACAGAACTAAGACAGATGAGTGTGTTAATGCGGATGTTGTGCATCTCCAGTATGTTGACAACATTTGACACGTCACGATGGACGTTAAAAAAGAAATATAACAAGTTGGTTTATTTATAAATGACAGCATATTAAGCAGCAGTAGAATATCAGCCCGGTTTCTACGTGGTAACACCGCTGCCAGTAAATTCAATTCGTGTTAAATCTCAAACGAATAAACGCTGACGAACCGATGGGAATCAAAATTACAAAAGCGTGTCAGTATTCTGCTAACAAGCAGATATTTACAGAAGTGTCCCCGTCTTGCTGCCTCTCTCGGACATCTCTGGTAAAGAAGACGGATAGCTCGGTCGGTAACTTTAGCCGTTCTGTCGTAGACTGGTTCTGTCTTTTGGATCGTACGTTTTGACAGATGTTATTTGACTAAGCCGGTCTGGCTGTTAGCAGCAGTTTAACCACCATCGTTTCAACAAAACAATAAAACAGATATATATTAACACCAACTTTGTAGTGTCGCTCACGATAAATACAAAAACTGACGGTTCAAATAAAGTGACAGCTTGGTTGTTGCTAACCACTTAGCTTGTATGCTACATTATCATTAAAATGTACGAGGTTTTGAAGCCGAGCTTACGACGCGGCCTACACAAGCTAACACTCAACTAGAAAGAAGTTGTTGGCCTTATAAACAAATGACATCGCTCGAGGTCACAAACATTACCTGGACAGTAATTTAGTGGGCTTGAAAAAACTCTGGAGTTAGTCAGTAAGGTTATAAGAAACACACCTGTCTTTTATTCGCTGATGTAGGACGGAACCCGACTAGTTCAGCTAACGTTAGCGTTACTTACCCTGTCCGTATTTAGCTTAGGATTCCACTCCAAAGGAGTCACACCAAATTGGGCGGGGGCTGCTAGCCAATGTACCTGAAATGGCAAATTTTCTATAAATGGTCACTTAAGATAACAGTAATCGCGTTGTTCTGTTATAATCAAAATGCTGTAAAAGTGTTTTGTCCCTTTCTTTTCTTGGTATTGTTAAGAGAAATTACGCTCTAACCACCATCTTAGCTAGCATTGTAATAAGGAGGAGGGGAGTGGGGCAAGTATTCAGTGTCACTGCGCCTGCGCAGCGAGAGAGGTGCCTTGTGGGAAATGCCGTTTTCTCTTTTCCGTAGTCTCTGCCATATTCCAGCAAAAAGTATTGTGTGGAGTAGGGTCAGAAAAATAGGCCTTTGCTATAATATAATTATTACAGTGTTTAGTTTTAAACACATTTATTAAAATTACACATTGACAGATGCAATTATACTAATAACAAAAAGCACCAACAGCTTAGATTTGCACAAAAATTTTCCTCAGTAATGTAGTAGCTAATGACACAATAAATCTGATCATGAAAAGCATTTGCTTTCTTCCATAAATACTTGTATTTAAACAAATACTTCAGTAAATTAGCAAATTGCCAGATATGCAAAATATTTGGCAATTTGGCTTCATATTACAATCATTTCTTTTCTTTACACATTTTCTGTTGCTAATAAGTTGATTAACTGATCTGAAAAAGAGATTCCTCCTTGTATCACACACCCTAAATCCAATGCTAATATCTAAAGTCTGTCCTTAAATTAAACTTGCAGATATAATTTCACTATTGTTATACTATAGCTACTATATTTATTACAACTCTGATTTTTTTAGCTAAAGTAGTTGTAGTTATATGGGAGCTGACTATATTTGTATGGCAAGTAGAGCAGTTAACTGCAGCGAAAAAAACTTCACCTTGATACCTTGACTTTGAGTGAGGACACTGATACCACCAGTCGCTACAAAAGACCTCTTGAAAACTAAAGTTTAATGTGATTAAACACAATTTTTTTAGGTCTAAAAAATTAACGATCGTTGTAAAATTAAACTTGTGTCCTTGAAATAACACAGCTGGAATAAATAACTTCAGACCGAGATGTTGTGAGCTTCTTAGCCAGTGTGTTTAAGCGATTTACTATCACACAACCCAGTAAAAATTAAGACAGAGACTGTTTAAATATTTTTACAAAGAAAAGTTTCACACATATTTAGATGAAAAATTATTATTTAACAGACTTAAGTATTGATTATGTCACAATATCACATTCTTGTTTTTAAGATGAAAATCCTAAAATATCTAAAGTAATTAGAAATCTGACTTTTAAATCTGATCTGTGCTAATAAACTTTGGTTTGGGCCATTTCTGTGTCCAGATTATGTTGGGATCCACAGACTGTAAACTGAGCTTTGGAGAAATGGGATGCTGCGAGGAAAGGGACATCTTTGCAGCCAAGAGCCCCATCCGAACACAGCTGTCCGTGTCTTTTCCCTGGAGGATCCCTGCCATTAAAGCACCTGCAAGACTGTCACAGGAGGAAATACAAATGAGCTTTGATTTTATTTGTGGACATCATTTTGTGAATGAAATAAATGCAGAAAAGGAAAGGAGTCCAGAAAAATTACAAAGTGGATAAATCTGTTTGAATGAAAGCGTGAAAATTCAATTCAACGGGTGTACAGTAAATTCTTAAGCACTTATTTCTTGGACCTTTCCTGGTGCCATTCCACCTTTCACCCAGTGACCACTGGAGACAGGCACCAGCTCCCCCTTAACCCTGAACACGAATAAGCAAGTATAGATAATGACTGACTGACCTATCTCCTGCTCCTGAAACATTCATTGTCTCCTCTGGGGTCACAGTCAGTGCTGGGTAGTGCAGAGCGCAAAGCTGCCTTCTCTGCAAACACAATTGCAGAGCACACACAAAAATCATCATCACTGATGTTTCAGTAACCATCATCAAGGATTTACATAAAAAGTACTTACTTTCTTCTGCTTTCTTGGCTGCAAGTTAACAGAGCCTGCTTCGTGGTCTCCACACAGCAGAACACCATCAGGCCCGAGGGTCACCACCAGGCAGTGAAGATGGTCCAGAAGGGGGCGTGAAAGAGCCACAGCAATGCTCAGGATTTCATCAAGAGTTCTTGGTAACACTGTCACATTTATCATACTCTCAGACAATTTGCATTTTTCACAAGAACTCTGCTGTGGAAACTGAGGGGTTGACTGTGATAACATGAGCAGGTTTAAAGAAGATAGAAGTCAACATTAGTAATGATAAAAGCTCAAACAGGAAGAAGTTTTACCTTCAGGAGTTTTGATACCCAGGGTTTTATTCATGATGCACAACTCTGCCAGGTTTGGGGATGAATAGGACAAAGACTTCCAGGCATCTGACAGGAAAGGTTTACAAGCCTTTTCTATATCTGTTGGTTCATACCAAACTGTGACACAGATGATGTTAAAATCAGTGATAGCTTGTATTCATTGTCATCTATTGTAATTCACCATTAACAATGGTCTATGATTACCATTTATGTTGTGCTTTCTTGCAAGTGAACAAACATAGTTGATGGTGGAAACAGGGAGGTTTCCATCAAGACACACAATAGTGGCTGATGAAATCTGTCTTTCAAACTGCGATACCTATTTCATGCAGAAACATAAATAAAGACACTAAAAGAATTTTGGCGGAGGATGTCATAATTCATGCACAAACAGTTAAATTATTGCTGAAAGAAATTAATCTAATATGTCTAAAACTGAACATCCTGTCAGAGGAATTTACATATTGCTCTGTGATTTGCTGATGGATGTCCATGTCGCCCAATCCAAGACTCAGCTCCCCATTTTCAGTCATAACAGCACAATATGTTGCCGTGTTCTCGTTTTCAAGCCTCTTCACACCGTGTGTGTTCTGAACATAAATAGTTGTAAAGTGATAGTTTTTGTCCATGTTAAAAAAACAAGAGTATACGGATGCTTTATACTGATCCACTGGTGTTGTCCCCTTACCATATGTTTACAGTAGCTTAACACAGCATCACTGTTTGCATCAGCTCCGGTGGCTGAAATAAACAAAGGTCTTTGGCCCAATCTACTCAGACAGTCTTGAAGAAAAGACCAAATAAAAGTGTGAGACAGAATCAGACATACTGATTAAAACATGCAGACACACATAATCAGATTAAAAAACCCGAAACCTGCGATGTTCCGTCCCACACCACCAAATGATTGACAGACGCTTCCTGAGTTGGTTTGCCCAAACTGAAACAGACAGGAGGTGTTCTCAGAAATCGGTCTTATCTGCAGCACTGTGGATAAATGCACACTGTAAATGAAACTTACATTAAGAGTTTTTGTTTTCCCCTTAGCAATAAAATCAACATTTATTCCTCCAATGACGACCTGCCAAAGAAAACCCAACAACCTACTACAGACTCATGGGGTATTATTTGACTGTTTCAAGAAGTAGAAAATGTTGCACTTACGGCCTCCGGTTCTACTGAGAATGTTCCAGGTTGGCTGATTTGACTTTTTGATGTTTCCTCTCTCATTTGTTTTGAAAGTGCACAGGCGATCTGGCTGCCAACTTTAGCATTATTCTGAATAAGAGCGATGTCTTAAAACATGACATGTTAAGGACTAAAGGTTGCTACAGATTACTTGTCAATGATACTTAGCAGTTGACCTCAGGTGCAGTAACACTTAGATGATTTCAGAATAATTTTATCTACCATGTATACTAATGTTTTTTGTGTGGAAGACTTTTGACTAAAAAGTCAGTGATTCTGAGATTTTTAAAGGATTCTGGCCTGAAGGGACTTTCCTTCAGTCAGCTCGTTGACCTTCTGAAGAATGAAGGGTGTTACATCTTTACCTGTAATATATTGTGAGCTGATAAAATCAAAACAAGAGCAGAAAGTAATAGTCAGACTGGAAAGTTTCTCTCATGTTACAGATCAGTATCTTAAAGATGGCTTTTGCATGTCAGTTGTATATACAGCTGTCTGTTCCATTCTGTACCTGGCTTCAGCCACTGCAGTCTGTATGGCATCCTCTATCTGCTGTCCTACTGCTGCATGCTCCTCTGGGATGGGCACTGCTATCAGGACACCACTTTGAAGACCCAGTGACAAGGTGCTTGCTTAATGACAAAAGCAGACAGGGAGATAAAATGTGTTAATTATTTCACTGCAAGAAAACTAACAGACATTTTGAATCAAACATCCTTTACTGTCAGCAGATGTCAGGGTTGTGGAGTTTGAGTTCATTATTTGCATTTGTGTTTTTAGTTTGTCATAAGCGTTTTTCCAGGTAATTCCTGTGATTTTATTTTGTAGCCACATTATTAGTTTCTCATTGCTCCTCTCCCTAGCTGTCCACACTTTGCTATCACATCTTCACTTTGTAAATACCTCTCTCACTGCACGTCTCAGACTCTTGTTTGTAAGTACCTGTTTTGCTGCCATGTCAGCTTTTTGATTCTTCCATTATTAAAAGTTTTATTTTGCCTTAATCCCTGGAGTTAGCCAACCCTGCTAACTCCACGCATCCCACCTGGGAGATACATTTTTCTGAGGGGGGAGCTGATGCTAAGAAAGAAAAGAATAACATAATTTATATATATAATATTATTAATGACCTTATTAGTAATGATTAGAAATATAGTGTTTGCTTTTCTTTGTAATGTTTCCTTTACAGTGCTGACAACATGTCCCTTGTTGCTTAACTACTTTTGTAATGGAGATTAATAACAACCAAACTGAGAAGAAGGCTCTGTTTAAAATCAGTGTTATAAAAAAATATGGTATAACACATTCTCTACACTCATGAACTAACTCAGGCTGTTAAACTCCAGTCCTCGAGGTCAACAATTATGCAGGCTTTACATGTTACAGTCAACATACAGTCAGTGGCCATCGAGGATACCCCTGATCTACAGTAACAGGTTATCAGTGAGCAAAAATCTGTAAAAAATATTTCCAGGAGTCATCTTGTAAAAGATTAATAAAAACAACTGAACTGTTGTGTTTTTCTTGAAAACATTTCGCCTTTCATCCAAAAGGCTTCTTCAGTTCTGGAATAAGGATTGGGAGTAGCAGGCTTATGAGCTGTAACCAGAAAGACCACACCTAGGAGCAACTAACAAGGTCATTGTTGATCAACTCAGTGGATCATAACATCCAATTCACCAGAGAAGATGTGAAAGAGAACAAGCTACCTTTCTTGGACTGCCTGGTTCACATACAAATGGATGGCAGCCTACTGACCGAGGTTTACAGGAAAACCAGACACACAGATCAGTACCTTCTTTTTGATTCACACCACCCATTGGAACATAAACTTTCAATCATCAGAACATTACAGCATCAAGTCAAACAGGTCCCCATAAAGAAAGAAGGGAAGGACAAAGAACACAAACACATCAGGAAAGTTCTCAAAAATTGTGGATACCCCAATTGGGCATATAGGCATATGTGAAAGCCCCAAAGAAGTCTGGAATGCAACCAACCCAGACAAGTGCAGGAGAGAAGAGGAGAAAAAACACAGTCATCCCATATGTGGCGGGGTATCTAAAAAACCACGAAGGATTTTCTCAAAACATAACATCCCGGTACACTTTAAACTAAGCAACACTCTCAGACAGACTGGTTCACGCGAAGGACAAGACCCCCAAACACAAAGTCAGCGGTGTGGTCTATGCAGTCCAGTGCAGTGAAGAATGTTCAGACCTATACATTGGAGAAACCAAACAGCAGCTTCACAAAAGAATGGCACAACACAGAAGAGCAAATACATCAGGACAGGATTAAGCAGTACACCTATACCTCAAGGACAAAGGACACTCTTTCGAGGACAATAATGTTCACATTTTGGACAGTGAAGATAGGTGGTTTGAGAGAGGAGTGAAAGAAGCCATCTACGTAAAACATGAAAAACTATCATTAAACAGAGGAGGAGGCCTCAGATTTCATCTTTCCAACACCTACACCGCAGTCGTCGTCCCAGGCAGTTTCACAGAAACTCACACTTCAAGGCATGTGATCAGGAAAGAGGCCAGGCTGGCATTGATGGGGACCTGGTAGGGTCGTCAGGCTCTACAACCCGATTTGGGAATGAACTGATGGATAGTCTGGGCCCCTGACGAGCTACCATTATAAAAACAGTTAGTTAGTTGCTCCTAGGTGTGGTCCTTCTGGTTACAGCTCATAAACCTGCTACTCCCAGTCCTTATTCCAGAATTGAAGAAGCCTTTTGGATGAAAGGCGAAGAGTTTTCAGGAAAAACACAACAGTCCAGTTGTTTTTTATTAATCTTTTGCAAGACGACTATGTCCTGGACGAATGAGAACCTACACAAATGTATTTCCAGGAGTCTTTCATTAAAAAAACAATGCTAGCTGACCACCTATTCTCTGCAGCTTTCTGTGGCAGCTAGTTTTGTTGAAATGCTAATGTTAGCTTGTACATATATAGAAGCAACCAGAAGAGAGTTTGTTTCAGAGGTTGTTTTTTTATGTCCTCATCTATAAACGTGCTACTTTTTAAAGGGACTGTATCATGCTATTTTACAGTTTTCAACGTCTGGGATTGGCACATATATGATAAAAGCTTACTGTTTGAGTTATATTCACTTCATTTGTCCTGAAATATAACTTATATTCTCGAGTTATTCTGTGACCAGGAAGTAAAAACGCTCGGTTTACCTAAAACCCTGCCTCCCAAATGTGAGTGCGATTGGTCTTTTTAGAAACACTAAATAAACTTCTGTAACTCTCGCAGTCAAATGCACATTTTCGACGAGAAATTTTTAGAATCAAATACAACGAAATGGAGGTGCTAATTTGTCAGAGGACGCTCGGTGGTGAGGAGCGTCTGGAGGGAAGGACGGTCCACTCACGGCTGGATCTCATCCAACCCGGGAAATGACACCAAGACTGGAATCAGACGGGTGAAGTGAGACAGGTCGTAGGCGAGGAGCGGGTTTCTGGAGGCAGCGACCGTAGTCGCTGACCGCGAGACCAGCGGACAGAGAGAGAGATAGAGAGATCGACCAGGACAGGTCTGAGGCTGGATTAATGAGGATAAAGAAGCACGGAGGCTAACAGGAGCTCCATGGGGTGAGGGTGAGTGACTGTGTCTTTTATCCGGTGGTGGGACGGGCTGCGGTGACGTGGAGCTCAGCTGTAAAGCTGGATTCATACTGATATGTGATTAGCAGGGTAGAGTTGATAAGTCTTTATTAGCAGCTCATGCTAATAAAGAGCAGCAGGTGGTTGAAGTGTGGGAACTCTGGGCTGTAGGTTAGACATCTGCCGTGATGAGCTCCTGACAAATTGTTTCGGACTCTCGCCTCGTACCTACTACAGGGGCAGCAGGGATTGGTCAGGAACTTCCTGATACGACAGTGTGACGTAGAGGGGCTCAATTCAGCCGTTTTACATGAGCGAGTAAAGCAGCTGCTCAGAGCGCAGGTTTCAGGAGGATTACTCGGGAATGCACAAATGAAGCCAAAAACCACTCTGGAGGTCTTTTAAAGAAAGAAATAGCATCACAACATGGTTAAAAGCTCCAAAAAGTAGATTTTTCATGATACAGGACCTTTAAAGTGTTTGTTGAGCTCATGTTGCTACATCCTTCACTCACCACTATTATTTTTTCCCCTTTTTATTGGATATAACCTTAGTCAAAGTCATTTCTTTTTAACACTTTAGAGAGTAAAGGTTCGAAGATTCAGTCAGTCACCGTTCAGAATATAAAATCATGGTTTACCAATGAGTTTTGCTGCCTCACTAGGGTTGTAAACATTGTAAGGAGAAGTAAATCCACTGTGTGTCGTGAAGAATGCTGGAAAATTCTTTGACGGTCCATAAGTTGCAACACACACACCTTGTGTCTCCTATTTAAAGACAGTTAAAAAAAGGACTGCTGCTGAATCTTTTTCAGTCATTTGAAACAGTTTTACACAAATTTAAATACAAACTAATATTCAACTATGACACCATACATCATGTCTCTTATTGGAAAATAAAGCATTTTTACTAGGAATTCCATAGTGCGCCTGATGTCCAGAATAGATTTGATTCCAGCAGACACCACAGCAATGGGAGTTCTACCAAGTTCTGTCAGATCAGCACTGATGTCCAGACCTGAAGAGATTATCATTAAATTAATGCTAACATTAAGTCTTCATGTCCATTACCAAAACCTTCAGATGCCATCCAATGCAATATTACTTTATTATATATACCAAAATGAACTTAACTCCTCTACATGAAGACGAACAACAACTCCCATTTTAAATCAAGTGTTTACAAGCAAGTCCAACTTTCCCTGAATGGCTAATGAATATCATAACATATTTTTTTCATACAAACAAAAGGCTCTTTGTTAAAATAAATGAAAACAATAGCACTTTTTGGGACCATATTTTCCAAATACCATTTCTTATCAAGTCAACTAACTGTTCTGTCCATCTCTATGGACTCCTCCAATGCCTCCTGTGACAAAAACAGGTATCCCAGCTCTGTGTGCTGATATCATGGTGGCTGAGACTGTTGTTCCTCCAGAGAGACCCTGAAAATTACATACAAGTATTAGACTTAAAACCAAAACACACAATAAACAACTTACTGAGGTAGTTAAACAACCCTTATGCACATAATTAACTCTAACTTTCTGATTAGATGCTTCTGTGTAGGTTAAATGTTTCCAGTTTAACTTATGGATGGAAGAAAAATGGCCATCAATTAAAGCAGTACTAAATAAATTTTAAAAATTTAAGCTAATGTTTTGAAATTGGTCTCAGTGGATGCTACCCAAAAAAACATGTTCAGCTTCATATAGACATCACTCCGGATGCCTACGATGGCCCTACACGGAGCAACTTCAGTGGTTTGGGTCATCATCGTGACTCGTGAGTGGGCGGTTTCTCAGCTGCTTTACAGCAACAGCTGTTTGTTGCAGCAGTGGTTGCCATTAGCGCCTATAAAGCTGTTAGCTAGCAGTTAGCTTTTTGCAGTTTACTGACAAGAGTTCGCTTTGGGATCATGTCAAAACATGATATAAAAAAAAAAAGTAATTTCTTTGGAGACAAGGCAAAGAAAGAGTGAGCAAGACAGGGAAAGAGCTAAAACCAGAGTAAACATCAGCGAGGCCTACACTCGTTGGCATGAGCTACAAAGTTGGTGTTCTGACGATTTATGCTGCCCTGTTGAAAAATGCCTCCATAGTGCGAATTGCTAACTTATTTTATAGAGATGTCATTTGATGTCTATACAGTATTTTTGTTTATAGTGAGTGTGCCCTGTTAATTATTTAAGAATATTTTTATGATCCTTCCATGATATTTTCTATATAAAACCCTCTGGGTCCTTATCGGCCATTGTTGGGTCCCTTTCTTCTGGGTGTGTCAAAACATTCACCTCTCGCTCTGACAATGCAAAGAAAGTAAAAATAACATCATATTTAGTGTTCCTGTCCTGGGAGTATTTCTTTGATAGGTAAAATATAGAACCAAAAAATAAACGATATATCTGTTCATTGAAGCCAAGACTGCGAAACAGCACATGCACAGAAGGAATTGGTAGCACATCTCGACAGCTAGCACGTTTTGACAGAACACAGGCTTGCACAATGACCGTCTGAGATATGGTTGTTTACAATAGTTGTAATTCCGCTTTTAACCACTGGGTACAGAAAGTGGAAAAATTCTTTAGTACTGCTTTAAATTGAGTATGGACAAACATTTAGTGAAGACACCCTACACTGTGATAAAAATGTAGGGGTGTATGGTCCAGGGATGGAACACCGTCCTATGCTCAAGACAGAAATTTGTGTTACAGTTCCAAAAATATCTTTCTTACTTTGCTAATGACATAAGGCAGATCATGTCTTGACACTTTCAGGAGACTTGTGGATTGGGCGAGGTAGTCGAGCTCATCTGACGAAAGCCCAACATGGATTTTTCCATTAATAACAGCGACTGTGGCAGGAGTTGCTCTTTCAGCTCGGACTATAGCCTCCACCTTCTTCGCAGTCCTGGACACATAATAGTTGAGCTTAGAACAAATATTAACTTCTAACATAGGGGTTTGTTGATATTTTTGATCCAACAGGGCACCTCAGGTTGTGTGGATAAGGCATGCCATGTGTAATAATGGTGCTCTCCAGTGCAACCACTGGCTTGTTTTCAGCCAACGCCTCAGAAATTGAAGGATGAACTTTGAAGATGACATCTTACAGTAGACATAAAATAACAGTTTTTTGTCATCAGGTTATTTTAAACTGTGTATTTTGTATTTTTTATGTTAAAGCTGTAAATATGCATATTTACCCCTGTTGCACAATGTTTTGACTCCTCTTCTCAGGATGAGTCCACAGGTTCTCTTCAGGATCATCATTCTGTTCACTGAATCCCTGATAACGCGTAGACTTCGAATTTCCAGCAGTAAAACCCCTTCTTCAGTCAATTTTTTTTTTTTACTTTTATGGTCCAAAAATATTATGATCTATACCATCTAAAATGGACATAAACTCAATTAGCCATTTACAAAACCCCTTTTAAGTTATTGTTAGAAATTTGGCTCAGTACTACTTAAAGCAATAAATAAATTTTAAAAAGTCTATAGTGACAGAAAATAAAATAGCCAAGTAGTTAATTACTATTTAAAGTATTAAAATAAACCTTAAAGAGGCCATTTCATACAACTTTCAGGACTTTGTGGTTATTTCTTAACCCTCCTAACACCTTTGCGCATTTTTTTGTGCAGCCAGGTGTGTTTTTGTGAATAACTTTGGCTGTGCCGATGCAATGTGTGTAATTTTTTCCGAGGGTGTGTATTTTGGGGAGACTTACAAAAAAAATGAATTTGTTTCTTGTTCTCTATTTAATATTAGGTTGACATCATTTAGTAACACTTTTCATCTTTTGTCATTTTTTGTGCCATTGACTTCCATGTAAACTTTATTTTTTCAACACGCCTAAATATTAACATCATTTTTTATATTTATATTATATTTGGGTGTTTACAACAGTCAGAGATTGAAATGATAATTTTTACTGTTTTTCACCAGATTACATATTTTTTCCATATATGGTGGGGCAACAACTGAACTCCTCACTAAATTCAAGGGATTTGGGGTGGGGGGTGTCCTTTGACTGCACAGTGAAATACATATTTCTAACAAAAATGGCTTGGATGTGTTTTAGAGATGTCACAGACTGATGTGCATTTATTAGTTCAGGTTTTTTGGTTTTTATATTTGAGCAGCTTTCCTAAAAAATGTGGTCAGAAATTTAGTCAAAAAATCTGCATAAATCAAAAAACTGTAGTTCCTTATGTGATTTGTGTGTGTGTTTTTGCACCTGCGTGTATGTGAAGATCAAAGAGCTTCACAAATTTTGAGATGAAACATGTGTGTGTACTTTTTTTGGGTGGGGGGGGCAGGTGGGGGCAGAGGGGTGTGTGGGGGGGGCAGTGTTCTCATGCACTTTGTCAAAATCTTGAATTTTCATCAAAGCCTCGCCATACATGAAAAAACTTACAACATGCTGCAGAAATTCAAAAATTTACCAACATATTTATTGTTGCATATTGTAATGTCAACAGGTACAAAGCATTTGCAGGGATTAAAGCTGAACACAAATGCAAAATACTCACTGATAAACTTCAAAGACTATGGGGTAAAAAGTTAGCCAAAACAACACTTCCAGAGCCAGGTATGTTTACACAGGTGTCTGGTTGAAGAAAAGTTTATATATTTCACTCAGATCAGGGTTAATTTCTTTTAACTGCAAAGATGAGACGAATGTACAACTCGAACCAGGCCTCCGGGAGATTTGGGACCTCTGGGTGGCCCGGCTCCCTCTCGCCTACAACCTGGGAGAACAAATCTGTGTGGACGAGCAGCTGGTTACGTCCCAAAGCATGGCCGGAAAGCATTTTTTTTGTGCACAAAGAGGAAAGGTGTTATTTTTTTTAGAAAATCTTTTACTACACAAGAAACATTGAGTAAAAAAACAATTTTTTTATGCACATTTGTGACACTCCAAGGGTCTTACAATCCACCCTCAAAAAGATCTGTAGACATATCAAATGGAAAATTATTCAATTTTTTCTGTTTTTACTGTGTAGATTTGGATGATAAAACTAAGTAAGTAAACTAAATAAGGGGGTTAAATCTCAGAAATACACAAATATTTTATTATATTTTGAAAGGACTGAAGCTAAGTATGAAATCCATGTAAAACAAACAGAATTTAAGATTATATAATTTTATTAACACTTAAATCTCTAGTGCACGTTTTTGCGCTCCAGGGTGAAAGATGTGATTTTTTTGGGGAAAATCTGAGATTATGCAAAAAATATAAAGTAAAAAAATAATAAATTTATGCCCATTTATGACACTCCAAGACTCTTACAATCCACCCCCCAAAAAAGTTCTGTTGATATATCACAAAAAAAAAAAAAAAGACTGAGCTTTTTCTGGTTTTGGATGTTTTTACAGACCAGTTTTTAATGAAAAAACCTGGCATTAAAGGGGTTAAATCTCAAAAACACCCAAATATGTTATCATATTTTGAAAGGACTGAAGCTAAGGATGAAATTCATGTAAAAAAAACTGGACTTAAGATTTTATAATTTTATCAACACTTAAATCACTTGTGCACATTTTTGTGCAGGAAGATGAAGGCTGTTACAATTGTTAAAGGGTGTTAGGAGGGTTAAGTATTAAGCAGTAATATGAAACATTTTATATCTAAAAACATCAGGAAACACTAATTAACAGACCTTTCAATCTGTATGCATTAAAATTTGGGTGGTTCTGGCTCGTTCAGTCAGGCCTCGAGAAGCAGCTCGTTCATATTCATTATTCTGATTTGCTGGACTTAGATTGGCTAACAAACTAGCCTATGAGAGCAAGGTATTCTGTTTCCTGCCCCACTGCGCATGGCAGCGTCAGACGTTGTGTCTTCCTGTTTCCTACTTCTTATGCTACAGCTTTTTAGTGAGCAGCATGCTAGGCGTGGTTTCAACTGCGGGAGCTGCAAAATACTAACAAAGGAGTTGTGACGAAACAGATACAGGCCGTTCGGACATGGGAAAACTCGGGTGTTATCGCCACCTGCGTAGTTTGAGAGATTGAAACTGAAAGAGAAGTTGTTGACCTGTTTTCACACCCACTATGAAGGTGTGGAGCTAAAATATTTAACAGAAACCTCAGAAAAACCGTTTTTAATGGAAGAGTCTCTTTAAACCATTAAATTGTTTTCAGTAGACATGAACAATCATCTTTACTGCCATATCAACTCCCTATTTACAGTTCTAAACTCAAGCTGCAAAGCAGTACTAAATTAGTTTTCCACAGCCATGTCTCAGACAGCCATTGCTGGAACCGGTGTTCTGTTGAAACATGCTACCTGTTGAGCTGTGCCACCGATTCCTTCTGCACATGTGCAGTTTCACAGTCTTGACTTCAGTAAACAGATGTTTATTTTTTGTTTCAATATTTTATCATAAATACATTTTACCCATCAAAAAAATTATTCCAGGATAGGAACACTAAATATGAAGTTATTTTCTCTTTCCTTTGCATTGTTAGAGTGACAGGCAAATGTTTGGATACACCCACAGGAGAGGGACCCAACAATGGCCACCACGGACCCAGAGGGCTTTTATATAGAAAATATAAGGGAAAGATAAAAAAAATATGCTTAAATAATTAACAGGGCACATGCTATAGACAAAAATAAACTTCCAATGACTTCTCTTTATAAAATAAGTTGTCAATTTGCACTATGGCGGCATTTTTCGACAGGGCAGCATAAATCGTCAGAACACCACTTCTGGCTGCGACTGTCAAGATTTGTATTTAGTGAGCTGCACCCAAACTTAGGAGACAAGAGCCAGGAGCGTAACTGAAACTTACTTTATTACAAAATCACAAAATAAACAGGCTGACGTGGCAGCAAAGTAAATAAACCAAAAGACAAACTTACTGCGGGAGAAGGGAGCGAAGAGTAGGTATAAATCCAAAGAGACGAGGGAAGGAGACAGGCAACTGAACTACGAGGAACAACGATGAACATAAAGAAGCGTATCAAGACGGAGGTAAAGACGAGAACCGGTCAAACTCTCACTCTAAACATGCTGCTTAAATACAAACAGAACTGATGAATGAACTCAAAACACATGGGCACAACACAGCAGCTGAAAACTCTGGGGGCTGATTGTCATATATAGATGTTGTGTAGAAGCCCATTGTTTATCTTTTATAACGCTTCACCACACTGTTTTACGGCAGCGCCTACCCAATGTATGGCAGTATGAGTCCCGCGTGAAGTCTGCTTCATGTCTGCTGTTGAGCTTGCTCCAGTTTACCTGCCTGTTAATATTGTGCCTTGTTCAGCCACAAATAAAGGCTATTTGTTAAACTGTTACCACTCGTCATCTTACATGGTGTCAGAAGTCACCCGGACCTGACTATCGCCGCGAAAGAAGACTAAAGAGACGCCATGGCAAAGTTTAACCCACCTGTGAACTTTAATTTGATAAGCTGACAGAATGGCCCGACTGGAAGCTACACTTTGAGTGGTACAGAATCGCCACAAAGCTTAATAAAGATGACGGGACTGTGCAGGTGAGCTGCCTCATCTAAGTCATGGGCGCTGAAGCCGAGAACATTTTCAAGTTGTTCACATTCGCGCAGGACAAGCACAAAGACGACATTAAGATTGTTATGGAAAAGTTTGATGAGTACTTTTTCCCGCGGAGGAACGTGATACACGAAAGGGCGTGTTTCCATCAGCGTGTCCAGAGACCGGGGGGAAGGCGGAGAGTTTTATCTGTGCGCTCTATGAACTGTCCGGGCATTGCGACTTCTGGCCGGCCAGAGACGAGCACATCCGCGACCGTATCGTGGTCGGGATCCGGAATAAAAAGCTCTCACACAAACTGCAGTTAATGTTGGATCTCACGTTGGCGCTCACAATCATTAGTGCCTATCACAATCACCATGAGGCAATCGGAGGAGGTCGCGGCGCAAGTAAATCTGCAAGGAGAGACAGTGGCAACAGTGCAAGCGGTGTGACACAGAAATAAAAACGCATACTGGAAACCACAGCACAAACAAGGCAAGTCAAACATGAGCAGAAAATGGGGAGAAACAGAGAAAAAGTGTGGAAAATGTGGAAAGCCACAGCACAAAGGGGATGAAAAGTGTCCAGCTTCAAAAGCTACATGTCATAACTGTCACAAAATGGGACACTGGGCCAGAGTGTGCCATACTGGAAGGTTAGTTAATGAAGTCACAGAAACAGACACAGGTGTGCAATGCTAAAGACACCAGTGAAGCATGGACTGTGATGCTCAAAGCTGATTCTCAAGTTCAAGTTCAAGTTTATTTATTTATAAAGCGCCAGTTCATGACAAAGTTATTTCAAGGCACTTCACAGAAAAATCAACCAATTAATAATAAAACATTTTCTATCTCAGGAACCAGCCGATTGGGCTGAATTGTTATTTCAGCACAATCCCCCATCCTGAGCAAGCACGACAGTGGAAAGGAACGACTCCCTTTTAACAGGAAGAAACCTCTAGCAGAACCCGGCTCAGGATGGGCGGCCTTCTGCCTAAGCCGACTGGGGTCTGAGCTGACAGGAAAGAGACACAGACAAACACCGATGGATTTTGGCCAGTCATCATATCTATAGATTCTGTCCCGGTCGAATTAAAATTGACACGGGAGCCGATGTCAATGTCATAAATGAAGACACATTCCAAACTCATACCAAAGAAAAGGTGCTACAACCATCTAACCTTCCTCTAGACAGCCCAGGAGGTGAACTGTTGTGTCTAGGCTGTTTCAATGTAATTGTTGGCTACAAAGGCAAAGACTACATGTCCCAGATGTATGTAGTGCGTGGACACAAAGTTAACAATCTGCTCAGCCGCTCTCTGTCAGTTGAGATGAATCTTGTGAGAAGAGTAGATGAGATCTCTACTAATGCAAACAAACAGCAACAGCCCTATGAAGAGCACGGCACTCTTAATACTGATCCAGTTAAAATGAAGCTAAGAGAAGACGCAGTGCCACATGCTCTACACACTGCATGCCGTGTACCTTTTCCAATGCTACAAAAGGTAAAAGATGAACTTGTGAGAATGGAGCAAAATGGTGTCATTGAACGTCTGACACAACCGACTGAATGGTGTGCTCCCATGGTCCCGGTCCTGAAGAAGCACACAGCCAGGGCTCGGATCTGTGTGGACTTGACAAAACTAAATAAGTCAGTGAAAAGAGAGCGCTACATCCTGCCAACCTCCGACGAGATAACCTCCAAACTGAGCGGTGCTACGGTGTTCTCATCCCTTGATGCTGCCAGCGGCTTCTGGCAGATCCCCCTGCATCCGGACAGTTGTAAGCTAACAACGTTCATTACACCATTCGGCAGGTACTGTTTTAAGAGGTTACCTTTCGGCATTACAAGCGCACCCGAAATCTTCCAACGCAAAATGCTGGAAACTCTGGAAGGATTGGAGGGCGTGGAAGTCTTCATGGACGACATTTTGGTGTATGGAGCCACCATGAAAGAAAACGACGTGCGTCTCGACAAAGTGTTGCGTCGCATTGAGTCAGCTGGCCTCAAGCTCAACAAAGAGAAGTGCACCTTGAGACAGCGCCAACTGCAATTCCTGGGTCACCTCATTGACCACGCTGGGGTGAGGCCAGACCCCGAGAAAGTTGAGGTGATCAGCCAGCTGCCTCCACCGCAAAACGTTCATGAACTGAAAAGAGTGCTTGGCATGGTCAATTACCTTGGCAAGTACATTCCTGCCCTTGCCACAGTTGGTCAACCCCTGTACGAGCTACTCAAGACTAAAAACATCTGGACCTGGGGTCCTTCACAGCAGTCAGCTTTCGAGAACATCAAAAGAATGCTAACTACAGCGCCAGTTCTCGCCTTTTACGACATCACAAAGCCAATGACTATGTCCGTCGATGCAAGCAGCTACGGGTTAAGGGCTGTACTCCTGCAACTTCACAGAGAAAAGTGGAAACCAGTCGCCTACTGCTCCCGATGTCTATCTGACGCCAAAACACGCTACGCCCAGATCGAGAAAGGGTGTTTGGCCAGTGTGTGGGCTTGTGAAAAGTTTGACAAGTATCTGTGTTGCTTGGATCAGTTCAGACTAGAGACTGACCACAGACCATTAGTCTCCCTGGTGAACAACCAAAGCTTGGACAATGTTCCTCTGAGATGTCAACGCCTTCTCATGAGGCTCATGAGGTGAAAACTGGAGGCTGTCTATGTGCCAGGCAAAACTCTTGTTGTTGCAGACCCTG
The DNA here is from genome assembly GCA_006937955.1 of Pachypanchax playfairii. Classification (NCBI taxonomy): domain Eukaryota; kingdom Metazoa; phylum Chordata; class Actinopteri; order Cyprinodontiformes; family Aplocheilidae; genus Pachypanchax; species Pachypanchax playfairii. The sequence goes on along the minus strand of SSNP01000136.1, from coordinate 554,383 downwards.
TCACGTAGCCCGCAGTCACGCACCAGTGAGCTGACAGACACACACAGTGAAGTCGAGGGTTACATAGCCACTGTAGTGCAGGGCATCCCAGCCTCTCCGAGCTGAATGGACAGTATCAAAGCTGCCACAGCAAACAATGACGAACTTCAGACTGTCCTCAGATTCATAAGAAATGGCTGGCCTGAAAACAAAGACAAAGTGCCACTGAACGTCCATGCCTACATGAAAGTGAAAAATGAACTGTCAGAGACGGTCTAGTCATATGTGGATGCAGAATCATCATCACAAAGTCACAAAGGGCTGAGATTCTAAAGAAACTACACTCTGGACATCAAGGACTCACAAAATGTAGAGACAGAGCAAACTCATCTGTTTGGTGGCCAGGCAGAATCGCACGCAGCAGAAGGAGCCACTTATTTCTACACCTCTGCCGGACCGTCCCTGAAAAAGAATTGGACTCGATCTTTGTGAGTACAATAAAAACAACTATTTAGTAGCGTCAGACTACTACTCACGTTTTTGGAGATATTGCACCTTCCATCCACCACGAGCTTTCAAGTTATGCAGAGACTGAAGGTAACGTTTGCTTGTTTTGGGATTCCTGATGAAGTGTTGAGCGACAACAGACCCCAGTTTTCCCGTGCAGAATTCCGGGAGTTTGCCAGGGAAATGGACTTCAAAAACATCACGTCCAGTCGTCACCATCCACAAGGGAATGGCCACGCAGAGAGAGCGGTGCAAACCGCAAAGAGAATCCTCAGGCAGCAGGATCCACTCATTCCTCTCATGTGCTACCGGTCAACACCATGCGCCACTACTGGAGTCATTCCAGCAGAGCTCCTTATTGGGAGAAAGATTCGAACAACTCTTCCCACTCTGGAGAGAAATCTTCAGCCGAAGGGGCCCAACAAAAAATATGTCAAGCAAAAGGAAGCAGAGGAGAAGGCTAAACAAGCTTTTTACTACAACCGTTGCCATGGAGCCAGTCCTCTTACTCCTCTGCGTTCTGGAGATGCTGTTGTCGCCAAGCTGGATCAAGAAAAGACCTGGGTGACACCTGCAGTTGTTTCCAAGGAGAGTGACTAAGAGTTGTTATGAAGTTTGAATTCTTTGTACTGTGCCTTAACCAGATGTTGCAATTTGAATGCATTTATGCAAACAAGCTTTGCTGTGACGTTAATTTGATATTTGCACGATTTTAGTTCTTTGTAATATTGCCATAATAAGCTAAACCAGTAGACCTGTACATATTCTTGAGAATTTGGCATTTGATATGTTTTTGGAAAAAAATGCTAAGATACAAATTCTGATGTTTAATGCTGCCAATTGTAATAGTAATTTAGCAGGTAGATTATTCATATTGTTCATACAGCCGAATTTCAAGTCTATTATAATTATAACTTTTGATAAGGGGGAGTAACTTGAAAAAGGGGGAGATGTCATATATAGATGTTGTGTAGAAGCCCATTGTTTATCTTTTATGACGCTTCACCACACTGTTTTACGGCAGCGCCTACCCAATGTACGGCAGTATGAGTCCCGCACGAAGTCTGCTTCATGTCTGCTGTTGAGCTTGCTCCAGTTTACCCGCCTGTTAATATTGTGCCTTGTTCAGCCACAAAAAAAGGCTATTTGTTAAACCGTTACCACTCGTCATCTTACACTGATGAATAAGGAAGTAAACATGTCAGGTGACTAAAGAGGCCTAACATAACAGCGGGAAACACAGGAAGTACAATCATTACCAAAATAAAAGCATAACAGGAAACAAGGACAAAATAAAAGCTGAATCTAACGACAGGGGGAAATAAGACAAAACACAAGGCTAGACATGGAACCACAAGGAGCTGAGAAACAATTAACACAAAATCACTGATAATTTTGGATAAAAAACTACAACAAGAAATCAAAACTAAACAAAACCCAAGACCTAACCCAGAGTCACAACAGCGACCCGAATTACTGAAGTTATTAAATGTAATATAGGGGGACCAGAGTTGTCCAGAATGATGTATGAAGCTGAACATGTTTTTTGGTATCAACTTAGACAATTTTCAAAACAGTAGCTTAAACTTTTAACAGTTATTTTGTACTGCTTTAAAAAAGAGATCTGTGACATACAAAACTTCTTATAATTAAAGAATTTGTCATGGTCTGAGTGATTTAGCAGGTTCGGACCCAAGTACAGGAGGCAGACAACAACGATGGATGCAAAAATAATAAGGCGTTTAATAAAACAGAGACGGAACAGCGGAACTTACATAAGTGATGGAGTAGGCAGAGAGATCCAGACCTCTGCATGAACAAAATATAATCCATAAATAAATGTTGGGAGGACAGCAAACAAACTAATACTAAGACCAAAATCCCCAAACCTGCTAAATCACTCAGACCATGACAGAATCCCAGAACCAAGGTGAACTCAGACAAACTAACTTAAGTACACACTGAACTGATTAAACAACTCAGAACACCTGGGACTACATATAACAAGAAGAACACTGGGAACTGAACACCGGAAATAAACAGGAAGTCTACATTTCTAAACAATCAACCTAAGACACATGGAGAGAAAAGAGGAAGTTGAAACGATACCAAAATAAAAGCCACGCCGGAAATCAGAACACAACAAAATAAAAGCCCAAACATAAGACACATTAACACTAACAAAAGGAACAGGGAGAACTAGGAAGATACCAAAACAAAATCACAGATAGCCATCTGGATAAAAATACTTTCATGACAATAAAAACATAAACAAACCCCAGAACCTGACAGAATTATGTGTCTATACATCTGGATGTTACAGAGTTCTCAGCTTTCAGACTCGAGTCCATTCAGCCAATATAAAATGTTTGCTGGCACCAATTTCCATCATCCTCACCCCCTTTTTGAGGCCACTCTTACAAACTGACACTCGTATACCAGAACAGAGTTCTTTTATTTTCCTTTCGTTTGTTGCATTCAGACACTAAAAGCTGTTTAACACTTTTTTATGAACAGTACATACAGCAAAATAATTTAAAACAGATTATCTATTTTTCTACCAATTACTGTTCCTTTAAAAGCTTCGTAAACAAAACAAAAAAGTCATGAAATATCACAGTATCACTATCTGAAGATATTGCATGTGAGAGACCATCAACATACTCATACATTCTGATATCAGAATTGCCTGTCATGTCATTATTGATTCCAATTTGATGGGTAAATCACTAAAAAAATAAATTCTAAAAAGGCAAAAAACCCCAGTTATTTCATGACAGGTTTAGGCTCTTACCGTCTCCAGTGAGATAATAATGCTACAAACTTGCCCAGAAAGTTGAACTTTAACCTAAACACTGTTTACACAGCATACAACATCGACATGGATAAAAGGTAGACTGGCCATTTCTGCCTTCTTCTGTTGTCAAAAAGTTAAGCCATGTTGTAATTTTAGAGCCACAGTCTGCGCACTAGAGACATGGGCCTGAAATTAAAGGTGGGATATGGTACTTGGAACAGAATAATACTGCACAAAGCCTTCAGCCATCTGGGTCTGGGTGCCAGGCTCGTTAACACCCCAACCCCCCCAATTCCGATGCTCAGGTCGATCAATATTCCAGCTCTGTGAAGCTAACCCCCGCCCACTTGAAAAGTGCAGGCAAATAGGCTACTCGGTTAGTGCTTCTTTGGTGCTAATTTGTGCAGGTAAAATTGACGTTTGTGCTGCTATGGTTACTGAGATATTAAACTGTATTTTATAAGTCATTCAGAGTTCACTGGCCCCCCCGAACTGCTTCAAAACAGACCATAATAGTCTACTTTTTTTAGTGCTTCGTTTGTGCTGATTTGTGCAGGTAAAATTATTGTTTGTGCTGCTACGGTTACTGAGATATTACAAGTTTTATTTTTGCATAATGAGATCACCACCCCCTGGGCTGCTTCAAAACAGACCATAATAGTCTACTATTTTAGTTCTTCGTTTGTTCTGATTTGTGCGGGTGAAATTATTGTTTGTGCTGCTACGGTTTTTGAGATATTAAACTTTATTTTATAGGTGTCAGAGTCTGGGGTTTTGTGTTGGATTTATGTGTTGGTGATGGCTTTTGTTTCACTGTAGTTGTGTTTTCACTGGTGACTGTGGGGATCTCTGCAGCTGGTGAGTGTGGTGTTTCTGTGACACTAATTGTCATTTCCAGGGCGTGGCAGTCATCAGTGGTTGCAGGTGTGGATCGTTACCCAGCTCAGGAGAGCTGGGTATTTAATCAGAGGAAGAACCACAGACAGGCACCAGTTCGTACTCTTCCACAGCCTAAAGGTGGTACAGAGTGGCCAGGGATAATTGTATGCCAGACGCCTCCAGGTCTCACGAGGGTCTCAACGCCTCCTGTTCGCCCGAGGGTCCCGACGCGTCCTGTTCGCCCGAGGGTCCCGCCGACCGCTGTCCGCCTGAGGGTCCCGCCGACCGCTGTCCGCCTGAGGGATCTGCTGACCGCTGTCCGCCTTCTCCTGGGTCCGAGGGCGTCGCCGTCCGCGACACGCCTCCAACGCCAGGAGCTGAGGACGTCGCCGTCCGCGACGGTCCTCCAACGCCTGGGTCCGAGGGCGTCGCACTGCGCGACGCGCCTCCAACGCCTGGGTCCGAGGGCGTCGCCGTCCGCGACGGCCCTCCAGCGCTTCCTCCTTCATCTAAGACCACTTAGACCTCCTTCCGGCATCAGCGGCCATCTTTCTGCTGGCAGCAGTGGCCGCACTCCAGACGCCAGGCGCCTCCTCACTCCGCGGCTCTCAGGCCGCACTCAAGGCGCGCTGCGCCTCTTCACCTCGCGGCTCCAAGGCTGCCCTCCAGGCGCGCTGCTCCTCTTCGCCTCACGGCTCCAAGGCCGCACTCAGGGCGTGCTGCGCCTCATCGCTTTGCGGCTCCAAGGCCGCCTTCCAGGCGCGCTGCGCCTCTTTGCCTCACGGCTCCCAGGCCGCACTCCAGGCGCGCTGCGCCTCATCACCTCGCAGCTCCCAGGCCGCACTCCAGGCGGGCTGCACCTCAACGCTCCGCGGCGTCCAAGCCGCACCTCAGGTGCGCTGCGCCTCATCGCCTTGCGGCTCTCAGGCCGCACTCCAGGCGCGCTGCGCCTCAACGCTCCGCGGCGTCCAAGCCGCACCTCAGGCACGCTGCGCCTCAACTCTCCGCGGCGTCCAAGCCGCACCTCAGGCGCGCTGCACCTCAACGCCCCGCGGCGTCCAAGCCGCAAATCTGGCGCGCTGCGCCTCAACGCTCCGCGGCACCCAGGCCGCACCATAGGCACGCTGCGCCTCAAGGCTCCGCGGCGTCCAGGCCGCACCATAGGCACGCTGCGCCTCAAGGCTTCGCGGCGCCCAGGTCGTCCTCCAGATTCTGGGCGTCTCTCCTCTCGGCCTCCAGGCCGTCCCCCAGACTGTTGGCGCCTCTCATCGCGGCATCCTGGCCGCCCTCCGGACCTTCGGCGCCTCTCAGAGCGGCATCCTGGCCGCCCTCCAGATTCTGGGCGCCTCTCAGAGCGGTCTCCAGGCCGTCTCCCAGACTCTGGACGCCTCTCAGAGCGGCATCCTGGCCACCCTCCAGATTCCGGGCGCCTCTCAGAGCGGTCTCCAGGCCGTCCCCCAGACTCTGGACGCCTCTCAGAGCGGCCTCCAGGCCGTCCGCTAGACTCGAGTCAAGGAACTCCTTATCGTGGCCTAAGCCACCTTCTGACTCTCTGCGCCTAGGGCGTTTTTGGGTTCCAGGTTTTGGACTTTGTTTATGTTAGCCTGATTTTTCTATTTTATGACTCTGACCTTGGGTTTGTCCCCCCTGCCTTACCTCCCACCTCCCACCCGTACTGGGGTTTTGTTTTGGGACGTCGGGTGCCGCCCCTTAAGGGGGGGGGGGGGGTCCTGTCAGGGTCTGGGGTTTTGTGTTGGGTTTATGTGTTGGTGATGGCTTTTGTTTCACTGTAGTTGTGTTTTCACTGGTGACTGTGGGGATCTCTGCAGCTGGTGAGTGTGGTGTTTCTGTGACACTAATTGTCATTTCCAGGGCGTGGCAGTCATCAGTGGTTGCAGGTGTGGATCGTTACCCAGCTCAGGAGAGCTGGGTATTTAATCAGAGGAAGAACCACAGACAGGCGCCAGTTCGTACTCTTCCACAGCCTAAACGTGGTACAGAGTGGCCAGGGATAATTGTATGTCAGACGTTGTTAGTTGCTACTAACCTGCCTTCTCTTCCTTCATTTGCAGTTTATACGCTGGAGCGCTCCTCCAGCTTGGAGTACCTCTGCGTGGTCATTCACCCGCCGGAAAGAGGACTCCGCTCATACGGGGCTCGGCGGTCGTGAGCTCTCCGACCCGCTCTCTTCCCCCGTTCTCGGTCCCGTGCCCTGGAGCATCTTCCAGTGCCAGTGCCTCTGCGTGGTCAGTTACCCGCCTATCGTGAGGACTGGCGTGGCACGGATGTATTAGAGCTCTGTTGCTGGAACACGCAACCAGCTCTCTCCCTCTGGCTCCTGTCTGTCCCTGGTCTCCTCTGGATCCACACCTCTCCGGTGAGCGCGCTGCTGTCACCCCTGCTGGAACTACGTAGGCACCGACAGCACCGCGTCCCGGACCTCACCGCACTGCCTCGATTCCTGGAGCACCACCCCCGCTGCAGTGTCCCCCGGATCTCACCTCACGCAGCTTCAGTCACCGCGTCACCGTGAGTCATCCGAGCACTATCCCCGTACACATTGCAGCGGGTTGTTTGTTATGTGTGTCTAACGAGCCTCTCCTCCAGGATCGAGTCTCCACCCCGCCTCCGTTCCAGTCCTGTGTTTTTCATCGTGCACATTTTATATCACTGTTCTGTTGTCTTGTGCACGTTTAATAATAAACTTACTTTCACTGATCCCTGGTTCTCTCGTGTGTTTGGAGTTGGGTCGCTCCGGAGTTCAGAACAACCCCCACCTGGTAACTGAACCATGACAATAGGTCATTCAGAGTTCATCGATTCAGTCTGTGGCAAAGAGTTCACAGTTGCCCCACAGCTCCAAAACTTCCTGCAGACCCTCTTAAGATCCTCTGTGTTCCTCACACACCATCCTGCATGCCCCACTTATCCAATAAAATTTTTAAAAGAAGCAATTAAATTCTCTGTGGTGTGTCTTCCAGTCGAAAAAGTGGCCCGAAGCTCCACTCCTGCTGCAGCTACGTGATAGCTAGCTGCTAATAGCTGATATTAAAACTTTCCACACAGAACCTGCTCGTTACATGGGAAACCCCTTATGGCAAGCAAATAAGGTATATAATCACTACATGTCCCTGGTGCTTCCAGCTGCTTGACCTGCACACTCCACAGCACCAGCCTCACTGTGCTGGATTATTTAGGGTATTAGGTAACCCAAAATGGTGCTCGCTGCTCTGCCAGCTATTGGCTGGTAGATGTAAACAAAATGCCAATGTTGTGCCCGTCAAAATTTATATTTTATAATATTTTACTTTACAAATATAATTTTTAAAGGAAATGCTGTATTTTCATTCTACAACCCTCTAAACACCCTGTGGAGGCATTATTTTGTTAAAAACATTGTTTTTAATGAAAATATTCCATAGGTGGCCATGCCCTTGCAGTGTCTGGAGTGGAAATATGACTATGATTAGCAGGTATAAAGTCCCGTGTGTAAACAACTGGCACAGTGAGTTTCTTCTTGGAAAACAGTCCTCTTATTTGCAGAGCTTCAAGCTTAGTGCATGGTACAGTTGCTTTCTTGGATGACATTGTAGATAGTTTTAGTTTAACTTGGGTTTTGGTTGTGTTCAAGTTGTTTGCTACTTCAGTGAGAATAAATGAGACTCACTCTGTGTATCCAATAGAGCATAGATCAGGACTTCTTTGCTTGGCTCATTTTGTGTAGATACATAAACAGGTACTATCGCAGATGTCTGTGTGTTTTTACTTTCATGAGCAACTCTATTAGATGTGCTCTCATTGATTGCGTCTTGCAACTGTTGTACTTGTTGATGAGTTTCCTTCTGTTCACTGTCTTGTTGCTCCTTAGGCTGTTCTTTCTTTGTTTCTTGTTTTTGTCTTTCTTCACGCAGACATGTGGGATGGCGTTGCGGCAGTTCTTAGAGATATGATCACTATTTAAGCAGCAAAAACACAGTTTTTCGCCTTGTATGAACTTGACTCTCTCAGTAACTGGTTTCTCAGTGAACTTACGGCACTCATGTAATATGTGGCCTGCTCTTTTACAGAACGCACAAGAGATCATGCTTCTTTCAGTAGAGTTAGTTGTGAGGATATTTGCTACATCTTGTCTGTTACGAATGGGTGTAAGTTGAGACTTTGTCTTTGGTTTATCAAAGTCACTTTGTTTTATAGCTTGGTATGATGTAATGGGATTACATGTAATACTTGTCTCCAGTGACAGGAATGTTAAAAAGTAACTGAAACGTGGGAAGCTTTGGTGCTCCAGCTGGTACTGTGTAGCCTTTCGGTTCCACCTGTTACTTAACCAGTCTGGTAATTTAGCAGCAAGTCTTTGAGTCTCAATACCATCATTGAGCATGTTCAGATTCTCATTAGTAATCATTGCAGATTGGCAACTCTGTAAAAAATCCACAAACTTTCTTAACTCTGCACCATACTTTCCTGTGATCTTTGGCCAAGTGTGCAACTTGTCCCTAAAGGCTTTAGCAATGACAAAAGGCTCTCCATAACGTTCATTAAGCATGTTCCATGCTGCCTCATATGAATCTTCAGAGCCAATCAGAAAATATCCATCTACTGCTCTAACACTGCCACCTACATACTTCTGTAGAAAAAATATCTTTTCTGCAGTGGGAAAGTTCTTTCTCTCTATTGGAGTCTGAAAAGATGCTTTCCAATGCTTAAACTTAAGTGGATCCCCACTAAATACTGAAGGCTCTGGAATTGGTAGTCTGTTAGCTGACATAGCTTCTGCCAAAATCTTCACAAGCTCACCTGTGCTCTCATTTGTGTTGTTTAGCGCTCTTTGTGGGTTTGAGGGTTTAATAGCAGCAGTCTTGAACTTTGTTGCTTCTACATATTCAGGGTTTTGTGTGACTCTTTCTTGCTTTACTGAAAAGTAATCTTCCTCATAAACTTGTAGTTTTGCCTTTGCTGCCTTTAATCTCTTGAGATTTTCCAATCTTTCAATTTCTCCTTTTAAGCTTTCAACTATCCTTTTCCTTGCAGCATTTTCTTCTTCTTCTTGCAACTTTGATCTATGCTTTCCATCTGTCATAAACATTGTAGAAGCTATGTTGCAGAACTTGTAGCTTTTCTTTATGGAATTCTTTTCCCTTTTCTGTGAGCATGCAAGACCTTCCACTTCTGCGCTGCTCTACTTACACTGCTCTAGAGAAGTTTCATTAACTTGCTTTGCATTTGCAATGTTAATGTCTGTTTCATTAGTTTCTGACATTTTTGTGTTTCTTGAATGGTATGAACTTATTGCTTGATGAAAAGTCTAATTTTTATTCAATTTGACTTGAGAAATGAATTCCGAACTTGATTGCACAAATTCCCTTCTTGTTACCTTATAGTGCTGTTGTTATCAGGCTTCACACAGTTCCTTATTGTTTTCGACCTCCTTGTGACACTCTTCCAAACATGCACTTTAATGTCTGGCTTCTGGACGTCCTTATGAGGAAGCAACAGTGAATTTCATTGATGGTGTCTTTCCAGATGTGTGAGCTGCCCATGCCACATGCACTCATGCAACCCCATACCATCAGAGATGCAGGCTTCTGAACTGAGCGCTGATAACAACTTGGGTTGTCCTTGTCCTCTTTTGTCCGGATGACATGGCATCCCAGTTTCCCAAAAAGAACTTCAAATTTTGATTCATCTGACTACCGAACACTTTTCCATTTTTCCCCAGTCCATTTTAAATGAGCCTTGGTCCAGAGCAAACGCATGCGCTTCTGGATCATGTTTCGGCTTATTTTTTGACTTACAGAGTTTTAGCCGGCAACGGCGAATGGCACAGTGGATTGTGTTCACTGACAATGTTTTCTTGAAGTATTCCTGAGCCCATGTTGTGATTTCCATTACAGTAGCATTCCTGTGTGTGATGCAGTGCCATCTAAGGGCTCGAAGATCACGGGCATCCAGTATGTTTTTCCGGCCTTCACCCTTACGCAAAGAGATTGTTCCAGAATCTCTGAATCTTTGGATGATATTATGCACTGTAGATGATGATAACTTCAGACTCTTTGCAATTTTTCTCTGAGCAACTCCTTTCTGATATTGCACCAATATTTCTCGCTGCAGCACTGGGGGAGTAGGTGATCCTCTGCCCATCTTGACTTCTGAGAAACATTGCCACTCTGAGAGGCTCTTTTATACCCAGTCATGTTGCCAATTGACCTAACGAGTTGCTAATTGGTCCTCCACCTGGTTCTTATATGTACATTTGACTTTTCAAGCCTCTTATTGGGAGACACAACAGAGCAGATAGCATCATCACACACAGAAAAAGGTTCTTCAACAGTTTCCCCGCCACAGTCCGACTCATGGCTAAGCTCTACCTCACCTCACTTGTATTGTACAAGGTGGTTTTTCAGTGAAAGAAATGTGCAATAATACTCTATGTGCAATAATATTCCATGTGCAGTAATATTCTTTCTAGGTGCAATAATATTCTTTCACCGGGGCGGCGTGGCTCAGGCGGTAGAGCAGGTCGTCTGGTAACTGGAAGGTCGCTGGTTCGATTCCCTGCTCTGCCCAGATGTTGCCTGGCCGTTGTGTCCTTGGGCAAGACACTTAACCCACCTTGCCTGTTTGGTGGTGGTCCGAGGGTCTGGCGGCGCTGTTGTCTGGCAGCCTCGCCTCTGTCAGTGTGTGTCCCATGTGTAGTTCATCATCACCAAACGTGTGAGTGTGTGGGTGAATGACATACTGTAGTGTGAAGCACTTTGGGGGTCGTAGGACCTGAATAAAGCGCTATACAAGTACACGCCATTTTCCATGTGCAATGATATTCTTTCTGTTTAAGGAAAAAACACTTTCTGTTCTGTTTTAAGAATTCATTTATTTATAGATACTTTATTTAGTTTATTATGTTCTATTCTCCATGTTATTCTCTTGTTGTCCCATCTCTTAACTTCTCTTTAAACTTGACTCAGGGTGCTCTGCACTAGAATTCCAATGTGCATGGGACTACTGTTTTTATGTGCAAATGGCAAATAAAAATCTTGAATCTTGAATCTTATTGCTACCTGTCCCAACTTTTTTGGAATGTGTAGCTCTCATGAAATCCAAAATGAGACAATATTTGGCATGACCTTTCAAAATGTCTCACTTTCAACATTTGATATGTTATCTATATTCTATTCTGAATAAAATATTGCAATTTGAAACTTTCACTTCATTGCATTCTGTTTTTATTCACAATTTGTACAGTGTTCCAACTTTTTTGGAATTAGGTTTGTATACATATATATATACATATATGTTTTTTTTTGTTTGTTTTGTTTTTAAGGAGGCAATTTCATACAAATTTCAGGACTTTGTGGTTATTTCTTAAGTATTAACCAGTAGTATGAAACCTTTTATATCTAAAAAACATTAGGAAACACTGATTAACTGACCTTTCAATCTGTCTGCATGAAAATTCGTCTGGTTCCAGCTGGCTACGTCAGGCTTCAGCAGCAGCTCATTCATATTCATTATTCAAATTTGCTGGACTCAGATTGGCTAACAAGCCTATGAGAGCAATGTATACTGTTTCCTGCCCCGCTGCGCATGGCAACATCAGACGTTCTCTCTTCCTGTTTGCTACGTCTTATGCTACAGCTTTTAGCCAGCAGCCTGCTAGTCGTGGTTTCAACCGCAGGAGCTGCCGAATACTATTGAACAAAGGAGTTGTGACGAAACAGATACTGGCTGTTCGAACTTGGGTGTTATTGTCACCTGCGTAGTTTGAGAGATAAAAACGGAAAGAGAAGTTGTTGACCTGTTTTCACACCCACTATGAAGGTAAGAACACCTGTGGAGCTAAAATATTCCACAGAAACCTCAGAAAAAATGTTTTTACTGGAAGGGCCTCTTTAAGTTAGAACAATGTCCCATTCGTTTATATGGAGGGAACAGGACTTAGGACTGATGCTGGAACAAGCACTGGCATTGTGTCAAATTTGTTCTCCAAAATTCTCAAGTCTAGCTTTTATCCATGGTGATGGCTCACAACCATCAACCACAGGTCTCTACTGTCTCAACCTCGCTGATTTAGTCCGCTCACAGACCATAAAAATAACACTGGTAAAAGCAAAAATAAAGCAGAACAGACTGCAAATAGATTGTGTAAAATATAAAACAAAAACCCACTGTGGTATTTCTTTCCTGCATACAAGAAATAATTTTGGACTGCAACTGCTGTTTTTTTCAAATAGTGAGATCTTCCTCCTTAAAGATTTATGATCCTGATAGTCTTATTAAAGCAGCAGTGAGGTCTGAACGGTGTTGGATTTCAGCTCCATACACAACTTGTGTGTTTCAGTCAGCTGAAGTTCTGTTTTATTCACACTGGAACCATTTTCTTTCATGACTGATTTGGTTTGAGTCAGGAAGACAATATAGCAAGTCAGTTATGAATGTTGTTGTGTTTTCATCAGTTTCATCTATGGTTTCTTCGTCCTCAAAATCTGAGCTTTTCAGTAATTCCTTTTCAAACCATTGTGGATGCTCCAGCTGATAAGCACTGAAAGACTGTATGGCATCCCACAGGGCTCTTCCTGAGGGACAGTGATGGTAACTGTCCTCTGAAAGTCCATCAACTTGCTTTACTCGGCCTGGTTCATGCTTCTCCTTGTTCAGGATTCGAAAAAAGACCTCTTCGAATTGCTTCATCAGCTCATATCGAATCGTAATGTTGAAAGGTGAAGGAATGTCTTCCTCAGAGCAAATTCCATCAATGTAAGCTACAATATACTTTTCAAAAGACTGAGAGCGGATGAAATGGGGGACTAGAAGAGCGAGGGATGGTGTAAGCATATCACCTATGGGGGATCGAGCATCTTCTCTCAGAAAAACCTGTTTGTCTCCACACATGGCTCTCCATTTGGCCTGCACACCTCGTGAGCATAGAATTAAAATCTTGTCTGAAGAGTTCTCTATTTGTTCTCTGTGCCAATCCAACCACTGGATGTTTCCCAACACTCCCAGTCTGACTGAATCCAACAGGTCCAGAACCACGTCGGTGCCGCATTTTGTCATTAGAAAGGCACAAAACTTAAGAACAATGTTTTTATACAGGGGATGATCAAGGGAGTAAATGATGAGGACACGTTTTCTTTCTTGAACATGAAAAACCTCTGTTTGTTGTTTATCAGCTGATGAAGGTGGTGTTGAAGATCCTGAGAGACAAACCATGTCATTAATTAACTTAACTTCTTCTTTTCAAATCATGTGTTGCATTTGCAAGAAAGTAAACCTTTATCAGATGATCTCCAGAGTAAAAACACAAGACAGCAAGTGACAACCAGCAGCAGTCCGATACAAGTCTGCATAATTAAAGGCTGTAGTAGTTTACCTTGAAAAAAGAGGAAAATAAAACAACTAAATATGTCTAAATATATTTTTGAGTTACAAAAAATGAGATCAACTGTATTTTAGGAGATAACAAACAAAAATATTTAAAACCCAAATATTTCATATTCGCTATACAATTATTACAATTTTTGTGTTAAAATCAATACTTACAGAGAACAATTTTTTTCTTGGCTTTCTTACAGTCATTTTTACAGTGTAAAAAAAATGGCTGGATCTGTTGAACAAACAGAGTAAAAAATGCCCCTAAAAATGTATCCATAAAAATGTTTGCTTATAGCCAGAATCTCATGGGAAAGTGAATGTTTACGAATGGCATTCACGAGTTTGGAGTTTCCACAATGTTCACGAGGGTTTTAAGTTTCCTTGCAATGAGTCTTAGGGTATCACATCAATTTTGAACATGTTCAACAAATTCCCTGAGCAACTGTTATCTCAGAATGGGGAGCCACAGTCTCCTCCCCTTCCAGTCTGTCCATGGGTCCCCTGGACGAAAAAATAATGAATGGAAGTCAATGAAGCGATAAAAGTTATTTTCTGGTCTGCTTTGTCTTACGCCTTGAATCACACGTATGCTGTACTGCAATTTAAATGATAAATAATGATGTACTGTACGTTTTGACCAGGTCTGTCAAGTGGATTTGGATTTATTTATTTTTAACATTTCGTAATTAAAATGACTACAACTGGAAAGTCGCACATATGACGTCACGGCAGAATCTCCCAAGTCTCACTGCTGCCTTTTCCCTCGTTTTTACGCGACAATGCCTGTGTGCTTTGTACCTAGATGTCACCACATAACTAGTCGTTTAATGCTCTTTCCTACGTCCTGATAGAAGGAGGTGAAGTTTGCTAAACTCATTGTTCTTATTCTAACTCTTCTTCTCCTTCTGAGTGGTACTTTACGAGACAAGGGGTTGATCACTTTCTCGGCATCATAACTTGTCATTACAACTCACGGACATCATTTGTTCGATCCATGGTGCATTTCAAACTGGATCAGAAAATAACTTTTATTGCGCCATTGATTTCCATATATTACTTTTTCATCCAGGGGACCCATAGACCGGGAGTAGAAGGCGTGACTGTGGCTCCCCATGGTCGCAGTCATTGTTCACGTGTGGAAGTTCTCAGTTTAGTGTCTGTGAGTCAGAAGTGCAAGAGTATGTGACAAATTTGGGATGGATTGGGGACAAAAATGTGAAGAAAATTAAAGTAAACTGCGAGCAAGCTGAGACATAATTAAGATACTTTGTGACTGAACAGTTACAGCACTGTTGTGATTTATTTGCATTATGTCACATGCCCCATGTGATCAGCCATAAATACAACAGGTTGCAAAAATGTGTTTGTTTTTTTTTACCAATTAAATCTGATTCCAATTGAAAATTTGCATAATTTCCTCCAATTTTGTGTCTCCAGCTTTTAGCCATCAGTCACAGCCCAGTGAGATACTGTACTAACTTAGACACTTGGGTTTGAAGGCAAAATACTAATCAGACTCACCATAACAATGACTTCACATTCTGAGAGCTGACAGAAACTACTGCTAAATGTCACATTCAACAAGGTCCTGTTTTCCTGTGAGTAACAAAGAAAAGTAAGTCCTGGATAAAGCTGAACATGACCAAAAGGTAATTAAATTCAAGTTATTACTACAGTTATTTAGATGGAAAAGTGGAAAATTCAGTTGAACTACCTTAGACACAGTTTTTGAGCAACTGGAGCCCCCACTCTGGATAAAAACCTGGTACTTTTCTGAATACTGCCCTGTGTTAAATGTCACGTGAACTGAAGACTTTTTATCAGTAAACGCAGCTGAAATTTCAGGATGCCACAGACTTCCTAATAATGTAAATACACAAATTACATATGTCAGTTTTACTGTTCCTTGATATCACTTTTACAATTACAAGTGTGAGACTATTTTAATGGAATATTTACCATTTTCCTGACATGTTTGGAGAGTTTGATGTCTTCTGTCATCACATCCTGCTCATGACAAAAATATAAGAAAAACGATTTGAACATTTTATGGTTAAAGCATCTTTAAGCATCATATTTGCTTCAATAGCAAATAGAATTTTTTAAATGGAACAATTAATTACTATAGTTTTTGTCACAACAGTAAAATTAATACTATAAATGGGCGATGGAAAGTCCAGCTCTTTTCAAAGATTTTTCTCTTTTTATTCAGCTCCATCAGAAGAGTCAACGAGACAACGCATGCGCACTACTCGAAAAACAACAAACAGTCGTTGAGCTTCTCATTCGGGGCAAAATCCTCTTTACCACCCTTAAGTGAATACTCTTGTATATCCAGGGGTGCACATAATATTTTTGGCCTGGTTCTCAGAAGAGAACCTAGGGTTGTTGCTTGGTCCTCACATTTTTAAATGTGTCTCGCTGTGTCTCTTCCGAGCTCCTCTGCTTTGTTTTTGGTTTCATCAAGCTTCAAATTCAGTCTGTTTACTTTACCTGGCTCTATATTTGTTTCAATAAAAATCCTTTAATTGTTGAAAAAATCAAGAGAAACCAGTAAAATATAAAAATACTGGTAAAAAAAAACCTTCAGAGTTCAGGTTGGATTGTTTACAGGTTTGATTGTTCATTTTAATCTACATTTAACAGTTTGGTGTTGAAATTTATTAGTCAGCTGTTGGGGCTTCTGTCATTTACTGTAACTGTTTTTTGTTTTGAAATGATCAAAATCAAAATCCGAAGGGAAATTCAAGTGTTGTTGTAGCTCAGTTATTCTTCAGGGAGCCATAGAGAGTTCTAGCTGTGGACAGGAAGGATCTCCTGTAGAGGGTTCTAGGTGTGGACAGGAAGGATCTCCTGTAGAGGGTTCTAGGTGTGGACAGGAAGGATCTCCTGTAGCGGTCTGTGCTGCAGCAGATTATGAAGAATCTTCTGACTGAAGACACTCTGGTGTTGAGTTACTGTGTTCTGAAGAGGATGATGAGGGTTTTCCATCATGTTCTTCATCCTCCTTTGGACAATCAACTCAAGAGACTCCAGTTCAGTCTCCAGGACAGAACCAGCCCTCCTTATCAATCTGTTCAGCCTCCTCGTGTCACATACGCTGATGCTCCGCCCCCAACAGGTAACTGCAGATGTGATCAGCTGACAAACTCCTCTTCTTTTTTCGCTCCTCTTCAAATCTCTGTCTGTCCGTATTGTTTGAAAGCCAGACAGAGACACACTGGAGTCCAGGATATGTCCCTTTAGCCATGTCTCAGTGAAACACATGATGCTGCATTTCAACAGAGTTTCAAGATCATCCATTTTGTTAGCAAAGAGATCTCACATTTGTCAATATGACTGATGGAAGTGAAGGTTTAAACTTCCTCTTTCTCTCTCTTCACTCTGCTCCTGCTCTGCATCCATGTCTTCTTCTTTTGAGCTCATCAGGGATCCAGAGTTTCAATATGAGGACTTTTCAGCCTTAGAAATGTCAGTTAGCTGCTCTTACTTGTAAACAAGTCTCTTGTAGCCATGGTTATGCATCATAACAAGTGGCAAAAAAGTGACAAATCCAGCAAAAAACTCGATCAGCACAGCACCCAAATCAGAAGAAAAGTATTTAGAAAATATTTCCAGAAGAAAAAACCATCAAGAAATACTCAAAAAGAATAAAAAAATGCTAGCAAATGCTAGCTAAGTCACAGAGCTACTCCAACAAGCTGCCACCAGTTATAGCGCTATTCCGGAGTGTTTTGATGAGGATGTTAGTAATGGGATGCAGTCAGATAAAAAGATACAGTGGACAGTTATGGGGCATTGACTGCATATTCCATAGTGCTTTGCGCGCATTCAAAATGACGTGGATCACAGACAAATACGCTGATACTGTTGATTAAAACAGGTGGTTTTCTGTATTTTATAGCACAAAAAGGTAGTTATACACTTCTGTGCCACGATGGTCTATTTGTCTTATTCAGTGAATTTTTTCAGTTTTGACGCGATGCAGAATCCTGCAGTCAGCTGCACTGATCTGACTGACTGAAAATCCGTCACACTGGCAAACTGATACACAGAGACAGAGACAGACGAAGCATCAGCTGATCAGCTGGAACTTCGGCGCTCTGGCTAAGAAACATATCAGTCAAACAAAAGAAGTCAACGGGATTCTTCATTTATTTGACAATGAACCCCGCCTCTGATTAACCTAAAAATTAATGCAGCTCAGCCAAACCAATGTTGAGTACGCAAACGCGTGTTGCAACTTTTCATCTGGTGCGCATTTTATATTTTGACAGTGTGTGCGGACCTGCGGACCACTTATGTGCACCCCTGTGTATATCAATAAAAAATTAGATCGACAGTGTATGCTTTATTGAAATGTTTTTGTTAAAAATGTCCAGTCAACTGGATTGTTCTCACGAACATCATCATGATCTGAGGGTGACTCACCTGGGACAGGAATTTGCTCTATTGTCCTGTAATCTCCCACAAGTGGTTCTGGCAAATTGAAAACTGTTACTGTATATGTGTGCCCGGGCTCCACCAAAACAGCCAAGGAAAAGCTCCACTGGAAAACAAAAACAAATTTGATTTCTACATTTCTAATTCTGATTCGCAAGATAACAGTAAAGCATAAATGGACATTTACTGAACCCTTTCATGCATGACTTATGATATCCTCAGTCAACAGTCTCTTCTTAAGTATTTTTATTTATCTTCATTAAAAATACAATTCTGAACTCTGTTTCCACTTAATTTTCATATCCATTCAGCGGGAGAACATGCATTTAGACTGTGAAACATGTATTTAACAAACACGTTGACTGGTATGACAGTTGTTAAAAAATACATACACACTATCTGTGAGTGACAGTCTGTGGAGTGCCATACTAGAGTTCAATGTGTTGGCTCATGTGCATATAAACCAGAAATACCCAATCATGTACAGGGATTTAGAAGAAATAAAGTGTGTATGAGACACTGTCCCAATGCTACATCAAAATATTGTGACAATTTGGAACCTAATGGGACACAGACAAAATTTATATCCTTTTCCTATTGCTGCTTGAGCCAGCTGGTGGATCTGGCCAAACTGAGCAGTAACAGATGAGGCCTTTGACTGAAAATAAGTATTCTAGTTTGTATATTATTATAATATTATTATTATTATTATCATTATTAAGCTAAAATGTATTTTATGTTTTATATCATATTAGACCTTGGAGGTTTCTTTGACCTGGAACCTGGAGCATCTGGGTTAGGTTTGGTACCCCAAGCCATCCACCAGGTTTTTTAAAATTAGGCCCATTGTAAATATCTAGTTGCATTGTGAAAAATTAACTAAAATAATTATGATTTTTTTTCCAGACCTGACAGCATAATGTGTGTTAAACAATGTAGGCCTATATTAGGCTTTAGTGGATACTTTAAATTAATCAATTTATTTTATTATACAAACATGAAAATACATTGTATATGTTCTTAGCTGCCAAAACGTTGTTATGAAGAAAATTTCTTTTAGGCAAAGCCTTTTTTCTTTTTTGTTTTTGGTGGGGTGACTGCCATAAAATATGGCCTGTTTTAAATAACCATTGCAGCAATAAATAATAAAAAATGTACTGCTTGTCATTCACAAAGATGTTCCTTTCACCAAATATGAAATATATTTGTACACTTATGCAGTTAAAGCAAATAAATGACGACGTGATCTAGTTTCCTTGGTTAAAGACAAAAATCATCGCATCTTGGACTCTGGTTCTATTTTGTGGATACCTCTTTGAACTGGGGCCAGGATTAAGTGGGACAGCTGCGGGAATCCATATTGCAACACTAGAAGTGGACACTCTTGAAAAGCATTCACCAAGAATGTTTTCATTCATTTTCATAAAGTTTTTTATAGGAATTAACAAGACAAATCTCTCCACCAACTAACAGCCATGCACCCTTACCCATTAAATCGCGGAAGAGCCATGAGGTGAGGTGTCCCCATGTTAACAGGTTTCATGTGTTAACAGGTTTACTGTGTTTACAGCATATAAACAAATAATGCAGGCCAGGCCTCCAGCCTCTGAGATCATGCTTTGTGCTTACATTTTTTCATGATACTTTACATGATTCCTGCACTTTAGTAACATGCAAGTTACTTGTCTCATAGCTCAGGCAATATAATGTGCCATTTTATGATCAAGTGCGACTATTACGCAGGGTGGGGCCCCTTCAAAAATCCTGCATGTACAAGAGAACAGCTTCTGAATAGCTGTCCACTGTAGCGACCACTGGGCATGAAAGGCTTGATAAATGTGAGGAGTAGCATTTAAAGTTTGAAATATTCAATTTTGTCAAATTGATTCAAATAAACAGTACAAAAATAAAAAGGAAGAGCAAAATAAGTGTGTTAGGATGCTAAGATGTTCTCTGAAGGACATTAGGACATTGTTAAGGGTAGCATGGGACAAGGCTGCTCCAATAGTATTTGATAGAGTACTCTAATGTTGTGGGACTAGAGAGGAGAACAGTCTGGATGGCCTCGTACAATGATGTGACAGTATCTGATGACACATCTATGAGGACTGAATTAAATCACAAGGGGTCAGACTCAGCTAGTCACTGGAGAAGTAGAGGAGTGTGCTGGATAGTGATCGGTAAGTTAAGAAGTTAAGATACAAAAATTAGGAAAAAAAATAGGGTCATGTAACAAACAAAAAAATCATTCCTTCTTACCTTTGTTGAGTTTGGAGTCAATAAACTTTTAAATGAGTAAGAAAACTGCACACATAGACTTTGGTTTGTATTTCCATCCACAATTGTCACCTTTGATCCAATAATTTTGTAAATTGATACTGTAAAAATAAGAGAATTTATATTTGATCATACAACATTCTCCTTTGAACTGTATTCAGTTTAGACTTGACTGTGAGCAAGTGACATAAAAAAAAAAAAACTATGCTTATAATAACAGAATGGAGATGTTGTTATAACAAAAGTGCAGATTTTATAATTACTCACAATCAGTATGCATTGCCCAAAACACATTCAAAACAGGAACCAGCTCCTGATTGTCCAGTCTTAATTTTTTTAGTCTAAGGTCACAAAATAGACCGCCAGGAGCATTTGATCTTTCAGCTTTGTTAACGTCCACACAGTTACCTGGCAATTAGATGTTTCATGTTAAAAATGCATCTGTGACATTTCAGGGATGTGAAGGACAAAGTTTGTACAAAATGTAGACAGAAGGGTACCCTTACCCGAAAACTAAATTCATACATTGATGATCATGAAGTCTGTATCAACTTTTGTGTATTTAAGTTACAATTTAAAGCTCAAACGTCTTTTTCCAGCTGCCCCATTAGAGGTTTGCTATTGTGCATCATCTCCATCTCACCCTTACTCCAGCATCTGCCTCCATTGCTACACTAATGAAGGTCCTCTTGTCAGGGTCTGGGGTTTTGTGTTGGATTTGTGTTTTGGTGATGGCTTTTGTTTCACTGTGGTTGTGTGTTCACTGGTGACTGTGGGGATCTCTGCAGCTGGTGAGTGTGGTGTTTCTGTGACACTAATTGTCATTTCCAGGGCGTGGCAGTCATCAGTGGTTGCAGGTGTGGATCGTTACCCAGCTCAGGAGAGCTGGGTATTTAATCAGAGGAAGAACCACGGACAGGCGCCAATTCGTACTCTTCCACAGCCTAATCGTGGTACAGAGTGGCCAGGGATAATTTATGCCAGACGTTGTTAGTTGCTACTAACCTGCCTTCTCGTCCTTCATTTGCAGTTTATATGCTGGAGCGCTCCTCCAGCTCAGAGTGCCTCTGCGTGGTCATTCACCCGCCGGAAAGAGGACTCCGCTCAAACGGGGTTCCGCGGTCGTGAGCTCTCCGACCCGCTCTCTCCCCCCGTTCTCGGTCCCGTGCCCTGGAACATCTTCCAGTGCCAGTGCCTCTGCGTGGTCAGTTACCCGCCTATCGTGAGGACTGGCTTGGCACGGATAAATTAGAGCTCTGTTGCTGGAACACGCAACCAGCTCTCTCCCTCTGGCTCCTGTCTGTCCCTGGTCTCCACTGGATCCACACCTCTCCGGTGAGCGCGCTGCTGTCACCCCTGCTGGACCCACGTAGGCACCGACAGCACCGCGTCCCGGACCTCACCGCACTGCCTCGATTCCTGGAGCACCACCCCGCTGCAGTGTCCCTCGGATCTCACCACACGCAGCTTCAGTCACCGCGTCACCGTGAGTAATCCAAGCACTATCCCCGCACACTGCAGCGGGCTGTTTGTATATGTATCTAACGAGCCTCTCCTCCAGGATCGAGTCTCCACCCCGCCTCAGTTCCAGTCCTGTGTTTTTTCATCGTGCACATTTCATTATCACTGTACTGTTGTCTCGTGCCCGAATAATAAACTCACTTTCACTGATTCCTGTTTCTCTCGTGTGTGTCTTGGAGTTGGGTCGCCTTTGGAGTTCTAAACAACCCCCACCTGGTAACTGAACCGTGACACCTCTGTGGTGTTTCTTCTTCTCTCTCAGCTCCACTTTCAAGAGCAAAATACTACTATTCGTCCTCTGCACATGCCCAAATCATCTCAGCCATGTCCTTTCTAGCTTTGTCTCCTTCTGATATACTTCTATATAATATTATTATAATATAATTCTATATAATCCTGTTCATTTAGGTCTTACCCCATGAAAATAATCTGCTCTATCTTCTGCCCTGTGGATGGTGCCATCGTCTCATATCTGCATCATAGCAGGTGTCACTACAATTTTTTTAGGTCTCAACCTTCCTCTTCAGTCTAGGAGCAACCTTTCTGTCTCAACTCACCCCTGACATGCATCTCTATCATCTCTGTGCTCTTTTCATCTCTTTTCTGCACTGATTTTGATGACTGACATCAAGTACATAAAAACTCACCCACCTTCAATCAATCTGCTTCTTGCACCTTTTTTTTCATTGTTAAAACTTCACCATAAACGTTAACCTTACTAAAGAAGTATCATTTCAAGAGCTGGTTAGTGATGTGGACAGAAAAGTCAAAGGAATGTTAAGTACTTTCCACTAAGTTCAGCTTAAATCTTGCAAATCCCTAAAATAAGGGTATGTAGTTAAATACAAAGGTTTTTTTTTTTTTTTTTTTAAACCGTCACTCACACACTCACAAGCTGGCTGAATTGTTTTTTTTTTTTTTTTTACTTACCAATTGTGCAGCTGGAAGGACTCTGTCAGGACACAGGATGAAACAAAACATATCCACAGTAACTTAAGAAATTCTCACCAACTAATTACATTTTCAATGTAAATGCTGTTACAAGGTCTTCACCATTTGAATGCAATCCAGGTGCTTGTCCAAAATCCTAAGAGAGGATGAGGATGATGCTTTTAATACAAAAGCCAAACAGAGAATTAAAACTGAAATACAGATCATCATAATGTGACAGGATCCGTGACAGGATGATGAGACTCTGAAAACTGTTGAAAAACCTCAAAACAAATCAGAGAAAATTGCAATAATCAACTCAGTTCGAAAGGTGAGAGTAAATTAAACGGCTCCTGTGTGATTTGTTTGAATTTTATCACACATCTAAACCTTCAGGAAGGAGGTGTTTTCATATGTGGTCATATGTGCTTGCACTCGCATAGATAACACTGCAGAGGGTAAAACATGGCTGTCTCAGCTGTTACTTATCTGCAGGCTTTTATCACTGCAGTGTGTATGTGTGCTTTGTGAATTAACGCTTACAAAAAGCCCCAACTTTTTATAACTTCCATCTTTAGGGGGCAGTAAATGACAAACTTAGTTTGTGTAGAACACAAGACAGATTCACAAATAGGTGTTCTAAATAATATACACAATGGTAAGAAAAAAAGATGTAAAATGCGTAGAGGGTAACATGATAAGTTAACATACATGCATCATAAGCCTGAATGTCATTAATTTTGGACTGATTGATTTGCTCTGGGGTTTTTCTCAGGGCAAAATGACACAATATATGTCTTATTTTAAAGAGGCCATTCCATTAAAAACATTTTTTCCGAGGTTCCTGTTGAATATTTTAGCTCCACAGGTGTTCTTACCTTCATAGTGGGTGTGAAAACAGGTCAACAACTTCTCTTTCAGTTTTTATCTCTCAAACTACGCAGGTGGCGATTCTCCTAAGTTCGAACAGCCTGTATTGGTTACGTCACAACTCCTTTGCTTATTAGTGTTCAACAGCTCCCACAGTTGAAACCACGCCTATGCTGCTGGCTTAAAGTGCAACTTACCCCCAAATCAACTTTTTTTGCTGATAAACTGATAAAATTGCTATAAATGAGTGTTTAATAGTCCTGCCTACATTTCTGGGTCTTGATTTCAGTATTTTTGCAATTTTTTATAAAACTATTCATTTTATACCAAAAATCGTTAGTGGAGCACCCTCTTTAGGTTAAAAACGTGCCACTGCACTTGAATTGGATCAGGCATTGCTATTGGCTGAAACCTTATTTTCTTTAATCGTGACATCATGATTCTGCCACTGCTGAATATAAAAAGAGCAGCGTCTCGGCCACACCTCCACTCAGTAGTAAGTGAGTTTGAACGGGAAAAGTATACGACTGTTATCAGAGTTCATTTTAGTGCTTGTGATTGTGTGAAAACATGTTTTTAGCACATTACTGAAGGGTTTTCTCTTTATAGATACTTTGATTTATACATTGGACACCTCTCTGAAACATGCTTTTGTGTGCACTACAGTTTCAAGCCGATGGTTTGTACTGCAGCAGTCGTTGAGTCACAGATATTACACGAGTTAATCAAAATTTAGCTTTTGCTTTGATCAACAACAATATACTACGAATGGACAGGTCCCTTTCTAAGACGCTGAAGCCGCTGCAGTACTAACCATCGGCTTGAAAAGGTAGCGCGGTCGCGCGCGCGCTCAAAACGATACGGATCAGAGCTGCTCGTCTCATCCAAATATTCCTCCATTTCACCTGTCCCTCTCTGGTGCGTGTGTCAGTCAGAGTGACATGTCAGTCACAGCACAGAATGCCACGCCTCCTTAGTCCGCCAGTCACTCCCATTTATCATGTTATTTTTTAAAACTCAGACTGTATCCGGGGAGGGGGGGTAAGTTGCATTTTAAAGTTGTAGCATAAACACGTATCATACCGGAAGAGACTATGTGCGCTGTTACCATGCACAGCGGGGCAGGAAACAGTATGCCTTGCTCTCATAGGCTAGTTTGTTAGCCAATCCAGCAAAGCAAAGTCCAGCAAATTCGCATAACAAATATTAATGAGTTACAGCCCGAAGCCTGCCGAATCTTGACGCAGATAGATTGAAAGGTCAGATGATGAGTGTTTCGTAACGTTTTTTAGATACAAAATGTTTCATATTACAGGTTAATACTTCAGAAATAACCACAAAGTCATGAAATTTGTGTGACATGGCCTCTTTAAATGTGTCAAACTTCAGAATGTGCATTTCAGAAGTTTGAACCTAGCAGCAGGAGTCAATCATGATCACTAAGAAGTTAATAAGTCTCAAAGTTGCAAAGTTAAAAGATTTTCTCTCTTCCACGCATTGTCAAAATTATGCACATGTTCACCTAAATCCTAGATTAAGTGGTAGGAAAGCCAAGGCTTATTAACTTCTTGGTACTTTTCAGCTACATGACCGACTATAGTTAAAAGTTTATTTTTGTCATTAGAGCAACAGATCTAAAACTAAGGTTAAAGGTGCAATACATAAGAATTTTTTTAACATGAGAATTTTACAGTGAAATAATCACATAACAGTGTAATGTCCCACTGATGTTGAAAGTAAGGTTACAGTATAACACATTTTTATCTTGGTCAGCTGGGTGGTCCCCAGTTTTTGTCATTTTAAAAACGCTGTTCCGTGACGGAAAAAAAGTCTAAAAAAAGACCGCAACTTCCATTCACAAATTAATGGAAATTGGTTCAGATGCTCCGAAATAAGCCAAGAACCACCAAAGCTCAAGACTACCATTGTCATAGTTCACAGTGGCTCTGAGCAGGACCCAAGATGCAGGGAGGAGCAGGAGGCACGAATTTGCAAAAATAATACTTTTAATAAAAGAAAACAAAAACTGACGAGGCAGCAAACCTCCACTAGTGATGTTTTGAGTTGTGATGAGGCCTCGGTGCGTGCGTCAAGTCATAAAGGGGCGTTTCCGTGAAGCACATCTCGAGGCTTGCTTCATTTAGGGAAGGAGATAAAAAATGATGACGAGTTTGGGAAAACTCCATCTGTCCATCCCTACCTCCCTCTGTCCGTCCGCCTGCCTGTCTATCCGTCTGTCCACCCGTCCGTCTGTCCGTCCGTCCATCTGTCCATGCGTCCTTCCATCTGTCCATGCGTCCGTCCATCCATCTAGATGCGTGGCTACAGGTTCCATTCATAACTCGATTAACCAGCCTGGCTAGGCTAGCATGCATGCTAGCGCTAACTAATGCTTTTACAATGACAAAACTTATTTTATAATAAAAAGAAAAACTCAGGTTTATCACCACCTACCAATTACAGATCATATTGAATCCTGTCCATAAGATCAAAATTATTTCACCCAAATTCAATTTAAAAACTACAACATGTTCCATTAAAACGTGCAAAAATGTGAAAAAAAGTACTAATAATAATGTTTAATAAACTAAGGGTTGCTACATGGTTTGTTTATGAATAAATTTACAGTTGAGGAAGACATAGGAAGATGATCACTCCAACAACTTAACAGAAAAGGACTCAGTCTTTTATTCAGACAGCAAACAAAGGAAAGCAGTAAACACAAACGTGAGACACCTGAGAGGGAGAAGAAACCAAGCTACTGCTGACACACAAGGAGAACAGGAAGCACCTGATGATACCAAAATAAACAGGAAACACAAAGAGACTAAACACACAGATGAGATCACACAGTAAAACACCGAGGGGCAGGGGAAAAAACAACAAAAAACTCCTCTACCCAACTTGGACCCTGACAACCATGAACTGGAAATTTCTGGGACAACAATGAAATATGTAGAGAACATCTCCAGTAAATTAAAAATTTTGAATCGTGCTCTTTTTAAAAATATAATTAAAGTTGTATATTGACCACAACTACATGACGCAACTACAATTTACCATGAACGCGTCATAGACCTCATTTTTGCTTTCAGCATGCCCTCCGACAATATCAAACAAATATACAAAAATCTGAATATTTGTGTTTAGGAACATAGACTATAGAAAGAAAGAGATTTTGACCATTAAACATGTAATTATCCACTGCTTTGTAACTAGGGATTAGTTCTCAGTAGAATAGAAAATGTAGCTGAGGCCATGTGATAATTGTTGTCACCTTGTCTCAGATTTACTGTGTCTCCTACTGGGTGTTGAGGTCAGCAGTATCAGTTTGCATGTCATGAGACCAACAAATGGATACAGCCTCTAAAATCCAACCAGGACAAAATGAAGGAATTGTATTGATGTCCCTTCTGCATAAAAGGGATTTCACAACTGTTAGAACATAAAAATCGTTGGTATTTTAATCCAAATGTGAAAATGAATCTAGACTGCACAATTGTTCTTCAGATTATTTTGATCCCAGTGTAGCATTTCTGCCAAAAAATGCCGAAACTATTTGTACACCAGTAAAGTGTTAATTTGATTAGTTTTTAATAAGTTTATTATCCACTAATTGGTGTATACTTGATACCTATATCTAAAATAAAAAAAATGTTGTGTTGTATTATGTTACTAAGGTGTTTAAAGCTGCTGGATGACTAGCAAATTAAAACCACAATGGGAATGGAAGAATTCACTTTGAAACTTTATTAATTTATAACTTACACAATGAATCGTACAGACTCTGGTAAGAAAAAGATTCCCCCTCCCACAACCCACCCACCCCCCAACACTAAAAACAAGATGTTCATGCCATTCTCTGCCCTCTGCTTAACAACACAACAACACAAATTTAAAAAAGCACATGCACTCTGAGTTCATGGCATGTGTAAAGAGGGTGGATCAGCTGTCAACCAGACAACAGATGAATTAGGTGTGTCCTTGTACAACACAATCCCATGAAATAAATGGGTCATGGGTTGAGGGCAAATCAAAAAGGCATTATGATGCAGCAACTGTCAGTCAGGTGGACAGGGGTCTATTTTCATGAGCCAATCACACGATGCTTTCAGTACTTTCACTATTAAGAAGAAAGTACTTCTCCTTTACCTGATCCCCTGCTGAACTGCTGCTCTGTTTGATTTTCTGTTGGTCTAAAAGGTAAGTACGACAATCCAACTGACACTTATCAGAATGTAATAAAAGCTAGGTCTGTTATGGACTGTGAATGAAAATAATCTCGCATTGAAGGCAAAAAGCTCAAGAGTAACACCTTCTCTCATGCTGTGACAACCATCCAGGCATTTATGTAACAGAATATTTGTCTGGGTCAAATCAAGTCTGGCTTTTCTCAAGTAATAAAAACTATATGCATATCTGCATGCCCCTGACAAATATACTGCACTGGTATTTATGCACAGGAGGCACAGCCAAGTCATTACTTTTGTCAAGGTCTTAATGTGACTATCTGAACATGGTGGTCTGTTCTTGATTTTCATCTCAAACTTGTTAATTAATTCTTGATCCTCTGAGTTAGAAAGTGCAATTGAGCTGTATTCGGTGATTGACATAACAGTTGATAATGGTCGACTTGTGAAGCCACTAAACTTTCCTTAAATAATCTATTACTTTGCTTTTCACTAGAAATTTATTCTAAAATACTACAAAAAACATTGGTAAAAATAGACAAAAAAGCAATTGTACCTTTTCTGGAGTGATCATGGCTACGCAGTGTTGGGCAACCTGAGAAGAGTGCTGGTCAAAAATAGTAAGGGGCAATAGAACAACAATAGAACAACCTGATCCTGAAATGTATCGAAAATTCTCTAAACAGAGTATTTCCTGGAGTTACCAATTGAATTAATTACTAAAATGCTTATGTTGTATAAAATTAGTGTTTCATAAATGCAACTGAATTTAAAATGGTTGGTAATTTTTTTTCTAAGGAATTACAAGCTGCTGCCATGTCTGAGGGGTGAGTAATGTTCGCCACACATTTCTTAAAATAAATCTAAAAATGAAAAATAAAGCAAAAATCCAAGAAGTCATTAAATCTGGATCAACTGGCAAGTTTCCTGCCAAGTGAACAGATCTGATCATTTAAATCCTTACATAAGTGCATTATTACTGACATGTTTTAAAAGTTTTTTCCACTGTTTCCCATTAATTGTTTTTGACTGCTTTCAATGTTTTAAAGACCGAAACCGGTGAGTCAAAATGTTTTCAACATAAAAATTTTTTATATTTGTTTATATAATGTATTTATATAAAATGAATTTATATAATGTTTATATGTTTAAAATATTTATTGGAAATTAAAACATCTACATCTGTAGTATCACTGATGTATAAATGTACTTGTTCGTTGCCTCAGAGAAAGAAGAAATTTGCAGCCACACGCCGACTGCTCATAAAGGTAAGATCCCCTTCATACTGAGTAAAACCCTGCCACTCTTTTAACAACCAACACGACCTATTAGAATGTGATCATGGGAAATTGTGAAAACCTTCTCTAAGTATTAAAGAGGCCAATTCACACTGATTTCATGACTTTGTGGTTATTTCTTAAGTATTAACTGTAATATGAAACATTTTATATCTAAAAAACATTAGGAAACACTGATTAACAGACCTTTCAATCTCTCTGCGTCAAAATTCAGCTCCTTCCGTCAGGCTTCGGCAGCAGTTTTTTCAGATTCATTGTTCGAATTTGATGGACTCAGATTGGCTAGCAAACTAGCCTATGAGAGCAAGGTATACAGTTTCCTGCCTCGTTGCGCATGGCAACAGCAGACGTACTCTCTTCCTGTTTGTTACGTCTTATGCTACAGCTTTTAGCCAGCAGCATGCTAGGCATGGTTTCAACTGCGGGAGCTGCCGAATACTAACGAACAAAGGAGTTGTGTTTTCTGCAAAAACATTGCTTTGGCTCACATTTTATTTCGCAGTGGATCATGATCCAGTGTGAATGTGGCTCAAGTCTTGTAGGTCTACAGATCATTTGTGAAACTTTTATTCATTCTAGTATTCAGCAGAGATAGATTAGGACTTTTTTTCTATTTCAGTCCAAGCTGCTAAAGAAGGCAGCTTCTATGCTTGTAGCTGAAATTGAGGAGAAAAGGCTTGAGAAAGAAAGAGTGGTGGATGAATCTGTTCCACCACTGAAGCTGTCAGGTCTTTCAGCCCAGGAGCTCCAGGTACAGACACAGCAAATAACACTAAAATACACATATTATTACTGAATACTATTCAAACTGCTTTCTTTTGTTCTTTTCAGGAACTTTGCAAAGAATTACAGAGGAAGATTGACGTTGTAGATGAGGCACGTTATGATATGGGAGTTAAAGTGGACAAAAATGAGAATGAGGTACACAAAATCTATTAAATTGGGCAGTATTCCTTATTAATTTGTCAAGATGTTGCACTTTTTCTTAAAGCGAGATGTTTGCTGTGCAGATCCAGTCATTAAAACAGAAGATCATAGAGCTGAAGGGCATAAAGAGGCCCAGCTTGAAGAGGGTGAAGAAAACGACCGATGACATGCTGGGCGCATGTACTGAGACCTCTAAACTCATGAAGGCTGACTTCAAGGCCAACCTCAAGACAGTAAAGAAAGATGATGACAAGGTAAAATAAACAAGTTTACAGGGGTGGGGCAAGGAGCTCAGATGTTTGGAATTGGCTCAGAGTCTCCACGAAAGGATCCATTTGAGGTGGTTTAGGCATCTGATAAGGATACAGATTTCAGAAGCGACTTAAGACTCACTTGAGAGATAATGTCTCACATCTGGTCTGAGAAGTCCTGGTTCATCAAGATTAGATTGAGGCAGGAACAAAAGAGGTTTTGGGAATCAAGATGTTACTGTTGCTACCTGGTCCATGATGAGTGACAGAAGATGATGGTTTACAGTAAAGTGTATGTTTTCTCATTTTGTTTTAACAGAAGGAAGAAGTGACCGACTGGCGTAAGAATGTGGAGGCCCTGTCTGGAATGGAGGGCAGGAAGAAGCTTTTTAACGCAGGTCAATGAGATGACGCATGTGTTAATAAAGATGTTGTTAGTAACACGTCTTCTACCTGATGATCCTGTTAAATTTTCATTGCTCAAATTTAAATATTTTAATTATAAATATGCTTCCTGTTTCCTTTGTATACTAAAAGTATGGTTAGGATTTCAGAATTAAACTATTAGAAAATTATTGTACTATGATTACATTTACATTTTGATGAACAAGATGTTAACCAGCCACTCTGCCTACCACAATAAATTTGCAATAAACATTTGTTGCACAGTCAACAGTGTGATTAAGATACAGTTTATTTGTTAAATGATTGTGAATTGCAGTATTTATGTTCCACAGAAGGTGGCGCTGTCTTCCTGTTTGTATGTAACGTTGAATAAAGAAACATGACCAGGTTTCTGAATTGTCACTGTTGTAATTTATGTTTAAACATGTTTTAAAAGACTGAATACTTAGTTTTAATCCTATTCCAGAATTACTGACAGTTCTGATGTAGAAAACAACAAAAACAGGTTCATCCATTCATCAAGCACTGTACTTATTTGATCCAGTTCAAGGTCACAGGTCATTGGTTGGAAGGCAGGGTTTCACCCTGGACAGGTCACAACTAGTGCAATCTTTAAATATTTTAGGATCTACAAATATACATTTATGTCTATCTGTCCACTAAAATGTAAAAAAAAAAACAATCAGATAGTATGTATAACTACAGTGGGGCAAAGAAGTATTTAGTCAGCCACCAATTGTGTAAGTTCTCCCACTTAAAAAGATCAGAGAGGCCTGTAATTTTCATCATAGGTATACCTCAACTATGAGAGAAAAAATGAGGGAAAAAAATCCAGAAAATCACATTGTCTGATTTTTAAAGAATTTATTTGCAAATTATGGTGGAAAATAAGTATTTGTTCAATAACAAAAGTCAATCTCAATACTTTGTTATATAGCCTTTGTTGGTCAAACGTTTTCTGTAAGTCTTCACAAGGTTTTCACACACTGTTGCTGGTATTTTGGCCCATTCCTCCATGCAGATCTCCTCTAGAGCAGTGATGTTTTGGGGCTGACGCTGGGCAACACGGACTTTCAACTCCCTCCAGAGATTTTCTATGGGGTTGAGATCTGGAGACTGGCTAGGCCACTCCAGGACCTTGAAATGCTTCTTACGAAGCCACTCCTTCGTTGCCCGGGCGGTGTGTTTGGGATCATTGTCATGCTGAAAGACCCAGCCACGTCTCATTTTCAATGCCCTTGCTGATGGAAGGAGGTTTTCACTCAAAATCTTACGATACATGGCCCCATTCATTCTTTCCTTTACACGGATCAGTCGTCCTGGTCCCCTTGCAGAAAAACAGCCCCAAAGCATGATGTTTCCACCCCCATGCTTTACAGTAGGTATGGTGTTCTTTGGATCCAACTCAGCATTCTTTCCCCTCTAAACACGACAAGTTGAGTTTCTACCAAAAAGTTCTATTTTTGTTTCATCTGACCATATGATGTTCTCCCAATCCTCTTCTGGATCATCCAAATGCTCTCTAGCAAACCGCAGATGGGCCTGGACGTGTCCTGGCTTCAGCAGGGGGACACGTCTGGCACTGCAGGATTTGAGTCCCTGGCGGCGTAGTGTGTTACTGATGGTAGCCTTTGTTACTTTGGTCCCAGCTCTCTGCAGGTCATTCACTAGGTCCCTCCGTGTGGTTCTGGGATTTTTGCTCACCGTTCTTGTGATCATTTTGACCCCACGGGGTGAGATCTTGCGTGGAGCCCCAGATCGAGGGAGATTATCAGTGGTCTTGTATGTCTTCCATTTTCTAATAATTGCTCCCACAGTTGATTTCTTCACACCAAGCTGCTTACCTATTGCAGATTCAGTCTTCCCAGCCTGGTGAAGGTCTACAATTTTGTTTCTGGTGTCCTTTGACAGCTCTTTGGTCTTGGCCATAGTGGAGTTTGGAGCGTGACTGTTTGAGGTTGTGGACAGGTGTCTTTTATACTGATAACGAGTTCACACAGGTGCCATTAATACAGGTAACGAGTGGAGGACCGAGGAGCCTCTTAAAGAAGTTACAGGTCTGTGAAAGCCAGAAATCTTACTTGTTTGTAGGTGACCAAATACTTATTTTCCACCATAATTTGCAAATAAATTCTTTAAAAATCAGACAATGTGATTTTCTGGATTTTTTTCCCTCATTTTTTCTCTCATAGTTGAGGTATACCTATGATGAAAATTACAGGCCTCTCTGATCTTTTTAAGTGGGAGAACTTACACAATTGGTGGCTGACTAAATACTTATTTGCCCCACTGTAGCTCTGCAAAGATTTTGGCAAATTGTAGCAGTAAACTCAACATGGGAAGATACACAGCATACTGGCATAAAGGCAACACAGGCATAATGTGAGATGTGATATTTCTTTCTCTAATTTGTAGATGGAGTTTTTCTTTTTTTTACTTTGAATAAAATGCAGTTAATTTAAATTGTTTGTGAGCGAAGATAAATGAGTTACAGATAGTTTACGGACAGCTTTTGCCTGCTGTGATCATGTTATTGGTCCACTGAACTGATGGTAAAAACTGATCAGATCATGATCATGTTGTTATTTATATGTTCAGTATTTACATCTTTCTTTTTAAAATTGCACTGAAATGCAACTTTCTGACTTCTAATAAATTCTAAAAAGGATTCTGATGTGCCTGTGTTAAAGGTGGATTGCGTTTAATTGAGATAAGAGGGACATTAGTCCAACAGTCTACAGCACCCGAGTGTGACGAGCTGCCAGTTTATAGGCTCAGAGCTGGAATGTTACCTTTCAAAGTCTGGATGAGTTAAACTTGGAGTTCAGATAAAGTAAAAAAGGATAATATAGGTGGTGTTGCTACGTAAAGTTAAAAATAACACTGCTGCAGGTTTAAGTGTAAGATTTAATGTGCAATGACTTATTTGTCTTTTACACATTTAGTAACAATAGCTACGTTTACATGGACACATTTAATCGGAATAAACGCCCAATCGGAAAAAAAATATGTCATGTAAACATGTCAATCAGAATGTTTTGATCCGATGCAGCCTGATCAGAATGAAATTTCCTTATGATGCTATACAGTGTGGCGATATTAACTGTGCTAACTCAGATCATCATAATGATCTATGTAGTATGTATGATAAAATTGTAGATGGACTAAATAATGCTGGTAAAACATTCTGTAACAAAAGAGCTAGACAACAAAATATTAGACCTGGGTGGAACGAGCATGTTAGTGAACTACATCACAAAGCCAGAGAGGCCTTCAAAATCTGGGTTGCTGCCGGCAAACCAAGATATGGCCCTGCTTGTGAGCATAAGAAGTCAGCTGTCTCCCTATTTAAATATGCTGTGCGATACATAAAAAGAAGGGAACACACATTAAGACCCAATTCTTTGGCCCAAAAGTTGTTACAAAATGATGTGAAGGAATTTTGGAAAGAGGTCAAGGTAATGAATGCCAGCAAAATACCCTTGCCCTCTACTATTGGCGTTCCACTAAGCTAGAAGAAGTTTATTTATCTTGGAGAGATAGTCTGCTCATATACAAAAGAGCCCTTCGTAGGGTTAGAACTGAGTATTACTCGTCCCTCATAGAGGAGAACAGGAACAATCCCAGGTTTCTGTTTAGTACTGTAGCCAGATTAATAAAAAACCCAACTTCTGTTGAACCGTGTATCCCTGTAACCCTCAGTAGTGATGCCTTCATGGAATTCTTTACTAATAAAATAGAGTCAATTAGAGAAAAAATCTATAATGTCCTTCCCACTGTTGTCTCTGGTTCGTTGTCCAGTGAAGCAGCTTTAGAATCTGAATCATGTTTAGACAGTTTCTGTCCAGCTGATCTTAATGAGTTAACACAAATTATAGCTTCTTCTAAACCATCTACATGTATGTTGGATCCTGTTCCAACCAGACTTTTTAAAGATGTCTTCCCATTGATTAACACATGGATATTGGACATGATCAATTTGTCTTTAATGAATGGATATGTGCCTAAGGCCTTTAAGGTTGCTGTTATTAAACCTTTACTTAAGAAACCTGATCTTGATCCAGGATCTCCAGGTAATTATCGACCTATATCCAATTTACCCTTCATCTCAAAAATTCTAGAAAAGATAGTTGCAAACCAGTTATGTGATCATCTACACAGTAATAATCTTTTTGAAGAGTTCCAGTCGGGATTTAGAGCTCATCATAGCACTGAAACAGCACTGGTGAAAGTTTCTAATGATATTCTCATGGCCTCAGACAGTGGACTTGTGTCTGTACTTGTCCTGTTAGATCTCAGTGCTGCGTTTGATACTATAGATCATAAGATCCTATTGAAGAGGCTTGAATATGATATTGGGATTCAGGGAACTGCATTAAACTGGTTTGAATCATATTTAACTGAAAGATTCCAGTTTGTTCATGTAAATAATGAATCTTCTTCATATACCAGAGTCAGTCATGGAGTTCCTCAGGGTTCAGTGCTTGGACCAATCCTCTTTACTATATATATGTTACCGCTTGGTAAAATTATTAGACAACATGGTATAAAATTCCATTTTTATGCTGATGATACTCAGTTATATCTATCAATGAAGCCTGATGAGACCAACCAGCTGCAGAGATTACAAGCTTGTCTTAATGATGTAAAACGTTGGATGACGCTTAATTTTTTGCTTTTAAATTCAGACAAGACAGAGGTTGTGACTTTTGGGCCTGAGAATCTTAGGAACAAGTTGTGTAGTCAGTCATCTACGTTGGATGGCATTAATTTGGCCTCCAACAAGAAGGTAAAGAACCTGGGTGTTATCTTTGACCAGGACATGTCCTTTAGTTCTCATATAAAGCATGTTACCAGGACGGCTTACTTCCACCTACGTAATGTTGCTAAAATTAGGAGCATTTTGAATCAAAGGGATGCTGAAACTTTAGTTCACGCATTTATTACTTCTAGACTTGATTACTGTAATTCATTATTATCAGGGTGTTCTAATAGTGCTGTTAAAGGCCTCCAGCTGATCCAAAATGCTGCTGCCAGAGTTCTGATGAGAGTTAGAAGGAGAGACCATATTTCTCCTGTTTTAGCATCACTTCATTGGCTCCCTGTAAGGTCTAGAATAAAGTTTAAGGTTTTACTTTTGACGTATAAGGCCTTGAACGACCAAGCTCCAGCTTATATTAAAGATCTTATTGTTCCATATGCTCCTAACAGAGCACTTCGCTCTCAGACTGCAGGTCTGCTTGTAGTTCCTAGAATTTCTAAAAGTAGAATGGGAGGAAGAGCTTTTAATTATCAGGCTCCTCTCCTGTGGAACCAGCTTCCACTTTTTATCCGTGAGGCAGACACCTTGTGTAGTTTTAAGAATAGACTTAAAACTTTCCTTTTTACACAATCCTATAGTCAGGGTTAGCTTGGGTTCTCCTGAGCTTTCCCCTTAGTTATGCTGCTATAGGTTTAGACTGCCGGAGGACATACTGACCACATTTTTTTTTTTTTTTTTTTTCACTCTGCTGTCTTTCTTTACTGTGGCTGCCTCTGAGGAGGGTGTATCTCACATAAACAAGGGATGAAATATTCCCACTAGAACCATCAAATTGTTATTGCTTTGATTGTTACTGCTGCCATTAACTGTTTCTCTGTTTATCTTTCCATAGACATGACGACTGGCCTAAATACATCTGTGTTTGTCTGTGTCTCTTTCCCGTCAGCTCAGACCCCAGTCGGCTAAGGCAGAAGGCCGCCCATCCTGAGCCGGGTTCTGCTAGAGGTTTCTTCCTGTTAAAAGGGAGTCGTTCCTTTCCACTGTCGCCAGTTGTGCTTGCTCAGGATGGGGGATTGTGCTGAAATAACAATTCAGCCCAATCGGCTGGTTCCTTAGATAGAAAATGTTTTATTATTAATTGATTGATTTTTCTGTGAAGTGCCTTGAAATGACTTTGTCATGAACTGGCGCTTTATAAATAAATAAACTTGAAACTTGAAACTTATTGAAGGGATTAGTGGGCCCGCTAATATTCTTGAGTGTTGGCAAAATCATTACTATGACCTCTTTAACTGTGTCAAAAGCGAGGAATTTAGCATTGGTGCTATGTCCAATGAAAATGTGGTTATTGGGTCTGATGAGGTTAGTTGTGCAATCAAGAAACTGGCTTTAAATAAGTCATGCGGTCCTGATCAGATTACAGCAGAACACCTGAAGTTTTCTAGCCACAGACTTGCAGTTTTGCTTGGTTTATGTTTTTCTGGAATGTTAATGCATGGTACTCTGTCCAGTTGTATGATGTCTGTTTTGCTGGTACCTGTAATTAAAGATAAAACAGGGAAAATCTCCAGTATTGAAAATTATAGACCTATTGCTTTAGCTAGTGTATTATCTAAGGTACTTGAAATGATTATCTTGGAGAGAATTGAGGAATGTATGCACACTGCTGATGAGCAATTTGGTTTTAAAACTAAACATGGCACAGATATGTGCATTTTTGCACTAAAAGAGGCTGTAAGTAAATACACAGGACAAAATTCTACCATGTTCCTGTGTTTCTTAGATGCCTCCAAAGCCTTTGACCGCATTAATCATGGAAAGCTTTTTGCACAGTTAAAACTGCGAGGGGTTCCTCAGTATTTGATTCGGGTTCTTCATTTTTGGTATACTCGACAAACTATGCAAGTGAGATGGGGAAATTTAACATCTGAGCCATTTGCAGTGACCAACGGGGTTAGACAAGGTGGTGTTCTGTCTCCTATACTGTTTAACTGGTATATGGATACTCTTTCACAAAGACTTCAAAATTGTAAAACTGGCTGTGTGGTGGGAGAGAAACCATCTTCTGTATGCTGATGACTTAGTAGTCATGTCTCCTTATTCTGCCGGTCTGCAGCAGCTCCTCAGAGTTTGCTCTGATTATGGTAAGCAATTTGATATAAAGTTTAACACTAAGAAGTCTGTGGTTATGATTGTGAGGGCAAAAGAGGACAAGAAAGCAGAGTTTCCGTCCTTTTTCTTGGGAGAAAATGAAATGGATGTTGTGAGCAAAGTGAAATATCTCGGTCATGTTGTCAGGAATGACCTGTGCGATGACAAAGATATTCAGAGACAGTATTCTAAATTGTATGCACAAGCAAATATGCTGGCACGCAAATTTAGTATGTGTTCATATGAGGTTAAAGTTGCATTATTTAAAGCTTATTGTACACCACTGTATACTGCCCACTTGTGGTGCAGTTACAGTAAAGGTAAATTTAAAAAACTGCAAGTAGCATATAATGATGCACTGCGAATTCTTTTGAAGGTCCCTCGATGGACGAGTGCCTCTCAGTTGTTTGTGCAGAATGCTGTTCCCACTTTACATGCTGTCATAAGAAATCTCGCATATAAATTTATTTTGAGATTGGAGAACTCTGAGAACAATATTGTCTTGGCTTTAACTATGCCTGAAAGAAGCAGTGTTCGATTTAATTCTAGACTGTGGAAACACTGGAGAAAGTGCTTATATGGATTTTAGATCTCTCTCTCTCTCTCTCTCTGTCCTTTTTTTATTGTTTGTATTCTTTTTGATATGCTATGGACCAATATGAGTCTGAAATAAAGATTGAATTGAAATTCCTTCCGATCGAGAGGGGTGGTTTTGACCGATCTTCATTCGGATAGACGTGCATGTATACACCCATTTGGAAAGAAAGGGTGAAAAAAGCCCACTGCGCATGCGTACAACTTCAGCGTGACGTCTTTCCGCTTTCGCAAACCCAAGTAGAAAACATAGCGGGAAGTAAACAGAAGTGGTCTGCTGGTGCAGTCATCCTGTCATCCTGTTCATCCTCTGTGGTGGAGGAGCAGTAGCAATATGTATTCAGCCTCTAGCTTGGTTATTGCGACCAGTAAAAACCCAAACATAAAGGTAATCACCTGCAGAAGGTCCATATTGGGGAAAACGTGAGTCAGCTCGAGCACACGATGGGGCGGGAGAGACCGAGCAGAAAGGACGGAGTTTGTTTACATTTTTTTCTTCCCCTGGAAAGACAACTTGCTGTGCACATGCTCAACTCATTTAACCTGATTGAGTGCTTGGTGCATGTGTCCATGTAAACAGGGGATTTGGGAATTCCGATCGACCAAGATTTTAATCAGATTGGGGAAATTTGGCGCATGTAAACGTAGCTAGCTACGTTTACATGCGCCTAAACAAAATTTCCCCAATCTGATTAACAATAGGGGCAATTTAGAGTTGCCACATAAACATATTTTTGGTCCATGAAGGAAGCCGGAGTCCCCGGAGAAAACCTAAACATGCACAAGGAGAACATACAAAGTCCATGTAGAAAGGTCCCAGTCCAGTTTTGAACCCAGGCACTTCTTGCTACAAAGCAACAGTGCTACCAACTGCACTCAGACAAAAAGTGAAAAATAAAATCAAGACAGAAAACTATGCCTTCTGTAACAATTTTCCAGCACTTCATTGTCATAGAACTTGTTTGGTCACGTGCATCTACCATAACCTGTTTTCTGACCATCGCCTCTCCATGTCTGACACCTTCATCTATCAGGATTTGGATATCTCTGACCCACTCTCTGTTCTACATACCACTGCTCTGTCTGCTCCGCTCCTGCCTGAATATCGCATGTCATGGATTTTGTCTCTGATCACAGAGGCTTCTGTCCAACATGGATTTTGATTTTTGGATTGTTGTATTGGCTGTGTTTTAAGAAGAGGATTTCATGTGTATGGATTCTGGGTTGTTTCATGGACTTTGATCAAGTGCCTTTGTATCAATATTGTGAAGTCATCCCGAAAACTGTTTTTCATGTCTCTCCACAAGAAACCTGAGACTATCCTTATCTTACTTATTTGCTTCCTGAGTATCTCCTTCACTGTTTTTCCATCTGCAATGTTTCCTGTAAAAGAGAAATTAAAACTTATTAGCTCTGCTCTCACTGACGTCATCAGACCGTGGACCATCTCTGGATCTCTTCCTCCTCTTCCCACCTGGAACTACAGTCCACAGTATTTCTGTATGAATTATCCCTTTCTGTGTAACAGAGATTATTCACGTGTCCCGACATTTGCTGATCCTGATGCTTGGAGCAACTATTCTGTTGTTTTTCTTATTAAAGAGGCCCTTCCATTAAAACGGTTTTTCTGAGGTTTCTGTTGAATATTTTTGCTCCACAAGTGTTCTTACCTTCATAGTGGGTGTGAAAACAGGTCAACTTCCCTTTCAGTTTTTATCTCTCAAACTACGCAGGTGGTGATAAAATCTGAGTTCTCCCGAGTCCAAACGGCCTGTATTTGTTTCATCACAGCTCCTTTGCTCATTAGTATCCATCAACTCCCACAGTTGAAACCACGCCTAGCATGCTGCTGGCAAAAGCTGTAGCATAAGACGTAGCAAACCGAAAGAGACTACGTGTGCTGTTGCCATCCGCAGCGGGGCAGGAAAAAGTATACCCTGCTCTCATAGGCTAGTTTGTTAGCCAATCTGAGTCAAGCAAATTCAAATAATGAATGTTAATGAGTTGCAGCACAAAGCTTGATAAAGCCAGCCGAATCTTCACGCAGATAGATTGAAAGCTCTGTAAATCAGTGTTGCCTAATGTTTTTTAGATACTATAGAATGTTTCATATTACAGGTCAATACTTAAGAAATAACCACGAAGTCATGAAATTTGTGTGAAATGGCCTATTGAAAGGGACTCTAAGCAAGTTTAACAACAAATAAATGTATAGAACTGTACAATCTCTTCCTCATACATGCTCCAACAATGTTCTGGTCACTAGAAAGAGCCCAGGCATTTTCACAGTTGTCTCTATATGCATGTAAAATCATTTAACTAGTTATTAATAGAGCCTGTTCGGGTCGAACACACCGTACTTTCCAGAGGCACTTGAATGCATCATGAAGTCGTGCGCAATCATGCTCAGGCATAGTGTTTGCTATCGCTAGCCAAAAGCTGCAGAGTAGCGTTTGAAGCATGGATTCTACCGAGAATGAGAGCACACTCCAGCCCAGACCCCAACCAAGAGTTTTTTCCAGCGTGACAAAAAGGGAGAAACTTGGATCGACGGAGGTAAAGATCGGTTCGGCATTTGAAAAGTGGAAATGCTGAGAGAATCTCGGTATGAGAAAAGACCTGCAGTCGGCATCATTTTTGCTTTAAAGGTAAGAAATTATTACTAAATACATGGTGTAAAGAGTTGTGTCAAGTTTTGTGAGCGACTGTACTGAGTGAGTCATCTTTTCAGGAAGAAGATCTTTGGTTGGAACGCTGGAACACCTGTTCGTTAAGCTGCATGGGCGGAGGAAGAGAAGCTTCGGAGCGCCTGCTGGATTACACTCAATGCTTTTGTGTTTCCTCGGACTCTCCCGAGCTTTGTGAAACCCGGAGTCATCAGAACCTGTCTCTCTGCCTGCCCATGGCCCTAAGTTTGATCATTGTTGAAAATAAAGTCAGTTTTAACAACTCTGAAATCTCAGTCCAGCCTGAGTTCTGCCTGTGAGTCAAATGTTTATCTGAGTCCATGAAAAGTTGATGCTTTCAGGAGTTTCCACATATTTCCCGTAGTAGAAACATTTTTAAGCTGTCTGACGTGCTCACAGCTGATTTGGTTTAAATATCATACATCACATTTATTATCTCAGTCGAAGTTGAGCCTGCAGATCTGTTAATTGTGGAATACGGGACTAGCTCAGCTGTGAGTGCACGTACTGTCAGGTTCAGTGTTTGTGTGTGCTGTGTTTTCTGTGTCAGGTGAGTCCTCTTCCTTGAGTGAGGAGCTGCGCTGGAGAGTGAGACAGATTAACTACACCTGGCGGCAATCAGCACTGATGAGGAGCGGGGTGCTATTTAAGCCTGAGGCAGACCTTCTGTTAGGTTTTTTAGTTATTCTGTTGAAACCTTTTATTATAGAAAATATAAGAAATACAATCACTCAAGAAGATTGGTTCAATAACCCAGCTGGGGAGAGTGTGTCAGCTTCGCTCTGGCACCACCTCTGACAGCTCTACTCAGTCTTTTTATTCTCTTTAGACACAGCAATAACAAATAACAGATAACAGTAAATCGTCACTCCCAAATCAGTGGAGCCAGTTGTAGCTGTTTCTTAACAGTGACCTTGGATTAGAGAACACGGAGTTCTGGGAAACAGCAGTGGGAAAGAAAGAGCCTGTAACTGAACTAATCAGATAGCGAGGCCTGCATGAGAACCTGCACACATAAGTCACACAGAAAAGATCTTTAAAGCATGAACGTGTATAATTGATGTCCTTTCTCTACCCTATCAATTCCCCCCTGAATTATACACGTGAGTGCAATGTGAATACAAAGAGTGATAAAATTTATAGAAAGTAATATATGTGTGTGATTGCAGTGTGATTAAAAAGAGTGATAAAATTTCTTAAAAATGATATACGTGTGTAAAAAAGTAAGGGAATAATAGTAAAAAAAAATAGGCCCATAGGTTCAAAGGTCTGGGATGTGAGTGTTCCAGAACCGTTCGCTGAAGGTTCCTGAGTGAATCCATGTTGTCCTGTATGTGGGTGTCATTTTCTCCAGGAATGTAGGCGCAACAGGTTGTGCCTATCATTACGCAAACACCACCTCGTTCAGCTGTGAGGGTGTCCAGCACAAACCGGTGTTGCAGAATCATGGCCTTCAGCGTCGATCTTCCTTTCTCTCACTTTTTGTCCATCTGTCCAGAGCTTGTGTTCAGGAGGAACATCACGCCCCCAGATGGGATCGTGTGGTGAGAACACGACGGATCTTCTTTCTCTGAGATAATGGGCTTCGCACACTCGTCTGGCGCTGATGATAAGAGTGTGGTCACTTGACGTCAATCCACAAAAGCACGTTGAGTCCTTGGAAGACATGTTGCGTCTGTAGAGGATGGGTTGTTGAGACGATTTGGGCATCACAGAGCAAACATAACAACCACTCACATTCTTGTCATCTGCTAGCATCTTCTGATACTGATACCAGAGGTTCGGACCGCCATGAGGGTTTGGATGTGATGCAAGCCAGTTGTCAATCTTTTCCTGGTATTCTCGTCTTTTCCGAGGGGTGGAGCTTCCCGTCCCATGTGGAGGAGACAGACACCACCATGTAGTCAGACATACTACAGTCACAACACAACAGAGAATCCACCTGGCATGTGGAGATCCCATTGTTGCTAGGCTGCAGAGCCACCAGAGCCCCTAGAAGCTAGATGAACAGGGTGTTGTTGGTTTCTTCACCTGGGCTGAGATGAGTGACCACTAAAAGGCCACCCCCCTTTGTAGCAGGTCTTCACCACTGCCCAAATTAGGGGTTCAGTACTCTTCAGCTTACAGTGACTGAGATGTATCCAGCTGGGTCTTTCCGCGTCTTTCCTTTTGATGACTTTGATAAAGACCCAGTCTCCTGGTTTCACCTTCTGGTCTTCCTGTAAAACAGAAGGAAAAGAGGGCAGATCATATGTTCCAAAAACTTCTTTCTGCCTCAGCACACTTCTCATGGCAGGCATCAGTCATGACTAAACAGTACTTATGAGGACCACTCTGTGTTAGTTCAATGAAATCCATATGCATGATTTGAAATGGATATTTTATCTGCAGAAACTGGTCTATTTTAGGTCTCATGTTTCCTTGTGGGTTGTGTTTTACACAGATGGTACAAGCTTTACAGAAGTTTTTTAAGTAGGACCTTATTCTATAATTTGTAAAGTGTTGCTGTATTAGCGCCACCCTCCCCCCTGTCGACACATGGCAGGGCCCAGGCGTCACAGCAGCATTCGCTTTAAATAGGGATGTCAGCAGCACTGGTTTTAAGGCAACTTTATACAGTCCATCTGAGTGAAGGACCGCCCCTTTTGCTTCCCACATTTGTTTTTCAGATCTTGGCTTCATGATATTATTCTTTGGTTGAAATCACCCTTAATTTGTTGTTCTCATCCCCTAAAGAGCAAAGAACAAGATTCTTTGTTTATTTACCTGAAATTATTGAAATTTGGAGATCGAGCAGACTTTTAAAATATTTGGGTTTAAAATACTTCCACTCATTTTCAAATTAAGGTTTTCCATTTAGAGTGATTAATTTCCGTTTGAAAGGAACGCATATGTCTTGTTAAACTAGCTGTGATAACAAACTTCACTGTCACTACAAGAGAGTTCCAGTTGATTTTTGTGTTCTCAAGGTTTTCACCTTTTTTTCATTCTAGTTGGAAAGAAATAATCATAATGCTGTTTAAAGTTATAGTCAGAACCCACGTCAATGGATTAATCACAACCAGGTTATGTAGTTAAGGATATATTAATACTAGTTGACATTTAAGAAAACCCCAAAATAAACCCCTTTTAGGTTGCTTGTAGCTCAAATAACAATTTAAAGACAGACATTATTCATGAACGTCTGGTCAAAATAAGAACGAAA
The DNA here is from genome assembly GCA_006937955.1 of Pachypanchax playfairii. Classification (NCBI taxonomy): domain Eukaryota; kingdom Metazoa; phylum Chordata; class Actinopteri; order Cyprinodontiformes; family Aplocheilidae; genus Pachypanchax; species Pachypanchax playfairii. The sequence continues at coordinate 510,338 of SSNP01000136.1, read as the reverse complement.
CAAAACATTATTTGGGTTCTCAGTATGTCAATTATTCTGAGTTAGTTTTATCCAAATTAAGAATTCTAGGTCAGAGGTCACAGTGTGAAATCCAAAGGACTGTCTGTGACTCTGTTCACAGCTTCAGAAGTGAGCAGCACCTTATTTTGAATTGTAATCTTACATTTATTTAAGTTTGATAATTTACTAAAACACAATTGCTTTTTAGAGTTTTCCCCCTCATTTTGATTTACCATTTACCAGGTAATGTGTATTTTTGTGTAACATTATTTTACCCAAAATATATATATTATTTTTTGTAAAGATATTTTGGTGGTAATTACATGATTTCTGTAATCCTAGGTTTCTAAAATCAATGCTTAATTTGTCTCAAATATTAAACTTTTTTAAAAAGATTCTTTAGAGTTATGATTTACACTCGTTCTCTTGTGAATGACTTGGAACGTATAATTTCATAGAAGAATTATTGTATTTTTTAGTTCTGAATCACTCACTCCCACATAACTCCTGCAGTGTTTTTGTTTCATGTACTGACTCCAAGGTCATAAAGCAGACACTTATCAGCTACAGCTGAGCAAAACTTCCCCATGACAGCAGGACACAGACACAGAATTAAGCTTATTTTTTAGAAATTTCTGTTAAGACATACTAAGTCAAAAGTGTATTCAGTTTAAAACACCTACAAGTCTACACAAAGATTTTAATATTTCCAATCAGATCCTGTAAATGAGCATTATTGAAAGTCAATTTAGTGAGTATTGTGTCTTGTACTGACAGGACAAGATAAACAAGCACAAAAAATTGTATCGTAAATTTAGAGTACTTTCTGGAACCATAATGGTAAAGGTCGTTCACTAAATACCTAAACAGTTCCACCTCTTGAGCCATTGAAGGTCTATGGGTGAAATATTAGTAGTTATTATTATTTCCAAATCAGCCAAATCTTTGTCATTATATAATGTCTGTCAGACAGATGAAAGAAAAATCTTTTGTCATATATTGAAGCATCTAAAGGTTTAGTGAGTGTTTTATAGTTTGTTATTAAATTAGAATAAAATCTTGTCATCTCTTAAAAGATGTCATCTCTTGTTCAGTTTTATTTTTAGTTATCTTGCTACTAATAACACACATATAGGCTAAACTTTCCATCAGTTTAATGTAGTTCTTCACATCAACTCCCCTTGATGGATTTTATTTTAAGACGAGCTTGTTATCATCATTATTATTATTATTATATATTCAGACCTTTTGTATATATATATTATTATTTATTATTTTATTATTTTCCTCCTCAGAATCAGGCAAACTAGTCTGTATGAATTTCACTGATCAACTAATTATTTGGGATAGACATCTGATCTCCCACACATTCATTACATAAATGTATAAAAGATGAGAATGTCCACACAGCATTCTTCAGTCTGTTTAACAGCTCTAGCAGCCTGTCTCTGTTGATACAGACATGAGTACACACACACACATATTCACAGATAGACAGCGCACACACATTTACAGATAGACAGGGCAGACACACACATACATGGTACCAGGCTTTCCCTTACACACAGAAGTTCAAAATCACTTACACTGAACCAAATAGAGTGAATAGAGTACTGCGCAGTTAATTAATTTACTCTTTTGAGATGTGCCGATCTCAACACCAAATAGAAATTAGAATCACAACAAGGTCTACGAACGTTATAATGCAAACAACAATTCTATCATCGGACGTCCTCAAAAGCTGTTTCAACACATTTTTTCCTCTTACAACATACAATCACTCAAGAAGATTGGTTCAATAACCCAGCTGGGGAGAGTGTGTCAGCTTCGCTCTGGCACCACCTCTGACAGCTCTACTCAGTCTTTTTATTCTCTTTAGACACAGCAATAACAAATAACAGATAACAGTAAATCGTCACTCCCAAATCAGTGGAGCCAGTTGTAGCTGTTTCTTAACAGTGACCTTGGATTAGAGAACACGGAGTTCTGGGAAACAGCAGTGGGAAAGAAAGAGCATGTAACTGAAATAATCAGATAGCGAGGCCTGCATGAGAACCTGCACACATAAGTCACACAGAAAAGATCTTTAAAGCATGAACGTGTATAATTGATGTCCTTTCTCTACCCTATCACCTTCATTTAGCGCCTGGTTGTTAACCTTAATGGTAGCTCCCGTGTGCCGTCCTTGTGATTTACTCCTTGTGATTTTGAGAACATTTAGAGATACCTTTTGAGAAACGTTGTTGTGATTATCCTGTGTGCACCTAACCCTGTTCTTCCCAGGATTGGTCGCCCTGCTCCTCGTGTTCCCGAGTGTTCTCCCGTGTCCAGCGGCTGATCGTGTCAAGCCCTGTCTGTCTCCCTCCGGCGTCCTCACCCGACCTGGACTCTCCACTTCCATGCAGAGCACCGCACTGGACCTGCCCTCCCTTCGAGAAACACCATCGTTCCCATCCGGTGAGTCAAATTCATCCTCTCCCTGCAATACCTCCAGCTCATTCCAAGTGGCACCTGAACTAACTCTCCTCTCCCTTGCAGTTCTGAGACTCTCCCTGGCGCACCAGATCACCAAGCACATTCCACTATTGTGAATATTATTGTAAATACACCTTTCACTTTTGCACCCGAGCTGCTGTCTGTGTCTGAGTCCTGCAATGTGGGTCAACAAAATCACTGAGTCCGTGACACGTACAGCATGCGCGCCTCATGCATGAGCTTACCGTTAAGGCTGCAGTTACACGTTGGGCCTCACGTGGCAATTGCGAGCCCAAAAATTGGAAAACTGCTTAGAGCAGCTTTCAACCCTTTAAAACACCACTTGAGTTTCGCTTACTCATGTGCATTCGAGTCCAGTATAAAACCAAAACATTACAAAAACAACTGACAGAAAATCTGTCTGAAAGAGCAAATTTGTAATATTCTGATTTTAAAGGGATTGTTTAAACATTTGCTAACTGATTACCAGACAAAGAGCAGTTTACACATAACCTAAACAGAGCATCATGATGAATACAATGCTGCTACAGCAAAATGTAACAGATTTAACTCATAATTTAAGTTACACCTTGACTTTCTTGACATAACCTAAAATCTGCCTCTGGTTTTCCCTTACAACAAATAAAAATTGAAATCAGTGCTATGTGTGTGTGTGTGTGTGTGGCCCTGTGATAGACCAGCGACCTGTCCAGAGTGTAACCTGCCTCATACCTAAAACCTGCTAGAGACTGGTATCAGCTCACACTGGCTGTGTACATGGATCAAGCATTTGCAGAATATTGATGGAAAGAGCACAATAAAAACTGTAAGGTTTACTTATTTTAAATTATTATTGTTATTATTGATGTAATTAAATGAGTTATAATATCTATTAGCTTTATAAATAGTTATTCTAAATGAGCCTGAATGGTATTTTATATTTTACTTGCTTTATAGCCCTGGAGTTCCCTTGTTTTTAACTGTTTTCTGCTTGAGGGTGTTAGTTATAGCCTTTTGTTTGAACATTTGACTTGCTGTAACAACAGAGACTCAAGCTGAACTCAAGCCAGCTCAGTTTACAACCCCAACCAAGCACCTGTCCTTGTTCCTTCACAGGCCTAAATAAAACCAGATTAACCTTTGACTTTTTCCTGCCTAAACCACAATTCTGCAATGCATCTGTAGACTACATGGGTCCAGAATCATAAACATCTAAACAACTAGTAACCTTAATATATTTATGACGGATTCAGTGAATCACCATCTTGCTTTTTGTGCCATAATCAAAACTTGAAAAAGAAAACAGACATCAAATGTTACGATTCGGTGACAAACACAAGTGAGGATTTCAGACTAACTGAAAAGTTAGACACTTCTTTAAATCCTTATAGATGGAATCTTTGGACAATCAATCTCTCTTTTGATTTTAGTCATGAAACAAATAAACCCAACTCAGTTTTTGTTTTTCAACTTCTGACATCTTTATCAGAACTTTAACAGCAGTTCAACAGGAACGTGTTACACTGACCTTTCACCTCTCTGACTGCCACATCCACTAGCAGGTGTTACAGAATAGTTTCACAATATCGTAACATTTGAAGCCTGATATGAAGTGCTTTTATATCTCCTCTGCTGTTTAAATATTCTTGTGGATCACTTGTAAATGTCACAGTTGGTGACAGTAAAACTGACACGACTCTATTTTAGTGAGCCATTCCATTTAGTGGCGATGCTATAAATTGCAGAGATCGTTTTCCATCATCTTACTAAAAGCTCAAGGAGCTTCCCTGCATCCCCCACACACGTTTAAGCTTCAGCATCTTCAGGAGCTTTAAAGCAGGTAAAGGTTTCTGATTCTTCTCCATGTTTGAGGTAATTGATGCTGAATTTAGTGAATTACAGACTTTCTTTTATTCATTTATTGAGTACCATTTATTGCTATCTCTACATAACAACAGACTATTATGCTGCTTTCAGAGTTTTATTGTGTTTATTATGTTACAGTTTAATATCAACAGCTGGCAGTCCCACATGCTTGTGGATTATCTGCTCGTTCACCTTTTTTGTCACCTCTGTAGAACCTCTCATCAGTTGTTTTAACACATGCACGGCTTCAGCTCTTCATAACACTTTGAAATTTTGAAAGGTTTATTACAGACAAAAGCGATTTTAAAAATATATATACACTAACTAACTGGAATTTTAAAAAAATTCAAAGGAATTTTTCAGCGAAAAAGGATTATTTCTTTTCTGTCATGTAACGTATATGATAACATATGAAAGACTAATATAATATATAGACTTACATAAAATATGAGGTACATAAAATAAAGATCATCATTTTTCTTTGCTTTTCTTATCCCAGTGTCGACTCTAAGAGAATCATGGCTGATGGGTGAGTTCTGACTTTCATTTAATTTCATTTTATTTCATTTTATTAGTCAAATTGTACTTTAAATTTTACCTTTATGATTATTATTTAAAATGTCTATTTTTTATCTTCTTTTTAATGTACAAACAGACCTGTGAGTATCTGTCACACTACATCTTTTCTAATTATTTCTTTGTCTATAAAATCCATACGCAAATATTCTGAAATTACTATTTAGAAAATAATTAATATTCCTTGTGTGGCAATTACAGAAAAAATCAAAGATTTCCTCATCTCGGCGGCTGGGGCTGAAGGTGTGATTTTACTGATATTTTTCTTTATAAAACTGAAATGTTTTACTTTTTTTTCTTTCTAAGTAGGTCTAATTAAATAAGTTATGCTCATCAAGTCAACTAACTTGGATTTTTTTCCTACACTTAGATCAAATTGCTGGCAGCTGCCACTCAGATGGTTGAGGAGGAAAAAAAACAGAAGATGAAAGAGCGAGAAGCTACATTAGCAGAAAGACTTCCTCCTCTCAATCTGTCCGGCCTGTCTCTGCAAGAGCTGCAGGTACTCTCCTTTAATCAGTCAATCATTTGATTTCATTGAATTCAACATTACAACACCATGAGCGTAAATCTCCTGTTTTTTTTAGGACCTATGCAAAGACTTGCACCGCAGGATTGATGTTGTGGATGAGGAGCGTTACGATACTGGACTAAAGGTTTCTAAAAATGACCTAGAGGTGAGCAGATCAGGAATAAATTGAAAGAAACAAGATATGAGGAAATGGTCATTTCAGTACTGTCTCTCTAAATACCAAAATAAAAAGAAAAGGAAGAGAAAAATAATAAATTCTACTATCATGTTGGTGGTCAATTCAGATACTCTGTAATAAAATCTGAAATAATTCTATTCTATAATCCAGATAAAAATGATGTCTGAATACATGGAGTAACTCTTACACTAGTCACTAAAAGTTAGGGACATTCTGGGTAAAATTCATGGAAAATGTAAAAAAAATCATGCTACAGGGATCATGAAAGGTGGATGTAGAAGCATCAAATGATAAGTTATTTATCTCAAACAATTTAATGAGACAAGAGCCAACACCAGCAACGGATTGGACAAAAAAATGTCTCAGTACCATGTCAGGCATGTTTAAGCAGGATGTCAAAATTTCATGTTCAAGAAGACTTTTTCAAAACAAATGGTCTTGATTCATGGATCAGACCCTTAAAGAGGCCCTTCCATTAAAAATGTTTTTTATGAGGTTTCTGTTGAATATTTTAGCTTCACAGGTGTTCTTACCTTCATAGTGGGTGTGAAAACAGGTCAACAACTTCTCTTTCAGTTTTAATCTCTCAAACTATGCAGGTGGGGATAACACCCGAGATCTCCCGAGTCCGAACAGCCTGTATCTGTTTCGTCACATCTCCTTTGTTCATTAGTATTCGGCAGCTCCCGCAGTTGAAACCACGCCTAGCATGTTGCTGACTAAAAGCTGTAGCATAAGACGTAGCAAACAGGAAGACACAATGCCTGACGTTGCCACGCGCAGCTGGGCAGGAAACAGTATACCTTGCTCTCATAGGCTAGTTTATTAGCTAATCTGAGTCCAGCAAATTCGAATAATGAATATGAACGAGCTGCTGTCGAAGCTTGACGAAGCGGCCTGACGGAAGGAGCCGGAACCACCCAAATTTTAATGCAGACAGATTGAAAGGTCTGTTAATAAGTGTTTCCTGACGTTTTTTAAATATAAAATGTTTCATATTACTGGTTAATAGTTAAGAAATAACCACAAAGTCCTGAAATTTCTATGAAATGGCCTTCAATGGCTGTTGAAGCACATCATGTCATGCATTAAATACAAAAACACTGAAGAGCAAGACATGTGTGTTTAAATTTTCAGAGCAGGTTCTAAGATTCCTTCCAAAAGCCTTTTTTGTGAACAAAATACCCAATTAATTTTCTTGTATTTGTTGCACTGGGGTCGCTCCATCTAAATACAGCTCCCTTGAGTGGCCAAAAATGCTGCTTTGAAAGATGTAAGTCTGAAATTATAAAGTTGTGGGTGTTTAACTAAACCATGGGTTGAAACTCATCTCTTCTAAATACAGGGGCAAAATGTTAGGAGGAAGATTAATGCATTGGCTCAAAACCTTACTCTCAGAGATGTTTATGTCATATTAAGGATTTGACCAGTGATAAACTAGATTATTATTGATTGTAAAAACAGGAATGCTGCTTAAAAGACAATGACTGGATTTGTGAAAACTGGATTTCTACAACTGTTGTTGTTACATTCTAACCTGCAACATGGTTTCATTTCCATTTATTAGTCAATTTCTGTTTTTTTAACATTTTAAGACATCAGAATAAGACATTGTTGTATTATGCAGTGAGTTCTTCACAGAAACACAGAAACAAAGACGCTACCTGAGATACTTTAACAAAGTAAAAGTTGTTTTTATTTTTGTGTACATTTAAGTAACAAATTACCAAACTACATCCATTCAACCATTTTTATACCACTTGATTCTCTGCACGATCTTAGTGGAGGCTGGTGCTTCTCTCCAACATGAATGAAAATCTGATGAACGTATAACTTCATACTTTAAGTAAACTACTTATTGTATGAACTGTTTTATCTAAGGGTCAAGATGACTTTGTATCTCTTCACAAATTAAATTTATTGTGAGTGATGGGCTCCTTGTGACCCGGAACAGGAAAGAAGCAGGTTCAGAAAATGGATGGATGGATGCAGACCCCTGGCCTTAGTTTTAAATTTGGAGGTAGTTTTTCTTCCCCTGTGTACATTTTAAAGAGTGCTGAGGGTGGAACGTTAACTCCTCGTGTGGTCCTTTGGCCAGATTGAAAACTTGAAATTGAAGATCACTGAGATTCAGAGTAAATTCAAGAAGCCTCACCTGAAGAGAGTGAAGATCTCAGCTGAAGCAATGCTGAGCGTCCTGCTGGGCACCCGACACAAGGACTCTTTTGACTTTAAGGCAAACCTAAAAACAGTCAAGAAGGAAGAAGAAAAGGTGAGCTCAACTTCTGATGGGACTCCATGTGTCATCTGCTTTTGGATTGTTTGGATTTGTGTGTTTGTTCATGACAAGGTGTCTCTTTATAACAGAAAGAGGAAGTTACAGACTGGCGTAAAAATGTGGAGGCCATGTCGGGCATGGAGGGCAGGAAGAAGCTGTTTGATACCTCTGGCAACTAGGAAAAAAAGAGAGAGAGATTTTCATTTTCTTTAATAAATGTTTGACATTATTTAATTTCATATTGTTATTGCATTTTTTGTAAAAACTCATGCACAAAGACTGTTTTCTAAAAGAGTCTTGGATTGTTAGCTTTTGTTTTTCTGTCAAATAAATAACATTATACAGTATAATGTACACATTAATATATGCTAACACAAACTGAGCATAAAAAACATTTTCTGTACATTATTCAGATAAATTGATTTACATTATCCAGGAGATGGCAGTAAGAATCTTTAAAATAACAGTTCATTGGACTTTTTAAATGTCAAATTATAAAAACTCCTACAATATAATTTTCTTTTTAAATTTAACAAATCAGATGTTTTCTGTTGTGACATCCAGCCAAGTTATTTATAAGACAGTTGAAATGTTGTCACAATAAAGTGTTTTTTTCCTAAAAGCTAAAAAGAAAGATTTATGTCTTTCCATGTTTTCAAAGAAGTTCTTCATAGTATTTAGTTGGTTAATTGGCATTCAATTTTAGTTTAATATAGTAACTGACTAGTTCCTCCACCTTTTAGGAAGTGGAGCAATTATAAATCCAAAACTGTCTTGTTCTTTAGTTGAGCGTGACATAAATATGTGGAGTTACTTTTGACAAAAAATAATTGAAAGGTTAAAAATTAAATCGTGTGTGTTCTATGTCCAACATTGTCTATTATCTTTATATATGTCTGTCTGTCTGTACAAGTGAAAAGTGAGCTGGAACCAAATTCCTTGTGTGTGTGACATACTTGGCAAAATAAATCTGATTCTGAATTAATACTAATAGTGATACTACAAGTGTGCAGTCTTATTCTTTTTTTCCACTCATCAGGCAGATATATGTACACACTTTATCTTCTATTTGCATTTTAATTAAGTCACACCGTGTAAAATCCCCACCACCACCGCATACACACACACACACGCACGCACATGCTAGACCACAAACTCCTAATATAGTAATAACGAAGAGTCTAGTTTTTAAGTTCCGCCTACATATGATATACATCGTTCCTATTGGATGAACGGTACGTCATTCAGCGTTCGGAAGATGTTGCTGTGAGCTGCAGGGAGCTGTCAACATTGACGAACCACCTTTATACGAATTTTTTTAAAGCCACATTGGGTAAGAAAATGTTTATTCATATGTTTGAATATCTTTAAAAATGTGGGATGTTTAAATGGCGGTAGTTCTTACTTTTTGACTCCGGTCTTTCCCTCAGAGGCTGTGATAACACGAACAGTCACAGCCATCCTCTTGCGTTAGCATCCAGTCAATCCAGTTTTGGTTGCTGGTTTTTGTGTTTATATTCTGTTCAGAAGGATGAACGCAGAAGTAGACGATGATACGTGATGTTAACTCTAGTCCACTTTTTAAATAAAATATCCTCTGACCTTTTGCTGGCGTAGTCGCCTCCTTAGTTCTTGAGTTGAAGACTTGTGTTAAAATGTGTCCTGTTTGTCTTCATTTATTCTTGATTATGTTTAGTTTTCTGCTGCTACTACTTCGGATGTCCAAGTACAGACTCTTTCTTCTGCGGCATGGAGAGGGGGCCTGGAACAAAGAAAACCGTTTCTGCAGCTGGGTTGACCAGAAGCTGAGTGAAGCTGGGGTAAAGGAGGCCCAGGACTGTGGCCAGCTCCTGAAGGAGCAGGGTTACAAGTTCGACATGGTCTTCACCTCCATACTCAGCCGCTCTATCCAAACAGCGTGGCTGGTGCTGGAGGCTTTGGGCCAAGAGTGGGTCCCTGTTGTAAAATCTTGGAGGCTGAATGAACGCCACTATGGGGCCCTGATTGGACTAAACCGAGCAGAGATGGCTCTACAACATGGAGAAGAAAAGGTGAAGTTGTGGAGAAGGAGCTACGACATAACCCCACCCCCAATTGATGAATCCCACCCTTACTTTTTGGAAATCTACAATGACCGCAGGTATACCACTTGTGATGTGCCGAAAGAGAACCTTCCCCGAGCTGAGAGCCTGAAGGAGGTTCTGGACAGGCTGCTGCCATACTGGAAGAGCACTGTGGTCCCAGAGATACAAAAAGGCAAGACTGTGCTCATATCTGCTCATGGAAACAGCTGCAGGGCCCTGCTGAAGCACTTGGAAGGTATGCAACTGATCTGAGCTTAGCTGTTGCAACAATCAGAGTGCTCTCATTGTGTGTGTGTGTGTGGGGGGGGGGGGCTTGTTTTTCTGACCTCCTGAGGACCAGTTTCCTGACTTTTACTATCTTTCTGGGGTCCGAGGGTTCTTGTGGGGACCGAAGCCTGGTCCCCATGAGGGGGACTCCCCTTTTTAGGGTTAGGGGTTAGGTTTATAGGTATGGTGTGAATAGAGTTTTAGTTAGTCTTAGGGTTAGTTATAGATCAGTAATGGTTAAAGCTGGAGTGTGTAACTTCTGTAACTTCTGTCGCCCCCTAGCGGAATTTTTGCGTCATTACAACAATAAAGCTGGCGCTTCCATATGACGTAAGCCCAGCTGCCACCGCTTTATCTCTGCCGTTGTTATTCCAACCGGTATCTGTATTAATCAAACTTCAAATTCAGTCTGTTTACTTTACCTGGCTCTATATTTGTTTCAATAAATATCATTTCATTGTTGAAAAAATCAAGAGAAACCAGTAAAATATAAAAATACTGGTAAAAAAACCTTCAGAGTTCAGGTTGGATTGTTTACAGGTTTGATTGTTCACTTTAATCTACATTTAACAGTTTGGTGTTGAAATTTATTAGTCAGCTGTTGGGGCCACAATGATCTATTTGTCTTATTCAGTGAATTTTTTCAGTTTTGACACGATGCAGAATCCTGCAATCAGCTACACTGATCTGACTGACTGAAAAACCGTTACACTGGCAAACTGACAGACACAAACTGACAGACAAACTGACACAGATAGAGACAGAATCAGCTGATCAGCTGGAATTTCGGCGCTCTGGGTTTCATCTGGTGCGCATTTTATATTTTGACAGTGTGTGCGGACCTGCGGATCACTGTGTGCACCCGTGAACATCAGCCAGATCTCTTCTCTCCACCGAGGAAAAGCGACGCCGATACAAATTCGCGTTTGCCTTCTCCTTCGGTCACTTTCCTTCTTAGCCAATAGTCCCTCTGCCGAACGTCCAGGAATTATTTTTTTTTTTCGTGGTAGGATCCACTTCCCGATAAGTGTCTCTCGGCTGTTTATTTGGATTCTCCGCCATGTCGACCTTCACGTTCTGCCGGCTGCTACGAGACGCTGCGTTCTATTTCTTATTATTTTTCTTGTTGTGACATAAAAGACGTAATTTCATGTGCGACAGCTCGGGAATGTCGCACCCGACACGCAAAGTAAAAATGATATATATTGAAAAATACCGTGAGATGTTTGAGGAGCCGATCGGCTTAATCTGCATTGTGTCATCTCCTCTGATAGTGGCTTGGCTGAAACGGACATCCACGGACATGTAAAAGTTACGCACTCCAGCTTTAAGGTTAGGAAAAGGGTTTGGGTTAGGTATAAATCTAGTTACTAAAATCAATGGAAGTCAATGGACGGTCCCCATAAGGATAGCAAAACAAACTTGTGTGTGTGTGTGTGAGAGAGAGAGAGAGAATAATCGATTTATTGAAATCAGCAGCTTCTCCTCTACTGTATCTAGTAATCTAGTAGTAGTCCTCAAACAAGGAAGGACATGTGCAGTGTTACAGTTCCAGAAATGGAAGGCTGAACTTGTGCATAAAGGCCACTGAGTTTGTGTTACATTTGGCATTGTCCGTGAACTCTTGTCTGTCTTGGGGTTTTAACCTCTAACCCTGTCACAGCACAGAAAACAAACAGATTTGCAAACTGTCATTTAACTGACTAAAACACAGGAAGGGAAATGTTTCCACTGTATTTGAACAGTAGTCTCCTTGGTTAAAAGTAGACCTGCAGATTGTATTTACATCTCCTGTCCAAGTGTGTCACTATTTATTTACAAAGCTTAATACAGTGTAATCAGGATGTATTTGTATTATTTTTTATAAATCTTCAAAAATTAGGAAAATAGCTACAGAATGAGCCAAAAGCTCATTCTGTAGCTAGTTATTATGTTATTTTACTACTTCATATTAATCAATATTACATTTGTACCACAGACACTTTTCCACAAACTGAAATGTGCATATTTCCAACAATAAAGTCTCAAATATGTATATTTATGGAATTTTGCTGCACAAATTCCAAGGAAGGTGCATTTACAAGAAGTGACGAAAGGCAAGAACTGGTGGTGTAAATAAAGCAATTTACTATGGCAGAAACCAGTGCAGAAAGTGGAGAAAAAGATTAAGCATCTGTTGTTTCTAAGGGTTTCTTTTTGAATGAGAAATCAATTTCTCAGGAGAAGAGACAATGTGAAGAGAACAGGTTTTGATGCACACAGTCGTATATGTTTGAGTCGAAATCGGTTCCACATACTTCAAGTTTTGAGGCTCAAACATAATCAGTCTCAGTGCCATCAATGGATGCAAACAAACTTTACAGATAAACAACCAGATCAAAGCAGAAGAAGGAGAAAAAGAGAAAGAAAATAGACCAAAATCCACTGAGAAATCTCATGGAGTTACTGAAGTCAGACGTGAGCATGCACGACTCCAATGGTATCATGAGTATTTCTCTCTGATTATCTGTGTTTGTAATTATGTTGACTAATTTGAATGAATTGTAGGCACATGCAGGTGTGTGTGTCTGTGTGGGCATGTATTTCTGACCTCCTGAGGACCAGTTTCCTGACTTTTACTATCTTTCTGGGGTCCGAGGGTTCTTGTGGGGACCGAAGCCTGGTCCCCATGAGGGGGACTCCCCTTTTTAGGGTTAGGGGTTAGGTTTATGGGTATGGTGTGAATAGAGTTTTAGTTAGTCTTAGGGTTAGTTATAGATCAGTAATGGTTAAGGTTAGTAAAAGGGTTTGGGTTAGGTATAAATCTAGTTACTAAAATCAATGGAAGTCAATGGACGGTCCCCATAAGGATAACAAAACAAACTTGTGTGTGTGTGTGTGGGTGTGGTGACAGCTGTAAAAACTAACGTTCATGCTGCATCCTCATTACAGCAGCTCGTTTCAGAGTGCACAGAAACATCCTGTTGATCTGAGACAGATTGTTCTTTTCAAACTTCTGTCTCTTTTCATTTATATTACAATATTTTTCAGCTCAGTACTCTGCATGTTCAGAGCATTACATTCAGAAAGAGGATTTCCACACTGTTCTTAATGCATATTTTCTGCCTTTTTTTGCACAGCATTTGATTACAGGTTGTGTTGTTCATAGAATTAATATCTGATGTTTAACTTGTGGCTCTGCTACATGAAAATGGGTTTGACTGGAGTTTCACAGATAAATTCTTTTCATGAATCAAAGTCCAACCCACAGAATCAGAACATTATGTTTGGTTTGGGATGTCTTTTATTTCTGTTTGAGTGATTTCATCATTCTCCGGGTCTGATTTAATGAAGCAGTGTTTCACTGCTATACAGTGTTTCACTGTTTTATCAACGAAAACACAAGCTCACTAATGCTTTTCAGTGTCCATGTAAGATACAGTGGGCTCCAAAAGTTTGGGCATGCTTGTTATTCTTCATGATTTTCCTTTATTGGTTGTTAGGATAAAAATGTTCAGTTAAATATATCATATTGGAGACACACACAGTGATATTTGAGAAGTGAAATGAAGTTTATAGGATTTACAGAAAGTTTGCAATAATTTTTTAAACAAAATTAGGCCATGCAAAAAATTGGTCACCGTTGTTATTTTATTGATTCCAAAACCTTTAGAACTAATTATTGGAACTTAAAACTGGTTTGCTAAGCCCGGTGGCCCTTGTCCTCCATACACAGGTGAATCCAGTTATGAGAAAGATTATTTAGGGGGGCAATTGTAAGTTCCCCTCCTCAGGTTTAAACTGACCGGAAAATAAGGATTGTTCACCATCATGGTTCAGGGTAAGGAAACAGAAAGCTGTCTCTGAGATTTTAGCTTTCTGTTTCCACAGTTAGGAACATATGAGGAAATGGAAGACCACAGGCACAGTTCAAGTTAAGGCTCAAATGTCAGGCCAAAGATAAACAGAAGCAAAGAATGGTGAGAACAGTCAGAGTCAATCCACAGACCTACAAACAGCATCTTGCTGCAGTTCGAGTCACTATTCATTGTTCAACTATTCACTGCACTTTACACAAGGAAATACTGTATGCGAGAGTGATGAGGAGGAAGCCTTTCCTCCACCCCCAAGTAGAGCTGGGCGATAAGATTTTTTCATATCACGACAGGTTTTTTTCATTTCAGGCGATAACGATATATATCAAATCAAATCAAAAATACTTTATTAATCCCCAAGGGAAATTAAATGTTGTTGTAGCTCAGTTCTTTTTCAGGGAACCATTGTAGAAGGTTATAGCTGTGGGCAAAAAAGATCTCCTGTAGCGGTCTGTGCTGCAGCGGATCTGAAGAAGCCTTTGACTGAAGACACTCTGCTGTTGAGTTACTGTGTTATGAAGAGGATGATGAGGGTTCTCCATGATGATTTTCATTTTCCGAACCATCTTCCTTTGGACAATCAACTCAAGAGACTTCAGATCAGTCCCCAGAACAGAACCAGCTCTCTTTATCAATCTGTTCAACCTCTTCATGTCACTTGCTTTGATGCTGCTCCCCCAACAGGTGACTGCAGATGTGATCACACTCTCCACAACAGACTTATAAAAGATCTTCAACATCTGGCTGCAAACATTTAAGGATCTAAGCTTCCTGAGGAAGTACAGTCTGCTCTGTCCCTTCCTAAAAATAGCATCACAGTTGTGTCTCCAGTTCAGTCTGTTGTCCAGGTGAACACCCAGGTATTTATACTCCTCCACCACCTCCACTTCTTCTCCCATGATAGAAATGGGTTTTGGTATGTTGATGCTCTTCCTAAAATCCACAGTCATCTCCTTTGTCTTGTTCGCATTCAAGATGTGATGATTGTTTGAACACCAGGACACAAAGGGGTCCACCAGTTCTCTGTACTCAGTCTCTTGTCCATCTCTGATCCAACCAACAACTGCAGAGTCATCTGAATATTTTTGTAGATGGCAGGACTCTGACCTGTACTGAAAGTCTGAACAGAGTGAAAAGAAATGGTGAGAGTACAGTCCCCTGTGGTGCTCCTATGCTGCTGATCACCTGGTCAGACGTACAACTCTTCAGTTTCACATACTGTGGTCTGTTTGTGAGGTAGTCCTTAATCCAGGTGATTGTGGAGGCCTCCACCTGTGTCTTCTGGAGTTTTTGACACAATTAAATTGTGTTAAAGGCACTGGAGAAATCAAAAAACATAATCCTCACAGTGCTGCCTATTTTGTCAAGATGACAGTGGGTTTGCTGAAGCAGGTGTATGATGGTGTCTTCCACCCCAACTCTACGGCAATAAGCAAACTGCAGTGGGTCTTGAAATGTGCTTGTTTGCCTATTTAGGTGGACCAACATGAGTCTTTCCAAGACTTTCATGATGTGGGATGTTAGGGCAACAGGCCTGTAGTCTTTAGGGGCCAGTGGGTGGGATGTTTTGGAACAAGGCAGGATGTTTTCCATAAAACTGGTACCTTCTCCTGGGTGAGGCTGAGGTTGAAGATACGCTGCAGAATTCCACATAGCTGATCTGCACAAGCCTTTAGGACTCTGGGGCTTACACCATCTGGACCAGCTGCCTTGTTCCTGTTCAGTCTCTCCAGCTGCTTCTTCACCTGACTGCTAGATACAGACAGGAGGGAGGTGGTGGCAATGGGGACACCAGCTTCCTCTGATGTTGGATATGATGGAAAAGCACCAGAAACAGCATTCATGACTGAGGTTGAAGGTGAGACAGTTGACATGTGACAGGGAAGTTGTGGATAAAGGGATGGTGGGAGGTCTATTTGGCTTGCAGCAGGAGAGGAAGATGTTGGGCTTGTTTCTAAACTGAACCTGTTGAAGAACATGTTCAGTTCATAAGCTCTATCCAGACTTCCATCCAAGTGATCCTCTTTCAGCTTAAAACCTGTGATCTTCTTCAGCCCTGACCACACATCTCGTATATTGTTTTGCTGGAGCTTGTTCTCCAGTTTTTTCCTGTACACCTCCTTGTTGCTTCTAATCTTGAGTTTAAGTTCTTTTTGTACACTTTTCAATGCATCCCTGTCTCCCTCCCTGAAAGCTCTTTTCTTCTTGTTCAGCAATTCTTTCAGGTCACTGGTGAGCCAGGGTTTGTTATTGGGGAAGCACTTCACTGTTCTGGTGGGGATGATGTTGTCCACACAGAAGTTTAAATAGTCAGTCACACACTCAGTCATAGCATTGATGTCCTTTCCATGTGGCTCACAGAGTGCATCCCAGTCGGTAGCCTCAAAACATCCTTGAAGAATTTCTTCAGCTTCCTGTGACCACCTCCTCACAGTAGTTATGATCACAGGTTGCCTCTGGACAATGGGTTTGTATACTGAGCAGAGAAAAACAAGATTATGGTCTGCCTTGCCAAGAGCAGGCCGTGCAAAGGACCTGTATGCATCCCTGATATTTGCATAGAACAAGTCCAGTGTTTTGTTTTCTATGGTGGAGCAGCTGACAAACTGTTGAAATGCTGGCAGTGTAGAGGAGAGAGAGGCATGATTAAAGTCTCCAGAAATTGCCACAAATGCATTTGGGTGCTGTGTTTGTAGCTTAGCAACAGTTGATCCAATGGTGTCACATGCAGACTTGGCATTAGCTGATGGTGGAATGTAAACTGCTATTATAATAACACTGGTGAACTCCCTTGGTAGGTAATATGGACAAAAACCAACAGCCACAAGTTCAATATCTGGACTGCAGAGACGGTATTTCACAACAGAATGTCCAGGATGACACCATTTTTTTATTAAATAATATAGCGATCCCACCTCCTTTTCTTTTGCCACTCCTCTTCAAATCTCTGTCTGCTCGTATTGTTTGAAAGCCAGGTAAAGACACACTGGAGTCTGGGATATGTTCCTTTAGCCATGTCTCTGTAAAACACATGATTTTGCATTCCCGATACTCTGGCTGGGTCTTCAACAGAGTTTCAAGTTCATCCATTTTGTTAGCAAGAGATCTCACATTTGTCAATGTGACTGATGGAAGTGAAGGTTTAAACTTCCTCTTTCTCTCTCTTCGCTTTGCTCCTGCCCTGCATCCACGTCTTCTTCTTTTTAGCTCATCGGGGATCAGGGGTTTCAATTCGAAGATTATTTGAGCCTTAGAAATGTCCATTAACTGCTCTCTCCTGTAAACAAGCCTCTCGTTGCCATGGTGACGCATCATAACAAGTGGTAAAAAGGCAAAAATCATGCTAAAAAAACTCTCAATCAGCACAGCACCCAAATCGGAACAAAAAAAAGTACATCAGAAACAATATTTCAAAAGAAAAAACCCTCAAAAAATAGTCAAAAAGAACAAAAAAAAAAAGAAATCACGATATGGGCCAAATAACTATATTTGTAAGATTTAAATGTGCAGTTGCTTACAAGTAAAATGGGAAATAATCAGCAGCTTGTTTTGATTTAGACATTTATTTCCCATAATAAGTTCAATGGGGCAGATGTACTTAAGGAACACGAGACTTCAGTTTCAGATTAATAAATCAAATATTGCAAACTACACAAAAGGTAGCCGCTATGTCTCTTAGCTTTTTTGTCATATGGTAAGACACTGGAGAAAGCCGACTTAATTGACTGTTGCTGCTTCGCAGGGATTCCCCTGGTTGTTTTTGATGACGAATTAGCGCTTTCAGTCAAAGATTGAGCATGCTCTAGCGGGTGACACAGCTTCAAGTGATAAAAATGGTTTGTTGTATTTCCAGATTTTGTGGGAACATGCGTTCGGCACAATTTGCAGTGCGCGCTACTCTGTTTTTTGTTAGACTTTAAGTCTCCACACTACGGAACTTCTCTGGCCCTTCCTTTCAACAATCTCTCCGGCATTGCAACCATCATCTGTGTTCTCTTCAGTAACCTGGTTATCCAAGCTCTTGGTTGATTTTTCTCTAGTTGGCACACTCATTTCCTCCATTACCCGGGCGGCACGGCCGCTGGCTGCTTCCCAAAAAAATACACATGTGTGGCTTGGCGCTTGTCCTGTACGTAACAATTCACGTGACATGACGCTGCGGCTGTGATTGGAACGTCTCTGCGCTACCTAATGTGGATTGGCTGTTCTTATGAGGAAGAGAAAGAGATGACGTCTATCACAATAGTTTCATTTTTCTATCTATAAAAAGTTATTTTGCAATACATATTGTTACCGTTCTATCGGCCAGCTCTACCCACGAGCCACTTGAGGTACGCCAAAGCACATTTGGACAAGCCAGCTTCATTTTGGAATAAGGTGCTGTGGACTGATGAAATTAAAATTGAGTTATTTGGGCATAACAACAGGCACTATGCATGGAGGAAAAAAGAACACAGCATTTTAAGAAAAACACCTGCTGCCTACAGTAAAATGTGATGGTGGTTCCATCATGATGTGGGGCTGTGTGGCCAGTGCAGGGACTGGGAATCTTGTTATAGTCGAGTGTTGCATGGATTCTGCTCAATATCAGCAGATTTTGGAGTCCAATGTCTTGGTATCAGTGACAAAGCTGAAGCTGCACCTGGCTGGATCTTTCAACAAGACAATGACCCTAAACACTGCTCCAAATCTACTAAGGCATTCATGCAGAGGAACAAGTACAACGTTCTGGAATGGCCATCTCAGTCCACAGACGAGAATTTTATTGGAAATCTGTGGTGTGACTTCAAGAGAGCTGTCCATGCTCAGAAGCCATCAAACCTGAAGGAATTAGAGATGTTTTATAAGGAAGAATGGTCCCAATACCTTCAATCAGAATCCAGAACCTCATTGGAAGCTATAGGAAGCACTTAGAGGTTGTTATTTCTGCAAAAGGAGGGTCTACTAAAGATTAAATTAATTTCTTTTTTGTGGTGCCAAGTTTATGCACCTGCCTAATTTTGTTTAAACAATTATTGCACATTTTCTGTAAATCCTATAAACTTTATTTCACTTCTCAAATATCACTGTGTGTGTCTCTTATATGCTATATTTAACTGAACATTTTTATCCTAACAACCAATAATTTATAAAGGAAAATCATGAAGAATAACAAAGCTGCCCAAACCTTCGCAGCCCACTGTATAAACGAAGTGCTGCCTTCCTGTTTTGTCACTTGGTTTTAGTAGCTTTTAAAGGTCCTGTATCATGAAAAATCAACTTTTTGGAGCTTTTAACCATGTTGTGATGCTATTTCTTTATTTAAAATACCTCCAGAGTGGTTTTTGGCTTAATTCGTGCTTTCCCGAGTAATCCTCCTGAAACCTGCGCTCTGAGCAGCTGCTTTACTCTCTCATGTAAAACGGCTGAATTGAGCCCCTTTACGTCACAGTGTCGTATCAGGAAGTTCCTGACCAATCCCTGCTGCCGCTGTAGTAGGTACGAGGCAAGCTGCGAGAGTCCGAAACAATTTGTCAGGAGCTCATCACGGCAGATATCTAACCTACAGCCCAGAGTTCCCACACTTCAACCACCTGCTGCTAGGGATGGGACGAAATATTGTTTGGCGAAATATCGCGATACAAAACGTGATGAAACGCATCGAGTTTGACAAAAATGGATCACGAAATAAAGACTAGACTCATCACCGATGTCCAGACCAGGTGGAATAGCACGTATGACATGCTAGCGCGCTACCTGGAGCAACAAGCAGCTGTCTCAGCAGCACTGAGCTGCCCAGAAATCCGAAGGAATGTGAGAGAAATCGACACTCTGGATAACACTGATATATCAGATTTAAAAGACATAGTGAAACTGCTTAAAGGAAAACTTACCCCCTGGCGGACTATAAGGAGGCGCGGCATTCTGTGTTGTGACTGACATGTCACTCTGACTGACACACGCGCCAGAGAGGGACAGGTGAAATGGAGGAATATTTGGATGAGACGAGCAGCTCTGATCCGTATCGTTTCAAGCCGATAGTTCACCCTGCAGCGGATTGGCGGCATAGAATGAGGCTCTTCTCTACTGGTACACTGTTAGCCAACGCAATTAGCTCCAGTTACATCATGTGACTCTGCAAACAGGTGCAGCTGCGCGCACGCGACCACACTACCGTTGCAAGCTGATTGTTCATATTGCAGCGGCTTTAAAGTCTTAGAATGGGACCTGTCCCTTCGTAGTATATTGTTGTTGATCAAAGCAAAAGCTAAATTTTGATTAGCTCGTGTAATATCTGCGACTCAGCCTCATCAGGCTGCGCGCGCGACCGCTGCACATTATTGTCTGCACAAAAGCATGTTTCAGAGAGGTGTCCAAGGTATAAATCATAGTATCTCAGCATGAAGAGAAAACTCTTCAGTAATGTGCTAAAAACATGAAAAGTGCTATCCTGTTAGGCCTTGTGTTTCCGTGTGTGCAACTGAAACAAAAATAAACAAGTTGTTATTATGTAGTAATATTTTTTTCTTTTTTTTTTTTTTTTGATATCGTATCGTGACATATCGTTTCGTGACTCTGACATATCGAGGTGCATCGTATCGTGAGTTTAAGTGTATCGTCCCATCCCTACCTGCTGCTCTTTATTAGCATGAGCTGCTAATATTTTTATTAGCATGAGCTGCTAATAAAGACTTATCAACTTGACCCTGCTAATCACCTATCAGTATGACTCCAGCTTTACAGCTGAGCTCCACGTCATCGCAGCCCGTCCCACCACCAGATAAAAGACACAGTCACTCACCCTGACAGCACTCAGTCAGACGTCCCGTTTGCCACGAGCTCCTGTTAGTCTCCGTGCTACAGTTTAACCGCCTCATTAATCCAGCCTCAGATCTGTCCCGGTTGATCTCTCTCTCTCGCTCTCTGTCCGCCTCGTTCTTGGCTGCTGGTCTCGCAGTCAGCGACTACGGTCGCCGCCTCCAGAAACCCGCTCCTCGCCTACGACCTGTCTCACTTCACCCGTCCAATCTCAGTTTTGGTGTTATCTCCCGGGTCGGATCGCATCCAGTCGCGAGTGGACCATCCTTCGCTCCAGATACTCCTCACCACCGAGCGTCCTGTGACAAATTAGCACCTCCATTTCGTTGTATTTCATTCTAAAAATTTCTCGTCAAAAATGTGCATTTGGCTGCAAGAGTTACAGAAGTTTATTTAGTGTTTCTAAACAGCCCAATCGCACTCACAGTTGGGAGGCGGGGTTTTAGGTAAACCGAGCATTTTTACTTCCTGGTCACAGAATAACTTGAGAATATAAGTTATATTTCAGGACAATTGAAGTGAATATAACTCAAACAGTAAGGTTGTATCATATATGTGCCGATCCCAGACGTTGAAAACTGTAAAATAGCATGATACAGTCCCTTTAAATTGAAACTTGCCTGAAGCTCGTAAAAACATCCATAAGAGTCAAACAACACAAATGTATACTGTGATTTGTTAAACAAAGTTTTACTATTTCTAAAAGTTTACTGAGACCTGAGCATGTCATAAACACCTTAATCAAGCATTATTTACTGTCACTCCATTCAAGCTGATGCTGTAGGGAATAAAACCCTAAATCGAATGTATTCAAATTTACATTTTGTTACTGTGAAGATTTTTAACAAAACCACTCCTCCCAACAGGTGTGTCTGATGTGGATATAGCCAACGTGACTTTACCCACAGGGATACCCGTGCTGCTTGAACTGGATGAAAACCTCCAGCCTGTGAAGCCTCATCAGCTGTTAGGAGACCCTGCTAAAATTCAGGCCGCCATTAAAAAAGTGGAGGACCAGGGAAAAGCGAAACCATCAACTTGAACATGTCACAGTGATTGTAAGACTCAACAAAGCTCTGTACTTGTTGTTTGCGTGCCGGTTAATTAGTGTTTGATGAAAGCAAATTTCATGAAAAGACTTGAATAACTCATTAGTTAAAGGTTAAGCAATAACAGCAGCAGATTGTGGTCTGTTAGATTGTAATAATAGGTCTAAATGTTAGTTATGTTACTGCTTGTGAGGCTGAAAGCACCCAGTTTCTTCTTATTAGAGGTCATACTGGTTCTGTTAGATCAGTAAAAAGATGCTGTGTGTTTCAACATGGGACTGGATTGTGTTTTATGTGTAAACACTGTGGAAATCTCTGGTTTTAGTCTCATTTCTAAGTTAACTATATCTGTTTCCTACTTTATATTGTGACTTATGTGCTTTATTTATTCACTCACTAACTCTACTTTACTAACTGTTACTAAGGCCCCCTTTGCTCAGGATGACGACCCAACTACAACATACAAAACAAGCTAGAGTGTGTTTGAACTTTGCAGGGTCTTCGTAACGTCTTCAGGTATGTGTTTAAGAATGTGTGATGTCGTCTAATAAGTTCATAATTTTTCTGAGCATACTCAAGCTTCCTCATTGAGCCCATGTAGTGACATTGACAAGGTTGGATGAGGGACAACATGCGTTAATCATATTGTTAGAGCACGTCGTTGGTTGTGTAGATATTATTCTTAAACAAAGGCTAGAGTGAGCCGTCACACTAAACTAAAGATTCAGTTCACTGCACCTTGAACTAAACCTCCACATGCAGCTTGCTGACAAACCTCATCTATTCCTCAGAACAGAGGCAGCCAGGACACGCAGAAGCATATTTAGAGTGTAGACAGGTCATACCATATCCCAGTTAAGGCAGCAGGACAACCACATCAAAAGGCGTATTGTTAAGTTACCCTGCAGGAACCCCCAGGATAAGGAGCGAGGGGAATGGCCAGATGTCATGTAAAATTCACACCGCCCAACGTGTCCAGGCAGCAAACCACTCAAACGGACGAAAGTTGCTGCTTAAATAAACACACAGCTGCTTGCACACTTTGCACAGTCCATGTCGGCGCGGATTTCTCTGTTGGTATAAACATGACAGATCATGTCGAGAGTGGCTTGGATTTATCTAATACATAAAGCTATACAACATTGTCGTCGGGCGCATTTGCGGAGGTTGTGGATACACCCCATTGAGACGATCTGAGTTTCATTAAATAAAGTATGAAACTCTTTACCTGGAACTCCAATATCCTCCGATATCTTCCTCCAGATAAAGTCAGATCTCTTCCTGTCCTTATAAAAAGACGAAGACGGATCATATAGACAGTGATAATCAGTTTCTCATCCATTTTGAAATGAATCGGAATTACTGGCAGATCTAGTCGTTGATGACGTGATCAGTGAAAAGAGTCGCTGATTGTCCGCTGCCCCAAATTTCAGTTTTCCCAACTTCAAGCAGCAGCTGCCTTGACGCCTTGACGGACCGTCCAAGCAGCAGCTGCGTGGACGCGAAGACACGCGCGTCAAGCTGCATGTCCAAGCAGCAGCTGCGTGAATGCGCAAACACGCGCGCCGAGCTGTGTGGCAGCTTGACGCCCACCTGCTAATTAGTACCAGGGCGGCCGTGGCTCAGGCAGTAGAGCAGGTCGTCTGGTAACTGGTCTGCCCAGAGATCGCCTGGCCGTTGTCCTTGGGCAAGACACTTAACCCACCTTGCCTGTTTGGTGGTGGCCGGAGGGTCCGGCGGCGCCA
Organism: Pachypanchax playfairii; assembly: GCA_006937955.1. NCBI lineage: Eukaryota > Metazoa > Chordata > Actinopteri > Cyprinodontiformes > Aplocheilidae > Pachypanchax > Pachypanchax playfairii. The sequence goes on along the minus strand of SSNP01000136.1, from coordinate 486,636 downwards.
GTGTCTGGCAGCCTCGTCTCTGTCAGTGTGTGTCCCAAGACAGCTGTGGCTACAAACGTGTGTAGTTCATCATCACCAAACGTGTGTGTGTGTGAATGGGTGAATGACTGACTGTAGTGTGAAGCGCTTTGGGGGTCGTAGGACCTGAGTAAAGCTCTATACAAGTACACGCCATTTACCATTACCATTTAGTACCATAGACTTTACATGTAATCTAGCTGCCCTGCTGCCTGGATGCGTTGGGCGGTGTGAACGCACCATTAAAGTCCATTTAATACATGATTATCTTAGCCAAAAGGTTTCATTGTGATAAACAAAGAAAGGAAGCTTGCCATCAAAAATTAGGACTAAACATCCATCCATCCATTTTCTGAACCTGCTACTTCCTGTTCAGGGTTGCAGGGAGCTGGTGTCTATCTCCAGCAGTTTTTGGGTGAGAGGTGAGGGACACCCTGGATAGATCACCGTTCCATCGCAGGGCCACACATAGACAAACAACCATTCACACACACTCACACCTAGGGATAATTTAGAGTTGCCAATTAACCTCTTGCATGTTTTGGACTGTGGGAGGAAACTGGAGTCCCCAGAGAAAACCTACACATTCACTGGGAGGACATGCGAACTCCATGCAGAAAGGCCCCAGGCCGGATTCGAACCCAGAATCTTCTTGCTGCAGCCCAGGACTAAACATAGATCATATAATTCTCTAATGTAAACTGAATGGGTTCTTTTGAGATTATAGTGGTTAATTACGGTTGTGGCTGTGTCCTGGGGGAGCATGGGGTTGTGGGGTAGCAGACCTATAATGCAGAGTTTCATACCATTGTGTCTTGATCATCTGGAATTTAAAACATGACTGGTCTTGCTGTCCTCATTCTTTTACTACGACCCCATTAGACTCACTTCACACACTGTCATCCTCTTTCTCCAACCAACACGATCACGCCACACTCACATTGTGTGTTAGTGTAATTCAGGGGTGCCCAAAGTCGGGCCTCGAGGGCCACTGTCCTGCATGTTTCAGATGTGTTCCTGCTTCAACACACCTGATTCCATTCTGCAACATCTCAGCAAGTCCAGCAGAAGCATGTTAATGACCCATTCATCTGCATCAGGTGTGCTGAAGCAGAGGAACATCCAAAACATGCTGGATATTGGCCCTTGAGGCCTGGAGTTGGACACCCCTGGTGTAATGAGTGCTCCAGGAATCGACTTAACTCACCATTCAGTCCTCTTATTTTGTTCGAACCAGTGTGTGATGTCGGCCATAGATACTGTGTCTTAACATGTTTTCTTAGTTTCTATGTCTAAAGTATGTTTTTCCTGTTACATTTGTCATGTTTAGGAATATGTTTTGTGATTTGAAACATGTTTTCAGTGTTAATTTAATTTTTTATACAACTTATTTTAGTATCTCAGGTCTTTATATTGAAGAATAAACGTTAATAAGTCTTACCTCATGAAAGTTTAGGGCCAGGTTTCATTTCAAAGTGAGGGTTAAATGAGCCTCCATGTGTATCTGAATCACACTTTGAAGTAATGTGAGAGAGCTGAAGTTGTTTTTTCTCTGTGGTTTCTAAAGTGCAATAATTCTTATGCAGAATGAATAGTTTTTTAAATGTTGTAGCCTGAAACAAGAGGTTCATGTTCTACACTCCAACTGAGAATTTAATTAGCATGAAATAAAAATATTTCAAAATCCAATGGCTACAGAGAAAGGTAAATATTTTAAATAGAGTATGATGAGCTTTAAAGGTGGGATATGGAACTTGGAACACAATAACACAGCACAAACCCTTCAGCCATCTGGGTGCCAGGCTCATTTACCCCCCCGTGCACGCGCTCTGATGCTCAGGCCGAATATTCCTCACCAAACCCACTCTGATCCCCAATCCAAATAAAATATCATAAGTTCAGCTCACTAATCATGCTCTCCAGCCCCGCTGCTTATACACTGACTCTGATAAAAGCATCTCCTGTTTGAAGCTCAGTCATTGATTCAGTCCGTGGCAAAGAGTTCATAGTTGCACCGCGGCCCCAGAACTTCCTGCAGCCCCTCTTAAGATCCTCTCTCCTCCCCACACACCTTCCTGCACGCCCCACTTATCCAATAAATTTTAAAAACGAAATAAAATCCTCCGTGGTGTGTCTTCCAGTCCAAAAAGTGACCCGAAACTGTCACTTAGCCAACATGTAGCTCCGTGTTAGCTTAGCAGCTAATGAAAAACGTTTTCACACAGAACTTGCTCGTCACATGAGAAACCCCAGATGAATCACCTATGGCAAGCAAATAAGGTGTCCCTGGTGCTTCCAACTTCTTGATCTGCAGACTCTACAGCACCAGTCTCGCTGTGCTGGAGTATTTACGGTATTAGGCAACCCAAAATGGTGCCCGCTGCCCTGCCAGCTATTGACTGGTAGATGTAAACAAAATTCCAACGTCGTGCCCACCAAAATTAATATTTTATAATATTTTACTTCAAATATCATTTTTCAAGGAAATGCTGCATTTTCATTCTACAACCCTCTAAACACCCCGTGGAGGCATTATTTTATTAAAAATATAGCTTTTAATGAAAATGTTCCATATACCACATTTAATGTGGCTAATGCCAGCACAGTTTTTATTTTCCAAATAATTACAATTTTTTATTTATGTAAACTACTGAGTTTTCTCGGGATTAAAACCTTAAGTGTAAGCACATTAGCATAATGCATACATCTGGTTCAAATTCAAGTCTGTTTCTGTATGTTGCCCTGTGGTCTGATCGTACATGTAAATTGTGTGTTCCATATTCTTCTTTTGCATGGAGTGTTTTACCGTCACTGTTATCCTGTACATTGATTTGTTGGGTCATTAGAGAAAGTGGATGAGTCAAAAACATCCATCTGCTGATAGTTATTAAATGTTGAAAATACTGTTTAGAATTTAATGAAATATATTTCTTTACATGTTTTACCTGGTGAGTTTCTTGGATGAGCTAAAAGTAATTGTTTGGTTCTTTCCTATATTTCATGTTATCTTTGTTTTATGAGATTTAATTTTATGTTACACATCTCAATAATACAAATTGTACATCTTTCAATGAAACATTGGAGACATTTTTGTTAACATATTTTTCTTTTAATAAACCACTGGGAAATTACAAATAAAAAAACATTTGGACTGAACCCCAATGGTTGATATTTTGAATTCTTTTACATACCCTCAGAATTAATCTGGGAATTTTTTATGTTGCAGCTTGGATGTTTGCATTTTGGCTAATATAGCACAACATGCAGAAATGCAAATGTTATGTTGGTCATCAGGGGACTATTCCACCAAGCAAGCTTAACAAATTGAGGCTTCCAGAGAAAAGCCTTGCCTGACTTAGCCAAACATCTCACACCTGGCTCAGTCGGTTACACAAATGACGCTCAAGTGAATTCAATTCTCACGAACTCCAGTAGCACTTACCAAGTGAGGCTAAGACACGTTCACGCGACTTTAATGCTCTGGAAGCTCTGTGAAGCTGACCCCCTGCCCACTTCAAAAGTGCAGGTGTCATGACCGTTTTTTGTAAGACTAGAACCCTCTTACAAGCACAACTCCAGGACAAGAAACAGAGTCTTGAAGGTTTTAATTGTACAGTGAACACAACAGCCAGGCACTAAGTCCCTGTGTTGCAGGCAGGACAGGAACCGGGCCTCACTGGAGGAACAGGCTGAATCTAGGCATGGAGAAGACAGGTTAGTGGACTGGATTGCAGCAGGGAGGAACAAGCATGAATGAGGAGAGAGCTTACTGAGAGGATGATGGTGCTGGTGGTTCTGAGGAGGAGGAGTGGTTGGAGGCTGAAGCTGAGGTGAGGATCCTGTGGTTGGTGCGCAGGTGCTGGAGGGTGGACAGACCGACTCAGGCTCTGAATAGTGTTCCAGCAGGTGCGACTCCAGGGGAGAGAGACGGGCAGAGAGCAGGTCCTGAAACCAGACTTGGTGTGGAAACCGTGGATAGGACTGCTCCCAAGGAGAAGAGGTGAGGACCTACGGGAAGGCGTCAGGTCCAGGTGGAGATCCTGGGAAACACAGGTAAAAAGACCAAGCGTTATAAAGCTCAAAATGTTTGCAATAAGGTTAGTTGCACAAGCCACTCTACCACGAAGGAGGTCCTACTATCTGGCGCCCGTCTCATGTTGATCCTCCCCTTAAATCTCAACTCAGGTGATGAGGAGATGAGCCACACCTGCGCTCCAGAGGCTGATCCACCTGTGAGGAGGTAAGAAAGAAACACCCACACACACCGCCACACCCACAGGCAGCTCAGCCACACAACAGCAGGCAAATAGGCTGCTTGGTTAGTGCTTTGTTTGTGCTGATTTGTGCAGGTAAAATTGACGTTTGTGCTGCTATGGTTTCTGAGATATTAAACTTTATTTTATAGGTCCAATCAATCAATCAATTTGTATAGCACTTTTCATGCTATTTGCAACACAAAATACTTCACAAAATAAAAACAATTAAAAACCGACAAACACAAAAACATTAATTCAGACCCCACTACCATAAATCCTATTTAGAGCTTTAAATTAAAAACTCAATAAATAAACAACTGAACAACTGGCTTGACAACACTGTGAGGAAACCGTTTATGTATGGGGTTCATCCACAACCAGGAGCTGGTCCACCCAGGACCACGACCGGATGAAACCAGAGGAACCAGGTTAGAGCCAGCCAGGGCTCAAAGCACAACCACAGGGCTGCACAGAGGGACCCCGGCCCCCAACATCGATGTTCCTGCGGAAGCAACCGTGCAGACTGAGTAGACCAAACCCCCAGTGTGGACGACCCCCATGAGGAAACACTGGAATCAAAATCAATGATAAAAACATTAAAAAGGATAAGAACAAATAATGATTCATAAAACAATTTATATTGATAAAACCAAATGAATCATTACGAGAAAGATAAAAATACATTAAAGAGGCCCTTCCATTAAAAACAGTTTTTCTGAGGTTTCTGTGGAATATTTTAGCTCCACGGGTGTTCTTACCTTTATAGTGGGTGTGAAATCAGGTCAACAACTTCTTTTTCAATTTTAATCTCTCAAAATACACAGGTGGCGATAACTCCCGAGTTCGAATGGTCGGTACTTGTTTTGTCACAACTCCTTTGTTCGTTAGTATTCTGCAGCTCCCACAGTTGAAACAACGCCTAGCATGCTGCTGGCTAAATGCTGAAACATAAGACGTAGCAAACAGGAAGACACAACGTCTGGTGTTGCCATGCACAGCGGGGCAGGAAACAGTAAGCCTTGCTCTCATAGTTTTGCTAGTTTGTTAGCCAATCTGAGTCCAGCAAATTTGAATAATGAATATGAACGAGTTGTTGCCAAAGCCTGACGGAACCAGCCGGAATCAGTCGAATTTGATGCAGACAGATTCAAAGGTCTGTTAATCAGCGTTTCCTAACGTTTTTTAGATATAAAATGTTTCACATTACAGGGTAATACTTAAGAAATAACCACAAAGTCCTGAAATTTTTAAAATAAATAAAACTAAATAAATAAATAGATGAGTAAATGAATAATTAAAATTAATAATTAAGATGATTAAATCACTTAAAAGCTAAGCTAAAAAGGTACATCTTGAGCCTCGTTTTAAAAACATGAACAGTCTCTGCAGCCCTGAGGTTTTCTGGCAGGCTTTTTCACAGACGAGGCCCATAATATTGGAATGAAGCCTCGCCGTAGGTTTTACTCCTGATTCTAGGAACAACTAAAAGGTCAGTACCAGAGGACTTCAGGGTCTGTGAGGGCTCATAATTTAAAAGCAGTTCAGATAAATAAGAAGGCCCAAGACCATTAAGACATTTATAAACAACTAAAAGAACCTTAAAATTCATCCTGAAACACACGGGGAGCCAATGCAGTGATTTTAAAACTGGTGTAATGTGTTCCCGCCCTCTGGTCCTCGTCAAAACACGAGCTGCTAAGTTCTGGAGAAGTTGTAGACTAGAAATAGATTTTTTAGGAAGACCAGAGACCAGAGCATTACAGTAGTGTATTCTACTGGAAATAAAAGCGCGCATCAGCACCTCAGTGCTGGCAAGAGAGAGGAATTGGCGGACTCTGCATATTTGTTAGATGTTTTTGCTATATTTTAATGTGTGGAATAAAATTCAGCTCAGAGTAAAAAAAGATGCCTAGGTTTTTCACATACTAAGAAGGTTTAAAACAATGCAGTTTTGGTAAAATGGTCTCTCTCTTGTTTTCAGGACCAATAATTAAAACTTCAGTTTTGCCCTGGTTGAGCTGTAAAAGGTTCTCTGCCATCCAAACTTTTATATCTAAAATACGAAAACTGACACCATGTCTCCTGATGATATCCCCAAGTGACTGCATGTACAGGTTGAAAAGAATAAGACCTAAAATCGAACCTTTGGGAACCCTACACCTGATTTCATGGATTCCAGTGGAGCATATATCCATGCTTACTAAAAACTGTCTATCTGTGAGATAGGAGTAAAACCATTTAAGAACAGTACCTGACAGACACACAAGAGTCCTCAGTCTGTGTAATAAAATCTGGTGATCTACTGTGTCAAAAGCGGCACTAAGATCCAGCAGCACCAGGACAAAGAGCTTTCTGTTATCTAGGTTACACCTGAGATCATTAACAATCTTTAAAAGGGCCGTCTCTGTACTGTGGTTTTATTTGAAAAATGGAGCATTATTGCATTTTTAATTGATTTATTATAGTTCTTGAGTTGATCTAAATGAACGGTTAAACCTGCTTGCCGTATTTCAAGTGCTTCGAGCTGTGATGTTGACCTGGCTCCAAAAGGGCTCGAAGAGGACATGAACTGGAGGTTGGAAAATGAGGCTAACACCCCCATATACTCCTTCACTACACAGGAAAATGGGAGCTTAATGCTGTACAAATGCCTGTTGCTGTTGATTTTTTTCAGCAACAGTAATACACAGAAACCCTGCCTTGTCCAGCGGACAGGTTTTGGGCCGACCAAGCATTTTTACTACTTATACTTCTGGAGCGGACACTCCGCTGTTCAGGACAACGGACACTTTTTAAATGCCCAAACTATAAAATCAGTGAAAATTCACCCCACTAATGGACAGTGATCATGTTAAAAATGCTTGCAATAACTTTTAATTTACTGTATTAAAAGAGTGTGATTAACAATTTTACAATGTCGATCATTCATAGACTGACAAATATTAGCGGTTCCCTCATTTTGATGTGACATTCAGGTCCGTTAAAGAGGCCATTTCATACAAATTTCAGGACTTTGTGGTTATTTCTTAAGTATTTACCTGTAATATGAAACATTTTATATCTAAAAAAAATGTTAAGAAACACTAATTAACAGACCTTTCAATCTGTCTGCATTAAAATTCGGGTGGTTCTGGCTTGTTCCGTCAGGCCTCGAGCAGCAGCTCATTCATATTCATTATTCTGTTTTGCTGGACTCAGATTGGCTAACAAACTAGCCTATGAGAGCACAGTATACTGTTTCCTGCCCCGCTGCGCATGGCAACATCAGACATCGTGTCTTCCTGTTTGCTACGTCTTATGCTACAGCTTTTAGCCAGCAGCATGCTAGGCGTGGTTTCAACTGCAGGAGCTGCTGAATACTAACGAACAAAGGAGTTGTGACGAAACAGATACAGGCCTGTCTGAACTCGGGAGAACTCAGGTTTTATCGACACCTGCGTAGTTTGAGAGATTAAAACTGAAAGAGAAGTTTTTGACCTGTTTTCGCAACCAGACATTGGGAAATTGACATTAGGAAAATGGGTATTTGTGGGAGAATGTTAAAATGGATAAAGGATTTTTTAATGGGAAGGAAAATACAAGTAAGAATTGGGAAGATTCACTCCGAGAGGTTCTCTGTAGAAAATGGAACTCCACACGGGAGCATAGTGAGCCCTTTATTTTCTTTAATGATAAATGATGTATTTAATGAAATAGAAGGCGGAATGGGGTTTTCGTTATTTGCAGATGATGGAGCAATGTGGAAAAGAGGGAGGAAGGTGAAGTTTATTGTAAAGAAACTGCAGGAAGCGATTGGGAAAGTTGAACAGTGGTCGTATAAATGGGGCTTTAAATTTTCAGCAGTGTTAATTTTGGCAAGAAATTTTAATTTAGTTTTAGTCATAGTCTTTTGACTAAAGTTCTTTTCAATTTTAGTCACAATTTTAGTCACGAAACTAGTTTTAATTGTCTAATTTTAGTTGGCGAAAATATGTGGCAGTTTTAGTCGACTGAAATCAATTGTAGATTTAGTCGACTAAAATAAGTAAATTTTCTAAAGTGTTAATTTACAACTGCAATATAGTATGGACATTTTCTTACCATTCCACACTTCATCTGGCGTCTTCCCGGGAGCATCTCAAAAAACTACGGAAGCCCCTGCTCACCCCTCAATAAGCCGTGCTCTGATTGGTTCTTTTCACAGTAGCCCCAGCTGTTAGCTTTTTGACTGATTCCTCTCTGCATCTTTCTTTTCCTCTGATTGGATTTCATTGCTGTCTATTTTCGCGTGGTCTTTTATTTGTCAACAAAAATCAACATAATTTTAGTCATAATAATCGTCTCAAATAGGGCCGTCTATTTTAGTTTTTGTTTCGTTGTCGTCCGCAAAAATATATTCGTGACTAAAATTATGACGAAATATTTTAGTCAACAAAATGAATACTGATTTTCAGTGGATAAGACTAACCCCTCCTTTCCACCGGATGCGTCAGCAGCACGTTACTGTAGCAGCATGTCTCGCTCGCATATTCTTCTGCTAGACCCTTTCCACCAGATAGGTATGAGGCGTGTAGCAGCAGGGAAGCAACCGTTCTGCAACTGTTCTGTCCGTTTTATGTAAATATGAATGACATTTAAAGATCCAGAGGGCTGCTCCCTCGGAGCGTATTTCGGTTTTGGAAAAGTTTACAGCGGGGGTCTACAAAACCCAGTAGTGGAGTGCCATTGTTCAGCAATTGTCTCTGCTTCACCATACCTCAATCAAACAAGGTTGTGAGAAACTGTTCTTCAACCTCGATCTTCAAGGTAGACATCTTCCCCTTTCCAAAATATTGAACTTGTGATGCATTTCAGACGCGTAGAAAAAATAGAACCGGCGCGTATGTGCCGCAAGGTGTCGCTCCTGAGACGCGTTTGACTCGTGCTGCTGACGGATGCGGTGGAAAGGGTTCTATTGACTACAGCGGTATCTATCAGCTCCGCATGACATGCTGCTGCAGTAACGCGCTGCTGACGCATCCGGTGGAAAGGAGGGGTAAGAGTATGATTTTTACAAGGAAAAGAGTTGATGAGGAAATTAATCTGAAATTATATGATCAAGAGTTAGAAATGGTAAATGTCCTGTATTTGTATAGCGCTTTTCTAGTCATTCAGACCACTCAAAGCGCTTTCACACTACAAGGTTTTGCATTCACCCATTCACACAACCCAATATGTAAGCCGGGGGGAGAGGGTAGGGGCTAACACTCACACAACCCGATACGCAGATCGGGGGGCAACATGGGGTTCAGTGTCTTGCCCAAGAACTCTTCGACATGTGGCGGTGGAAGCCAGGATCGATCCACCAACCTTCAAATTGGAGGAAGACCGCTCTAACCACTGAGCCACAGCCGCCTAAGAAAGAGTAAGTAAATTTAAGTTTCTTGGATTATGGTTTGATGAAAGGGTTACATGGGCTGGACACATTCAGAAAGTAGTGGATAAATGCAAAAAGGTATTATAAGGTAATCAAAATCAATCAAAAATACTTTATTAATCTCCGAAGGGAAATTAAGTGTTGTTGTAGCTCAGTTCTTCGTCAGGGAGCCATTGTACAGGGTTATAGCTGTGGACAGGAAAGATCTCCTGTAGAGGGTTATAGCTGTGGACAGGAAGGATCTCCTGTAGAGGGTTCTAGCTGTGGACAGGAAGGATCTCCTGTGGCGGTCTGTGCTGCAGCGGATTATGAATCATCTTCTGACTGAAGACACTCTGTTGCTGAGTTTACTGTGTTCTGAAGAGGATGATGAGGGTTTTCCATCATGTTCTTCATCCTACTTTGGACAATCAACTCAAGAGTCTCCAGTTCAGTCTCCAGGACAGAATCAGTCCTCCTTATCCATCTGTTCAGCCTCTTCATGTCATCATCATCATCATTATCATCAATTTATTTATAAAGCACATTTAAAAACTGCAGTGACGTAGACCAAAGTGCTGTTCACAAATAAAAACAACAAATACAGAGATAAATATAAACTTACTATAAAAACAAACATAAAAACAATAAAATAAGGTCAGCAAGGGGTTAGACTGCCCCAACAGAGTTGAAAGCCTGAGAATAAAAGTAAGTCTTTAAACGGATCTTAAAAATACTAAGAGATGGAGCGAGTCTGACCGTCAGGGGGAGCTGGTTCCATGAACTAGGGGCGCAAACTGAGAACGCCCGCTCACCACGGGCCTTATAGCGGGCTGGACGAACCTGCAGCAAGTGCTGCTCTGAGGACCTCAGGGAACCCCTTGGGACATAGGGACAGAGAAGCTGCGCCAAGTAGGGTGGCCAGAGCGCATGCAAACATTTAAAAGCAAATAAAAGAATCTTAAATTTAATCCGATAGCGGATTGGCAGCCAGTGCAGATTAGCCAGTACAGGGATGATATGATGCTTAAAAGCAGTCCCAGTTAACGGGAGACGAACTATTGCGGATGAAGGAGCACCATATAACAGAGAGTTGGCATAATCAAGGCGTGATGTCACAAACGCATGGATTCCGGAATAGCGCTACAACTGGTGGCAGCTTGTTGGAGTAGCTCTGAGACTTAACTAGCATTTGCTAGCATTTTTTTGTTCTTTTTGAGTATTTCTTGCTACTTTTTTCTTCTGGAAATATTTTCGAAAAATACTTTTCTTCTGAGTTGGGTGTTGTGCTGATTGAGTTTTTTGCTTGATTTGTCACTTTTTTGCCACTTGTTATGATGCATAACCATGACAACAAGAGACTTGTTTACAAGAAAGAGCAGCTAACTGACATTTCTAAGGCTGAAATAATCCTCAAATTGAAACTCTGGATCCCTGATGAGCTCAAAAGAAGAAGACATGGATGCAGAGCAGGAGAAAAGTGAAGAGAGAGAAAGAGGAAGTTTAAACCTTCACTTCCATCAGTCATATTGACAAATGTGAGATCTCTTTGCTAACAAAATGGATACACTTGAAACTCTGTTGAAGACCCAGCCAGTATGCAGCACCATGTGTTTTACTGAGACATAGCTAAAGGAGCATATCCCGGACTCCAGCGTGACTCAGTCTGACTTTCAAACAATACGGGCAGACAGAGATTTGAAGAGGAGCGGCAAAAGAAGAGGAGTTTGTCAGCTGATCACGTCTGCAGTCACCGGTTGGGGAAGCAGCATCAGAGCAATTGACATGATGAGGCTGAACAGATGGATAAGGAGGACTGATTCTGTCCTGGAGACTGAACTGGAGTGTCTTGAGTTGATTGTCCAAAAGAGGATGAAGAACAGGATGGAAAACCCTCATCATCCTCTTCAGAACACAGTAACTCAACAACCGAGTGTCTTCAGTCAGAAGATTCTTCATAATCCGCTGCAGCACAGACCGGTACAGGAGATCCTTCCTTTCCACAGCTAGAACCCTCTACAATGACTCCCTGAAGAATAACTGAGCTACAACAACACTTAATTTCCCTTCGGGGATTAATAAAGTATTATTGATTGATTGATGACTGAGTGAAGATCTTTTCTCCTCAAAATGGGTTTTAGCTTGGTCAGCCTATGGAGGTGGAAAAAACAGGATCTAACAACCTGATTAATCTGGACATGAAATCTGAGGTCAGAGTCAAAGATGACCCCAAGATTTTTGATGTTCGGTTTCAGTAGAGCCGACAAGCAGGAGGGCAGAGTCGGGACTACAGCTGCAGGAGAACAAGGGGAAAACAATATTGCTTCCAATTTAGACACGTTTAAGTGGAGAAAATTTTCTGAGAGCCAAGTCTTAATCTCAGCCATACAATCAGAAAGGGGTTGCACTGGATCAGTTGATTTTAGGGCCATATATAACTGACAGTCATCGGCATAAAGGTGGTGATTCACCTGAAATTTATTTAAAATGCCTGCCAGTGGAAAAAGATACAAGTTAAAAAGAAGTGGACCCAAAATCGAACCTTGGGGAACTCCACAGGTAAGAGGCGACACAGCAGAGGCACAATTTCCTAATGCAACATTAAAACTTCTGGGCTGAAAGTACGAGCGAAACCACTGGAGAGCTGATCCTCGGATGCCAACTAAGGACTTCAGGCGTTGCAGCAGAATAGCAGGATCAACGGTGTCAAAAGCGGCAGATAAATCCAGGAGGATCAGCAGGACATACAGTATATATACACCTTAATAAAATGGGAATGGTTGGTGATATTGATGTCCTGTTTGTGGCACATTAGTATATGTGAGGGAGCAAACTTTTCAAGATGGGTGGTGACCATGGTGGCCATTTTGAAGTCGGCCATCTTGGATCCAACTTTTGTATTTTCAATAGGAAGAGGGTCATGTGACACATCAAACGTATTGGTAATTTCACAAGAAAAACAATGGTGTGCTTGGTTTTAATGTAACTTTATTCTTTCATTAGTTATTTACAAGTTTCTGACCACTTATAAAATGTGTTCAATGGGCAGCACGCCCATTGTGTTGGATTGTCAATGCAACCTTCTTCTCCCACTCTTCACACACTGATAGCAACACCGCAGGAGAAATGCCAGCACAGGCTTCCAGTATCCATATTTTCATGTGCTGCACATCTCGTATCTTCACACCATTGTCAATTGCCTTCAGATAACCCCAAAGATAAAAGTCTAAGAGGGTCAGATCGGGAGACCTTGGGGACCATTCAACTAGCCCACGACGACCAATCCACTTTCCAGGAAACTGTTCATCTAGGAATGCTCGGACTTGACACCCATAATGCGTCGGTGCACCATCTTGCTGGAAAAACTCTGGGAACGTGCCAGCTCCCGATGGTGGAATGACCTACCAAACTCGGTCCGATCCTCAGAGTCTGCAGCTACTTTTAAGAGCAGACTTAAGACTCACCTCTTTAAAGAACACTTTCAGTCTTAATGTAGGAGTAATTTATGATTTATGATATCGATTTGAGAATTTATCTCTCACAAAAAAAAAAAAAAAAAAAAAAAAAAAAAAA